>JAWLRI010000262.1:2615029-2717063 GCA_034781795.1 Crypturellus tataupa
TCGATAACATGTTGCTTTCCTTCTTCTTCAGAGATTTGGGTATTACAACCTTCCTTTGTTAGTGGCCTCTGCTGAGCTTATTATCAACGTTCAGTGTTTCCCTTGAAGATCTGGATTTTGTTTCACACAATGCTTATTTATGACTCTACAGATCATAAAAATTTTCCATCTCCAGTACAACTTTATACTTTTCACTAGAGAAACATGCAATTCTATTAAATTCTCAGAAAACAACCTGTTAAAATTACAATTCTGATTCTCATTTATCAGTAGGAGTAGCTTAAAGCACTGTTTTTGTAAAGGTCTTTGTGGTTAAAACAAGAATAAAAGCTGGAGGGAAAAGTGGAATAAAATATCCACAAGTCTTTTGTGAAAGAAAAATGAGAAATCCAAATGATTCAGTGCAATGATTTAAACATAGGCATTATTCATTTTTCAGAGATAGAAGTCAATGTTGCGTTATGTAGGTTTGTTCCTTCCATCTCTGGCAGAATGTCATAGGGGAAACCTTTCTACCAGTTTCGTTATTGAAATTAATGTTTTTGTGGTGTGTAAGGTTTCTATTTACAGTGGCATTTTTAATGCTAAGCAGGTTTAACTTATTTTCACCAGTTCTTCTGATGAGTAAAACAGTTATGTTTGAAAAAACAGTTTATAGGTCAAACTCAAAACTAATGTTTTGAAATGAAAAGCTATGATTTAAGCTTGTATTGTGGGTTATATTTTGAAAAGTGTAGAACTGAAGACATTCAGAATGGACTGTGAGGGCATTGATACTTTTATGTCAATGAAGGATGGTAAGATTTATAACAGAGAGTCATACCGTTGTCTTAAAAAAAGGCTTTGCTCACTATTAGAAATGTTTGTGCCATCTGATTATTCCTTGTAGGTACAGTGACAGAGATCCACAGTGAAGAGCAGAAACAGGATATGGCTCGACAATATCTGTTATGGTGGCTAGTGACTAGCAAATTCTTCTGCCTAGAAATACAGAGGTAAGTCTTTTTGGAGTCAGTGGATCAGTCTTAGCATGGCCTCTTACCTCTCAGTAAGACTGTCTATGCTGGCAGACATACGGTTAGAAGTGTTTGTTTTGATTTTCATTTTGGACAAAGTGGTGCTGGGTACAGAGTGGTGAGTGGGAAGATATTTCCAGTGTATCAAGAACTCCAATTTATGTGTACTGTTGCTCCAGTACTGTTCTGTTCTTGAGAGTGCTGGTGACACATCTCTAGCTGAAACTAGCGCTCAGTGTGACCCTCCCAGAAATGAAGCAGTAGAAAAGTACTGGAGTAACTAGGCCTCAACAAATAAGCAATAGCAATATCATGCCAGTTTAGCTCAGTGACTGACTAAAAATGATTCTCTTGCCTTTCATTGCTAGAAGGTGGCAGCCCGTCAGTGCTGTCTTCAGGTGAGAACCAAGGGGAAGAGGAACCTTGTTCTGAGGAACTGTCATCCTTTTGAGACCAACATCAAGCCTGGTCTTGCTGTGCTTATGGAAATGAATCAGGAAGATATAGACTGAAAGGCACAAATGCTCATCTCTGACCCCAGGCAAAGCTGAGCCTGGGTTGCATTTAAGCTCACCTGTTGTATGGGAGAGCCTTTTTGGGTGCTGTGTGAAATGACTTTTTCTAGCCAAGCAGGGGTTTCATGGACAAGAAAATATGTGTGAGTGAAAAGACTGTAGAATTTAGCCTAGGGTGTGGAAAGCTATCACAAATTTTAAAAATTAAAATAAACCTTTTTTTCCATCTTTTTAAAAAACTGGGTTTTCTGGGTGTTACTTGAGAGGAAAATCTACTCCAAAGCTTTGGATGATGTGGGGTCCAGTCACAGTCCTCATCAGTAATCAAGCGATGACCTAGAATCCAAGTGGTCAGGAAAGCTATGCTAACATTGCCCATGTAAGCATGTAACTTTTGTAGTTTTTAAAGCTTTGCCATGAAGGACAAACCTGCTGGAGGCTGTGATCGCTGGTGCTGAGGCCCTTTGCCTCAGTCACAGACCAGCAAGTGGTGCCTGGAACTATGAATCCAAGTGTAGCTGGCAATGGGGATGAAGAACTGTGAGCAGAGAAGGAACTGGAACACGAGTCAGTGAGAAGGAGAAATACAAAGGTTTAAAACGCTTAGATGTCTCAGTAACCTGTCATCTTGAACCTAGAGAGGGACTATGCACACAGAGAGGAAAGCCAAAAAGGAGATATTTTTGTCCATTGGTGGTGAGGGAGAGCATAATAGAGCTATTTGGAAAAGACCTATCTGGAAGGTCTGATTTATAAACAGTTCTTGGTCCCTTAATCTCTCTCTCTCCCTTTTTTTTTTTCTTTTCTTCTTTTCCAGCAGTATCAGGACTGTTTATTTCTTTATTTTGATAAAAGTTATGCCCTTTACTGGGCTAGAGACTCTTTGACCAACAGGATTTTTTTTTTTTTTTTTTTTTGGCAAGTCTTAGCAATTTGTAACAGCATTTATTGCAGATGCTCATTTACCAATCTACGGTTTCCCAGAACCACTGGGAAAGCGTCACAGCTAGTCCAGGTGCCCACTTATCCTCAATTTACGGTTTAGCTATCATTTACTATTTAGCTCATGTTCAGATGAGAATAGTAGACATCTAGACATGCTGAAAAAAATAGTTGTGAGTAATCTTGTCTTTTTGCAATAGTACAGTTTCCAGGACTAAAAATGATATAAGAATTAGTAGAGGTGTTGCTTCACACCTAGAAACCTGGATTTTGTCAGTATATAATGAATGGGATGAAAGAATGGGAAATGTATTTCACAGATGTCTTGATAGTGTTTCTCCCTTTCCCTATTAGAAAGGATTATTTATTTAATTTTGGTGTCTTCCTTCTCTATTCTTAGATCTTTCTTACCTTTTTGCTCTGCTCCCATTCTCTCTTGACCCCCTTTCTCTCCTCCTTTCTCACCTTTATTTCTCTCAAGTACACAACACCAACATTTTTCCTTTAGAATTTATACAATACTAGATACTATTTGTGTCCGATTTAAATTTAATTTCTGGTATCTAGCTCTAAGATGCATCCAGATTTTACCAGTTTTGCTAGTGCTAAATCTACTAGAAATCAGAGCATTTGAATTTTTTTTTCTATTTCCTCTTACTGCCATATCGCTTACTTTAAGAGAGATATCCATTTCATTGTATGGCTTGGATTTCTTACATATTACGGAAGTAATTAATTCAGGCTAGGTTTCTAAAGAACATTTCCCTATAGCTTACAGTGACCAAATAACTTTTTTCAAAAGGATAGTGCAAGTATTTACATGTCTTTTCTATCTTCTCTATCTTGCTCAATATGTCGGTTGACTGCATGTGTTTTAATTTATTCAGGATTTCTCCATTTACTCGTGTTCTGTTCTGTTTGTTTTAGGTTCTGTTTTAGGTTCTGTTCTGTATTTTTTAGGTCTGTTTGTTCTGTTTGTAGGTTGTTGTTTTCACCTCTGGTGAAGATGTGCACCTCCACCTTTGAAAGAATTCTTCTGATTGTTTTCTCGATTTTGTAGTTGAAACCACCACAAACACTGCACTCAAGTCTTCTAAGGTAACATGCCAACAAAGACTACGCAACTTGAAGTTTATCACAAAACTTTCAGTTTTGAACAGTAGCTGTGGTGGTAGGAAGGTGAGCTGTTCCCTTGTAGCCAATTTAAATAGTAAAAGCATCATGTGTTTTTCACCTCTCAGTTGACAATACTTTGCTTCCTTTCTTGTCTTTGCATGTTGGGTAACATTAAGAAAATACGCCTGGCAGTTTGGTGACTGCTTACAAAAACAAACAAAAAAACAAACAAATTCATTCTGTACATCTGGAATCTGACAGAATTCAGTAAGAACTTCTAAGTGCTGTGCTTGCCATTTAGTAAAAGCATTGTTGCTACTAAAAATAAGCATTCCTAAGATCTAAAGCTCAAAGATCTCATCAAAGATAATTAGGCCTCTAACTGTCCCAATTTTCTAATGGAGTTAAGGGCTCGAATTGCTTTCAAATCCTTTCCTAACTATGACGAGTTTCAGTTCAGAATGTATAAGACATTCTGTATGACTGACACATACGTATAAGACACATGTATGACAGAGAAATTTGGTTACAGAGAGTCTAATCAATATTTGACTGAAAAGAACCACTTTATGCTAAGTAGCCTGTGAACTCCCAGAGCAAAGAAAGCTGTCAGGTGTAGAGTTTGCTACAAGGAGGAGAGAGATACAAACAAGGAAAGGATGAATATCAAAGAAAATTCTTAGTGCCAAGTTAATATATGTTATGAATGTAAGGAAAACCTGTTGATATCGATCTCAAGTGCTTTATAATAGTTGGAAGAGGTATGACCACTGTCCTGTATCTACAGACAAATGAACCAGACTTGTTATTAAGCTCATTCCATATCTAGCCTCTGTGATTAGATAACAGCCCTGTGGACCAAAGAAATAAATTTGAACTTCATGTTATGCAAAATTAGACAAGTCACTAAACAAAAAAAAACAAAAAAATGTGTTTATGATGATCATTAGTCTAATGCACTTATTTATGTTATGGAGTACAGGCCTTCTTTTCCCAAGTAATAATTTGGAATACCCTCTATCTGATTTACAAGCCCAGGAATAATGGTATTTTAAGGAATAAATTAGAATGGAAAAAAGAATCTCCTCCGGCTGGTTTACTGTTCTGCAATTTAGCAGATATCCTGTATTCTTTTCCTCAGCAGACTGTGCTCCCCATGGCACAATGGTAAGATAAATTGAGACAACTTTTTAATGAACTTGGAGCTGCCAGAGAGTTGCTGGTGATGATAACTTCTCATGTCACTATCCTGAAAGGCTAAAGGGGACTTGCGCGTTGTGTGTCTTGCTGTTTCATCTGGTCTGCAGTTTCCAAGGGTTTGGCATTGTTTTCTTTCTTTCATGTTTTCTTGTTACAGTGTTACAATATCTGGTTTTGTGATTTTGATCTAAGCATAGCTAAGTACAAGTAGATGTAATGGAACTGTTGTCTGTAGCAATTTCTGCACTGACTCTTTTCCAGCCACATCTCCAGCATTCTCTGGAGGAAAAAAAAAAAAAACACTTTCTGGAAGTTACCTTTTTTATAGGTTTCTAAACTGTACAAGCAATTCAGCAGCCATGTTTTATTGATAGTAAAACTGAGAATCTATGTAATCCATCTTGAGTTCATGGAAAGTAGCCTGTGGTGATGACTTCTCATAACTTCAACAGGAAGCACAAATCTTTTGCTGAGTGCATTGGCAATTACAACTGGGTGAGAACTGGAATGATCTAATTACTTAGCTGTAAAGGCAGTCTTGCAAAAAGCAGTCAGAAGATTCTTTTTACAAATATATGCCCAATGCTAGGTATCTGTTTGCTTACCTGAGGATTTCATTTCTAAAATATGGATTTTTTTTTTTTTTACAGTAGCTCTAATTTTGCAGTCACTTTTAGAAGTAATACTTTTCCACTGAGAAGCTGTGAAAGAAAACCGTACGGGAAATGCAGTTTTCAGATTTGCAAATGCAGTCCTGCAGTACTACAGTTATGTTTAAGCAAAATTTAGATGGTAAAACTTTCATAAAAATAATTCTCCTTGCTTTCTGCTTCCTATATGCATAACACTTATTGTAGTACTTGCCCTTAATGCTCCATTTAGTTCTCCCTGAACTTGAGCTTTATATCTAGCTAAAATATTCCTTAAAGTAGGCATTAAGCATGTCTGTTTTGAGAGGATTTATCTTCATGTTCTAGTTTCTTCTCAGCCTTTAAAGAAATACATTTTTATGCAGTTTGAAAAAAACTGCTCAAGGTAGAAGTTCAAGAGCATCTGATGTGTTTAAATATTGATGTATTTTCTATTATGATTTAAAAAAATGTGCCTTCCAGAGCTTTGATGTGCATGCATACATAGAATCTTATGTGAAAACATGGAAAGGGAATCTTGGGAAGAACTATTGGTCTGAGGAAGACTTATTCTTGCAAGTTAATTGGAAAGAGTTTTGTACAGTATAAAATAAATACTGCCCTTTATGTTTCACTTTCATAAATTTGAAAATGGAAAGTCTAAATAACATTTCACACAAGTAGTGGGATTGGATAGGAATCAACTTTCAAAGCTTGGTAACCTTTTTGATAAATGCATTTTCATTTATTCAGTGTAATGCAGTATAATTAAATGGCTTTTTAGACCAACAGAATATTTTATTTAAAGGAATATTCTATGATGATGAGAGTTCAGCATGGAGATTATGCCAGGAGAAGATGTAAGCTTAATTCAGAATCTCAATTCAGAGTTGCGGAATAGCTCTAAGAATGCAACTGTTAGGGTAACACGTGACTAGGGACTAGACCAAATTTCCTTATATACATTACTTCACAGGATGATTTTAGGGCTCATAAGATAACTGACTTTTAGGATAGGAACTTATTCTTTCCTGTGAAAATCTTTTCCTCATCCAGAAGAAAATTTTAGGAAAACTTGTCATGGTACTGTATGGATTTTATTTCCAAACTATGGCCTTCTGGATCAAATATTCTGCCAAAATACGTAAGATTCTTCTACCTAGGATTATTGGTATTTTAGTGCTGTTACCCACTAAGGAACATGTAGAAGCATTTAATTAAACAAGTGTTTTAGTCCCATAACTTAGCACATTTTATGTGATATATTTTAGTACCTTTTGATTAGTGTGGTGTGTGATTTTCTTATATAGCTTGAACTCCTCATCTAGTTGGTGTTGGATATCGGGAGAATATCCATGAATGCATGTGGGATTTTGTGTGTGTGTGTTTTTCTCCTGTTTCTTCTGTCCCCCACTTCCCCTTTTTCCTCTTACATTCTTAGAGACCAGAATTGCTGCTCTGAATTTTGTGTTTGACTGACAATTACATTCCAATGATTTTTAAACATTGACAATGATGCAGTTTTTCTTTTGACTGAAGAACGTCCCTGTAGATGTGTCTTACACAAAACCATGTACCTGGTGTGAGGTGCCAGGTTTCCCACCTCATAATATGCTATTTTGGAAGTGTACCTCAGTTAACCTGTCTCTAGAATTAGATTTGCTTTTAATCCTCTAAGGCTATGTCTATGCTTGTAGATTAATCAGTGTCAAAGAGCATTTCTAGGCACTGTAATGTAATTGTCAGTTCTGCCAGATTGTTCTTACATTCCCTAAGTATCCCAAACCGTTTTTTGACACAACTCAGAGGGTCATTTCCTTTGGACTAAGAGAATTTATTAACATAGGTCTGAATTATTCCAAGCTCCTAACCAAAGTTCCTGGGCATGCTTAATTAAGTAGTTTCATTTAGATATAGCCCCTACACTCTATACGAGAACTAGTAAAGGAGTCCTCATTCTGCATAGAATGCAAGCTTAGCCTTATCTTATGTAGCAACTAAATGTGCACCTCTTCTACCTTTTTATCAGATGCTGATCATAAATTAAATTGGACTGAAACTCCTGTCTATTCCTACTATTAAAATAAAAGTTGTACTTTGTAAACTACCTGCAGTGATAGCAAAAGAGAAGAAACAACTCTAAAACATCAGTGGACAAATTATACCATTCCTGTTGTGTTATGGGGCCTAACTGGTGAAATCAGTGTAATGTAATAAAATGAAGTAATGTAGTTTGGATCACAAGAAGTTGAAAAACAGTAACTTCCTTTTTTTTTTTTTTTTTTTTTTTTTTTAGCACAGGAAGTATAAAACTTGCAAGAAATTAAAATGCTTCCAGACCCCTATAAACCCATGAAAGGTTTGTTTGTTGAAAGGTTACAAGAGCAACCTGATTAAAAATTCCTGTGCAACTCTGCTTGTGGTGTGTGTATACACTTAATAACTGTCCAGATCAAACCAAATTCATTGTTCAGAGTCTTTCCCTGTTCAGAATCTCAGATAAGAGGGTTTATTTGTTTTTTTTTTGTTTTCGAAATATCAATAAAATATCTTCATGCTTCATTATCTGAAGTTACTGCTATGGGAATTAAAGTGGCTTAGGTTGTTCTCATGTGGCTTTTTTATGATTTTGTTAGTATAAAAGGAAAGGACAGGTAATTTAAAGCCAGGAATACAATTAATGATTGTAGTGTGTGTATGTGTTTTAATTCTGATTGTTAATTATGTGCGTGCATATTAATTAAAAGGAATGTATTTTAAACAGTTAATTTTTTCTTCCAGACTAGAAATGTAGATATTACCATGCAGTGATCTGAATACATATCTAACTATAGACCTTATATAAATAAATATTTCTTAAAGAGAAACCTTATTAAGTTCAGGAGGAGAGAAATGCTTTCTATCTACCTACATGTATAAATAACTAGAGACCAGTAGATGGTGCTCACTGTGTAGCATAGTCCCAGGGGTTAGCAAAACCAATAAAATTTGTTGTTGCGCAATGAAATCGATGTCTGTGCAACTCTTTACAACCACTCTGAACAGATGGTAGGAATGTTCTGTCTAATTTAGTGTGCAATGCTAACTTGAATACAGATTCATATACCACATTATGATTGTTAAGCTAGACTTCTTGCTGGAAAGAAATTTCTACCTCTCTCATGGGGGACAATGTGAAGACAATGGTGGATAAAGAGAGGAGGTAGATTTGTAGGAATTAAAAAAAAAAAAAAAAAAAAAAAGCACATAATCATTATCTGACACTTCTTACCTGTTTTTCTCTCTCTCCAAGTATAACTTTCAAAACATAAAAATGATGATAGCTATAAAATACACGGCAAACTATCATCTTTTATGTCTGTATTTTTTTTGATCCCACTCTCCTGACCTATCTCTAAACTCCACGTACAGTTTTATGTTAGCATGATGTGCTATACTGGACATTAGAGGAATGAGAAACTCAGTTTTCAGTAGGACAGCAGTTGTTATGAGAGTCTCATTACTGAATTTATCTAGATTCCCCGCTCATTCTTTCCCTTCCTACCTTCCCTCAAATTGTGGTTACTTGCTTTATTTATTTAGGGTTTTTTTTGTGTGTGTTGGTCTTAGGCTAAGCATTCTTTTGTTTGGGACCATAATTTCAGTGGGAAGTGGCAGTGAATTGGTGTCTCATTTTTATTTTCATGTTTTGTTCTGAAATTACTGAGAACAAATACAAATAAAATATTTTTAAATCTTTAAGGTCCTTTTAAATTTCTCATGACACAAAGCATTTTGAATAGTGTTGTCATCAGAAAACCTCACTGTTTTTCTCCTTCGCCTTGAATATAATGACTTTTATCCTTTTATCAGATGATAAAGAGAGCAGGCTCCAGAGTCCTGTTTATCTGTAATTATAGCCATAATCTGCAGTAACCTCCTAACTCAAAAAAAAAAAATTGGTTAAAAAAAGAAAACAAGAAGCCCTGGGAAGCAAGGAATATCGCCTTTCTATTTAAAAAGCTGTCTGATAATTAAGTGGTTTGGAAGAGGTCAACCAGTTCTTTGCAGTAATAATTTAAAGTTCAAGTACAGTGACCAGAAATAGCACTGTTTATTCTCTTGTAAATGTGAACAAAATGGTAACTTCTCCTTTATTTCATTTTTAAAATGCATGCCTGGCTGTGCTACAAAGCGTTATATGGGTGAATATACTGAGATTTATTTGTTGACTAAAACAGTAATTTCTCTCAAATATGGGAAAAATAAAACACATACTTTTTCTTTGGAAAATGTTTATGGTTTGGGAGAAAAAAAAAAATCTAACCATCTCCAGGAGCTACGTGAAGAACAACTACGGTGATATATTCAAAACCTATGGTTGAGTGTGTGCAATGACCTGCTGAATGCTTCCATGTTACTGTGGTTTTGCTGATGGACTCTATAGGATCCATAGAGTCAGTAAGGAAAATCCATGGCATTCAATCTGCGAGCGGTAACTAGTACTGCCGTAGGGCTGCATTCTGTGCAAGTGCTGAATCATACTCGTTTTCAGTAGAAAGCACATATTGCTCTCCCTCCCAAGGATTTATTTTTTACCTGGGTTTCTATGCGGTGGTGGAGGTCTGGGAGGTTGGCGTTAGTTGTGGGCATCATTAAGCCTGCATTTTGTTTCAGTGGAAACATGCCCGTGCCCGTGCTACCATGGTTGGCCTGAGTGACTTCATTTGAATAGAGTTTTCGCATTGCCGTCACCTTGCTCCATGCTCCTGCTGAGTCCCAGGGGAGAGCCTGCCCGTGGTCAGGAGGCTGTAAGCCCTACAGACCCTATTGTAGAACTAGCACTTCGTGTTATGCTTTTTTTGCATTAGTTTTTTGTTTTTCTTCTCTCCTTACTGATTATTTAGCTGGGAAGAAGAAGGATCTGAGATGGCTGGATCTCAGCAGAGAAGATTCACTCTATGTTTTTTTGCTTTCGTATGTCTTCCTGACCCAGCCCTCTGCCACTTTGATTAAATGGTGGGAAAGGACAGAAAACCTCCCTCAGCTTTCCAAAACAATTGCAGTACTTCTGTTCCTCTCGCTTTAGTTTGCTTACAAAAATTACAGCCTTGGCTCAGTAGCAACTGCTATAATTACAACTGCAAAAGGATTTCAATTATAGCACGCTGTTTTTCACGTTATCATACTTTTTCGGCAGATTGTCTTTTGGGGAATGAAATTTTCCGTTTGCAGTGTCTCTGTGAGAAATGAAGAACTGGGGCTATCTTCACTCGTGCTTGGGTTTGGCCACTTCGGAAAAACACATACACGGGGCACTTCATTTTTCTTTTCTTCTTATTTTAGCATCTTGCATTCCACACAGTGTGCAAGCATAACACCTGAAGAAGAAATAGTCTTTCTCAAGGATTACATCTTAAAAGCTTTAAATAGATAACTGCTTCCTAGCAAATCCATGGTAATAAAAAAGTTCTAAAAGGTCCTTTTTTAGAGTGCCTTAGGGGCTGGCACTATATAATGAGGATGCCCGAGGGGCAGTATGGAAGGGAGAGACTACATCTGTCTTGCTCTGAGAGCAACAGAGAACTGACGTCCTGTGGAGATTTGGGAAGTCTCTATGAAGAACATGAAGATATTTTGCACTAGGATGAAATATTTCAGTCTCTAACAGCAGCTATGATAATCGCCTAGGCTGTTGCGGTGAGGGGAAAGGGGGAACACCATATATCAAAAATACATATATCAAACCATATACCAACTTATATCAAACCATATATGGGAATAACATATATCAAAAATTTCCTTTTGAAAGGAAAAGTATTTTGAGAAGAAAACGAGAGTGGACATACCTAAGTAGAGTTCTTTAATAGTAGCTCTGTGAGATTTTATAAAATATTTTTCCCATCTATTTATGGAGTTATGTTGGGATAAATATCTTTCTCATATATTTAGGGAGTGATCTTGAGATAAATATCTTTCCCATGAATTTATGGAGTGAGTTTGGGATTAGGAGGGTGGCCGTCGTGGTGGGGAATGAGTCAGGGTTCAGATTGAACGTTGTGTGATGAGAGAAAATATAGGGAGGCCAGGGGGAGTGGGTGGAAATACGAACTTTTTAGGCAGTTAGATTAAAAATAAGGAGTTAAACCACTACCGGGAGTTTTTTTAAGAATTACTTCCATAGTGAGAATACCTGGTGTCTCCTTTTCTTGGTTTAAAAGATATGCAGTGTACGTTCAAGAGTTTTATATGTAAGCGACTCCTGACAGCTCTGTTTCAAATGGTTCTAGAGGTGTTCTCTTTCATTAAACAAGAACCACACAAGTTTTGTAAAGCCAAAATGAAATTTGTCTGCCTTTCGCATGAGTATCCCCATGTTGTTTTTGCTTTCCTTTGCCTATCTCCTGTGTTGCCTCATTATATTCATTTATACTCATCTCTCCTTATACTCATTTCCCTACAGGGACCTTAAGATTTTAGCTGAATTAAGATTGACATGTAGAAATACAGGATGGACGGGTCTGTCTCTATCTCTTTCTGTTCTTTTAAAATAATTCATATATTTTTACCGTTGCAAAGTATTTCAGGGTAGAAATATCCTGCTGCCTTCTTAGATCTATTGGATATTGTGGCTCTCTCTTATCTGAATATTATGCCTCATGGAAAGAAAGTTCCTGTTTAAAGATCTAGATTATATACAAACAGGAGCAGTAGCTGGGCATGTAGACCAGGGGTCTGATGACAGAGTCACACCAGGACACAGAGGCGGCAGCAGGAAAACTGCAGAGACCCTGGGAGAGCAAAAGTTGATGTCAATAAATGGCTGAAAGAATGTGTGGACAAGATGAGCCTGAGGATAGTTTCTTGCCTTGTTTTTCTCTGAACTGTGTTCAGAGAAATGGGACTTCGAATAAGCTGAAGCTTCTGACTCGATTTTCAGTCTTAGTTTCTAACAGATGGGGCATGGGTAGATTGTTTTAGGAATATTATTTGGAAGATATGGCCAGTCTTCACTGTCAATGACAGGTTATTCTTCCTTTTGCATCTTTTTCAGATGGTCTGCATTTTTAGCTTCTCGTGTTTGGGGGTGTTCTTAATGCTCCCTTTAGTCTCTGTGAGGATTGCCTTAAGGGATTCCTAAGTAATAACTTATACTCAGACCATGCATTATATCTGTCTTGATAGGAAGCCAGCTTAACTTGTATGTAGGATTATTTTGGGTGTATTTAAGAAGCAGGCCTTTAAAGCTAGCCCAGTGGGGCTAAGCTTTAGGATTGAACGTGCTTGATAATCAAGTAGAAGTCTTCATGAGTCTTCAAGCTGTCATCTTTTTATAATAAATATTGCGTATGTTACAATGTGGTGGAAAATACCATGAAGAGAAGCAGAATATGGTAAAGTTTAACTAAATGGAAAGAAGAACAGAGGCCTATTTTGAATCTTCACATTCTTTTTAGCTTTTGTCTTTGTCTTGAGGCTGGATGGCAACACACGATTCTATTCAGACTTTTCGCTGTGCAGAAATGATCAGAGTGTTTGAGACATTCAAGGGCAGATTTTCGAGAATAGGTGCTCGAGTTGCATCTGTGTTCATGTAAGAACCAAATAAATTATGTGAATGGTCAGGTGGAAGTGGAATAGCTTCATTTACCTCCTAAGCTGCACATTTATGTACCCAGAGGTCCAAGGAGAATGCAAATGTGCAGGTGCAATTTAAGCAGGTATTTTTTAGAGAAAGACAGATTTGACCAGTGGTTTGGTTCAATGTTTTAGTGGGGCTACTCCTTTGAAAGTCACAATCTGAGATGTCAACCTGCAAACCCTTTGGTCCTAAGAGTCGTAATTCAATGAGTTTTTTGATTTGATGACTTGAGTGGTGTAAAAGTAGGTTTTTGTGATGACCCACTGCTTTAAAAACAGCTATTGGAGGTGGACAGACACGAAGGCTGTGTAAGATGCCATTTTCAAAGTGTAAAAGCTTTTGGTTTTGACATATCACAAGTGTGGTTGAGGACAGCACAGCTCTAGTGGGACCTGGGCATTCATCTAGGCTTTACTTCAGAAACCATTCTGTTGGTTAGATGCCCCCCTGGCCTTTTTGCACTGATCAATCCCGATTCCGTTGCAAAACTACTATATTTTCCTTTTTGGGTTTTCAAAGAAGGGGATTAACAAGCTTTCCTAAAAACCGTTCTTAATCCTGGGATAGCAGTGACCTCTCCCAGTTAGCCAGTTTTCATTTTAAATCTCATGTACTTTAGCCAAGAATGTGTGCTAGTAAACCTTCAATCTTAGTAATTTCATTTTTGCAAAGTAGATAACATTACAGTGGTTGATGTAGTATACAGCGAATACCACAAATATCCCAATTAATTAATTACCTCCTTAGGCATTAAGGTCTAACAGCACAGTGTGTATCTGTCTTGCTCAAGTATTTGAAATTTTAGTGAATTGCTTCATTCAGTTTCTATAAGCTGGGAAATTGCAGGCAGTGAACATTTGTCACTTTTGGATCCTCAGGAGGATTTGTAATATATTTTTATGTCGTTTGGGGTTTTGTGTTTATTTTTTCAAATGTCCTTTCTAAAGAAAAGATGTGGTTGTTAATTTGGTCACTTCTAAAGGTAGATCTCTGAGATTATATGTGCTGCGGGCCAACAGTTAGAGGAGTGGAAAAGTCAATTGAGGCTATTTCTACATAACGGAAAGGGTTTTCCTCTCACAGGCTTCGGAAAAACTTGCTGGAGGTGGATACTTACTACCGTAATATGATCTTTAATTTTCCCTTTTTGTTTCTTTTTCAAATGTCATATGCTGAGAGAAGCCTCCTCTTTACTCATGGACAGTGGTAAAAACAGGCTTTTGTGAAAGGAGAATTCCACCCCCTGTAAATGAAAAAAATAAAAGTAAAAATAAAAGCATTCTGTATTTTTAACAGAAAAGGCAGAGCTAAGTAAGTCTCTTCTCATGCGGTCACTTACGAGATCTCATTTTATTCTTTCTTGCCTGACTGTGGTCCTTTTAAAAGGAATCACATCACCTGTGGGTGGTTGTAAATCATTTCTGCCGTGTAGGTTTAAATGCCTACTGTGCCGCACGGGAGCTTTTTAAAGGACATTTTCCCGTTCTTAGTAGACAACGTTTTCTCCTGAACTTGCGCTCTACCAGTAAATCCAAAATATAAATCTGCCTTTAAACAATTACCAATATTGCACACCCTTTGTAGTATGCCTTGTGAAATTTAGACTTTAGTTGCGTTATTTTCACGACTTTAGATTGTGGAGATTTCAAGCTACTATATGTGAAATCAATTTGAACAGCTAGAAGCAGAAACAGACCCAAATGAAGATGTGCAGTGCAGTATCAGAGAGATTTTTGCAATTCATGTTAATTCCTATATTGTCCTCTAAAATAATAAAGCATTTCTGAAATACTGCCTGGCTATTCCATGGGATCTGTGACTGGGGCACCAGTACTTCTGTTGCAGCAGCTGTACTTTTTCTCCTCAAAATTATGTGGGAGTTTTTTCCTCTATGATAATGGCCTCTTCAGAATAAAGTTGTGATGCATTAATGAAATAAGTCCTAGTAATAATATTGGCCAGTCGCTTGATGTTGGTAATAAAACTGTTCATGCAGAAAAGGCAGAAGTGCTTGATTAAAGACTCATCCATTTTGAAAGGAAAATGCACCCTTATTGCATGTCTGTGCTGTGCTTTTAATACACTTAAATATGCTTTAATAAATAATAAATAAATGAGTATGCCAACTTCAATAGCCTAAATATGAAGGATGTCAAATAATGTTTACCAGAAGTAAACACATTAAAATGGTCTGGAGACCTAAGAGGCCCACGGACTGGCTGAAGAGCTCTTTGGCTCCATATTGTTAACTTTTCCTAATTCTTGCAAAGCAAGGGAAATTCCAGCAAGCATTAAGGGTGCTACAGAGTCAGTATCCCAAAAGAGGGTGGAAACGCTGATCTGAGCGACTATAGGTTGACATCATTGTACAAGCAATATATTGGAAATGCCAATATGTTAAATGACTGCCCAAGAATTTTAAAGGATCAAATACAGTGTTAAAAAAAAATAATAATAAAATTGTGAAATTCCTCAATGAAGGAAGCTGTGAAAATATAATAGGGGTTTCAATTTTATATAGCACTGTAGGTGTCCTGATAAAAGACAGAAGGAAAGGTATTGTACAAGAATAGTGTATTAAAATATTAATAGTTGGACAGCAGGCTGATCAAAAGGATGTTGTCAGTGGAGGGTTATTAAGTGGAACTGTATTCAGCGGTATTCTTCAGAGATCAATAGAAAGCTTAAAATTAATCAATATAGTCATTAAGGATCTGAAAATACATCTTCTGCACTTTGGGTATTGCACAAAAATAGTTGGTTAAAAGGCAGGGTAGAGAACTTTTTATAAGTGCTTTGGATCAACTGCTGAGCTGAGCCCTTCAAGCAAAACATGTTCTAATATATTCTACAACTAAATGTGCAAGCAGTGCAGGCCCCACCTGCGGAGGGTAAAGGGTTCATCTCAGGTAAAGCAGGGCCTTTGAGGAGAATTTGAGGGTCGTAGCAGACCAGTAATTTAACACGACTTCCCAACCTGGTGATCGGCAGAAAGAAGCAATGAGTTCTTTGGATATATAAACAGAGAGAACATTTCATTACTCTGGAGTGATTCTTCTTCATAGGCCATTGCTTAGGCCAGCCCTAGACTTCTGCGCTCCCTCAGAGATACCTTCTCTTTGGAAGAGACGCAGCTATTAAAAAGCCTTCCAGACTCGAAGCATAGACCTCACTTACGTAGAAATCTGAAGTGGTCACAGTGTTTACTGTAGTAAACCAGGAAAAATTTGCGCACAGTTAAGGGCTCTGTAATCTAGTGGAAACAGGCGCGACAAAAAAGCTCCAACCTTGTGGTGGTGCCACAAGACCCTTGACTTTTCAGTTCAACAGCGATCACTAGAGCAATAAACTATACGCGTTTCTCGACAACATGTTATAGCTAAACAAATGATTTCACATAGAGGTTTAACAAATTATAAGGAATGTCCGGGCTATACAAGTGGGCAGACTAAACGATGCAGTTGTTTATTGCTACCTCTTGAGATCATTTATTTTTACAAAAAGGAGGATTTCAGGGAACATCGTTACTTCCTCGGTGTTTGTCTGTGAGAGTGTCTTGTTGATTAGCATGAGGAGAAATTTTAACAGAGCTGTATTAGATACTGCTTGCTGGATATTTTTGAAGCTGTACCAAATCAGATAGACAGGACAAAATTCCCTAGCCGGATGGGCTATGAAGAGCAGGAAGTGGTTGGACTGCAGATAGAACTTGTGAGCAAATAGAGATATTAAGGTAAAGGTGGAAATCTTACAACCTGGCAACACCACTGGGTATATATTTAACATGCTCCCAGCATAGTTTTGTGCATATAAAATACTACTGGTAAAACTCCAGGTCTAGGCAAGGCCATGCAGGAGTATGCAAAGCTGCTTGAGCTCAAGTAAGTTGTGTTGGGAGTTCGGTTGTCCCTTCTGTCCTGTAGCCGTTTTGTGAAGTATCTTTGTGTGTGTGTAGCTGGAGCTTCCTGCACAGGTGTTCTTCTAGTTCCCTTCCCAAGCAATTGGAGGAATTGCAGGATTTGGTGTGTGTCCTGCTTGTAGGACCAGAGAGCTTGGCTCTCCTGGCCCGTGGCTTTGATTTCCTTCTTTTCCTCCATCTCGCCTTCCCCTTTTTTCTTCCCCAGCTCTGGATTCCTTCTTTCTGATGCACACGCAGCTCTTTCCAAGCACCCCCTGGCCTCGGGGGCTGCTCTTTGCGCTGTCTGGTATTTTTTATTTTCCGCCGCCTGCCCCGACGCTCGCTGTTCTCTGCTCCGCTCTTACTTCAGCGCTGCGCCGCAGCCAACTTGGAAACGAGCAGACCCTGGAGAGACGTCTTCCAAAAGCTTACGCAGAAAGAAAAGCAAAGAAAGACTTCACCCCTTTAAAATGAATCACCCCCAGATTTGACCTAATTTTATATCCACAGCCAACATCTTTATGTCTGTTGATGCTGAGTGTGGCAGCCTGGAAAGCTGAATCATGTAAGTGTCGTAATACACACACACAGTCCCATGCTGGAAGGTGGTGAAGACCTTTGGAGGCAGCATCAAACAGGTTCTGAGGGTTCATGCAAGTGACTCAACTCATAAAAATCCCCAGCACAGGGGATAATGTAGCACAGTACTGTTTGTGTTGTAATTTCTCATCTAGAGTAAGGAAAAGTTACTTTCTACAGTGAGAAAGTAGAAATAGCAAGTGAAACTGTCAAGCTCGTACCGGCACGAATTTTGATGAAATACAACACGAGGTATTTCTGCGCCGTGGGCATCATTGGCTACTACTGATGCACACTTTAAAGCAAACTGGGGGCATTTTATGGGTGAAGTTGCTGAAAAGTTCGGCAGTATATGATCTCTGGAATCCTAAGAGGATCTCTGTCTGATAACTATGACACTCGAGCCTGTCCTCTCTCTGGGTGTGTTTCTGTGACTCAGCCTGATTTGTAAAATACAGCAAAATCAGCTCGCAGGGTGAACTTAGCTGGCTTTAGCTCCATGAAGTTAACAGAGAGAGAGAATGCTTCAGCTCCAAAGAATAAACCCGGGAGATCCAGCTACAACTCTGCTTATTCTAAAGCTCTGCGTATTCCACAGTGCAGTACTAGGTAATATCTACTGCAGGTCAGTTCAGCTGCTAGTGTTTTTTCTCTTCCTTAAAAAAACAAAACAAACCCAGCAAAACCGCCCCCCACAAACCTTCTTCCCCTGATCATGCTCTGTTGGTTTATAATATCTTTCAGACCTCCCTGTGGATTTCTGTGTTTTCACATTGCCCAGAGTAGCTGCAAAGGGCTGCGGTTGGGTCTGGGCTAACTCTACCCTTTCCTGGTTCTGCTGGCGTCTCTTCCCTGGCTCCAGAGCGTAGTCTAGTGATTCGTTTACATTCACCACATATTTTTCTAATGTAGCCCTCCTCGTGGGCTGTAAATGTCTGATGCCACCAAAGTGTTACATGTCACGAATACGAGAGCTGCGGCTTTGAGGAAGCGCTTCTGTTAGGGTGAGAATTCTTGTCTTAGTGGGTGATGTATAAAATAGACAAAAGTAACCAAGTGCAGGCTGCAGATCGCTAAAGTGGCATATAATCATCTTCATTTAAAATGCTATAATGGTGAAAGCAGTGCTGCAGTTTTAAATCACCAGTTTTTTCATTCTGCGCAAATACACTTCCAGCTTCAGAGTAAAACTCCTGGCTTTCATCTTTCCGACTACACTATTAGCACTTATTTGCGGAAACGTTTGCCTTGTTTATTTTTAAAACCAGCAGAACTCAAAGGGAAAGTTTTGTTTTTCCCATTTTCCCCTGAGAAACGTTCATTCATCCCTCTCCCTTCCACATTTTTAAACAATTGCCCTTTGTCATCCTACAATATCCTCCCAGACCAGGCTTCTCCCAGGCTTAGGCAGCCGTATCCGGTTTCATGGTCGCAGGGCAAGAGAGCGTTGGGGGCTCTGGCTCTTTGCAGATGCTCAGTGAAACATGGGGGAAAAGCAGAAACAAAGGGCACGGTTTTAAACTGGTCATCATTTTGAACCTAAATGTGCTAAAATAACCTCAGGGTTCCCAAAATACATTAATATTCCTTTCTTCTCTGTAAGTTTAGTGTTGGTTGTGAGCAGGGTCTAGGTGCCTGCAGAGCAGAGCTTGCTGGTGGAGCAGGTCCTGGTAGAGGGGACCAGGCAAAGATGAGGATGATGATGAGCAGGTCAGGATGATGCTGAGGCCCTTGGTGTGCTGAGACTGAGCTGAGTGAAGGAGACGTGTAGGCCGACTGCGTACCCTTGGTGTCATCTGTAAAGCATGTGCTGTATAATGGATGCTTCTTTCAGATGCTTATTTGGTTTAATAATATTAGATCTTGGGAATTATTAATGGGATTAATTAGGTTAAGCGACAGAGGAATGAATGGGAGTGTGTCATCCTTACAGATTCATTACTTCTGGTAAAATACGGCTCCCTAACCCTTTTTAAATATCCCAGCTCATGCACACATACTGAAGCCATAACGTAAGGGAATGAAGAGTTCAGATCGCTGGTCCTAAGGTCAGAAACCCACCCAGAGAATGCACAAAGTTCTCTTGATGTTTTTCACAATGCTCCTGTCATAGACTTTCATGCAGCTGAAGCATTGCGTTTCATTGCTTATCATTAATTTTCCTGTCTGGATGTATTACATGCTTGATAAGTCACACTTGTAAAAGCTACTTCGCTTCTTGGTCTTATTTAAAAGCAGGAATTTATCAGTGATGTCAAGATGCAGTATGGAATTGAATATGTTCTTTCTTCCTCCTGTTTACACATGGGTTGGTGATTGGTGATTGGGCAAGTTGGTATCACTTTTACTTATCCGTGAAAACCTAATGCCTCTGGAATGCTCTGATCATCACAGTTGCTTGATTTGTTTTTTTCCTTTTTTTTTTTGATGAAATAGGCTATTTTTGATGGAGTGAAAACGCTTCAGAAATATGTAGATTTCTTTGAGAATTCCTGAGAGAAGACTTTCCCAGGCAACTGTAACATGTTTTCCTTTTACCTATATTGGTTTCAAAATTCCGCCCTCGAGAGGGTTACACTAATAAACAATATCTTCTCCATTTAATAGTGGAAGAACAGATTTAGAAAACCAATGCTCCTCCATGCCCCCTGTTGTGAGAGCTACCCCTTCTCCTGTGTTTGAGGGAAGCACTGATATTTTTGTGTGGAAATACCTCCATATTTCTTTAGTAAACTGTTCTCATCTCACTAGTATGCCACTGTGGCTCCATTAATGCCATTTGATGTACTCAGGGTTTCTCTCCTTCAGGAAAGCAGCGAAATAACTGGCTTTCTCTGCAGGACTTCTAAGGACAATTTCTTATCAGCTCTGCTCAACTGAGCTAAAATACTGTCAGTGAAAATGTTGATAACTTTCTTTCATCTCTATCCTCTTCTACTGAAGATGATTCTGCTCACTTTCAGCCATGACAAAGTGCTGCTTTTTCTTTTATTTTTCTGTTTTATTTATGACGTTGAGCTTAAATAGAACTTTTTCATTTGTTCCATACATGTGTTTCTAGTAAGGCTGTAGTGATGAAAGGCTTTTTGACGCATGGGATCATAATACCATATTGTCAGGCATTCAAATCTATACCTTAGGACGAAGCATCAGTCAGCGTGTCTGGTTTGCTGCTACCGGGATATTTCATAGCCATTCAGATCTGTCTTCTTCCTCCACTCTCTTAGCCTTTAAAAGTTATTCAGCTACCTGAGAGATCGGACTTAGAGTTAAGAGAACATCTGGATATCTGCTGAGCAGTACAGACTTTTTTTTTTTTTTTCCAAACTGCAAATCTAGGGAATTCAGGATAATCTCATTCAGTCCATAGATAGTTAACCTACTGATAGTATGGTACCTCTAAGTGACCTGCTGCATATGAGAAAGATTTATTTAATGAGTGCACGAGAAAATATGCACTAGGTCCCAGACCCGAGAAGGGATACAGATCCTGTCTCAGTTCACACTAGGTGCCCACAGGCTTCAAAAGGCACCCCTGGAAAGGGAGCAGGCAAACGAACTAGTGGGAAGCACTGAGGACAGGAGCGCATCCTACTGTACAGCCCTCCCCGGGACTCCTTCATCATCTGCACAGCTTTGGGAGAAGCCTTTCAGTTACTTGGCCATTAACTCTTGGGATTCTCCTGCAAAAGTGGGTCCCCCCCTTTGTTTCAAAAACAGAGAAGAAAAACCCACCAGGGGAGAGGTGGCGGCCTTCTCTTAACATAGCAGCTCAGATTTTGAATGCTCTTGTGCAGGAGAAGCAGGTTGGGGTCAGGCGGAGGTTAGTCTCGTGGTGCCTACGGGCCCCCAGTAACGAGGGGCTGGGGACCCGCTCCTCACCGCTGGTGCGGAGCCCGTGCAGGCATCAGCGAGACCCGCGAGCCGCTGGGGCTGCCGTTCTGGGAAGCAGCTGGCCGGGCCCGGAGCCCAGCGCCTGGCTCCGAGGACAGCTCGCGAGCTAGAGTGTGCACTGAGAGCTTGTTGGATGACACGTGCACGCAGCTGCAGCCACCCCGAGGAACGTGTTGCACGGTCAGAGAGAGAGCCCGAGCAAGCAAAGCGAAATATATGGATTTTCTGGTTAGTTTTCTGACCACCGCGGACATCTCTCATTTAAACATACCCTGTGCTAAGCCATGTGGCCCTAGTGCCAGAGGTCTTGGTCTCCTTCTCCTTTAACAGCTACATCCAGACAGACCTCTGTGTTTAGCTCATACATCTGGTTTGGAGGGGGAAATGCGTATATAGGGAACCAGGTCACTGAATTAACTCAAGTTCTGGGCCTAGTGTATTTTAAGACATTATTAAATGAAGTCTCTGTAAAGCTTGTTTCCGATAAAATCTCCTATCAGCAGAATATGAAATGCGGTAACTGCAGTGGAAAAGGCAAGTATATGATAGGGTTACATATATGCAGGAAGAGTCTGGATCTAATTATTGTCTCGATTCGGCGTTTAATTCCCTGCTGAAGTATATCATGCTTTCAGAAAGAAATTAAAACAAATAAATATTGAAAGTTTTACCCTCTTAGGCCTTCTTAGATTCTCTTTTTATACCCAAGTTCAGGTCTGAATTCTTCCACTCTCAGTCTTTCCTGCTTGTGTGTATCTCAGTGCTGTCAGTCCTGCAGTCGTGCTGCAAAGCTAACTTGTAGCCAGCCTGGTACCCTGCAAAGCTTCATGTCTGAGTGGTGTTTTCTTCAGAAAGGAATAATGCGGTTTTAGATACTTAAGAACTCTTTTTTTTTTTTCCCCCCTAAAATATCAATTTTTCTGATATTATATATAAAACATACGTATTTAATGACTAAAAGTGAACTATGAAAGAGTCAGAGGAATGGGTGATAAAAACCTAGTTAAAAAAGGTCTAATAATCAAATTTATAGGTAGAATGTGGAGGGGAAAAGGCTATATAAAACCACGCTGTCTCTTTTAGTATTGCACTTTTTAGTATTTTTAGTATTGAGCTGTAAAACCAAGGTCTGTGCAAAGAAACCTATAAATTATGTTGCATTTAGATGGCACCTAGTGTTTTTGTCTTCTCACTGATCATTGTCGAAGGGCTATGAGTAACGCATGAGCGCCAGGTCTTGGCAGCCCTTAGTAGGGAACGCTGTTCACGCTGTTCTTCCCGCAGATGCCCAGGTGGCACCCAGGCAGGGTTGGGCTGCCCTGGGGCGTCCTCGTTCGGCACGAGGGTCTGCCCAGACCTGCGTTTTTCCTTCTAATTATCAGTGCTTAAGAAAAGGGCCCCGACCAGAGGGAGGCAGCTGTGGGCCCGCACCTTGGGGCTTCTCCCGAGCCCCTGCAACGAAGAAGTTTAGCATTCGCCCGCTTGTCTAATGGCAGCTGTTGCGAGATCTTAAAAGCAAACAGAAGCGCGTCTTATTGAAACATTAGGCCTTTGATTGCCTTCATATGATATTAATTGCAATAGCAACAAAAAAGCCAGTAATCTTGAAAATGAGCTTTTGCCAAGCAAAGTAAGCTTCTGGTTCCGCCCCATCTCTGAAACAGTTTGCAGAGTTTTTTTTTTTTTTTTCCCCTTTAAATGAAGTAAAGCGTAATGAATACCGTATAAAATTATAGCTCATGTGCAGAATGGAAACTAGATCTTCTCTGGAGGATTTTGGCATAACCTCATTTTGTCTGCCCTTGCGGTGGGAGCTATCAGTGCTGGAATTGCGGAGATAGGAAATAAATTGTTGCAAGTTCTACCAAAGTAAATGCAGTCTGGAGGGAGACTCTCCCCGGGCAGAGGTGGTTGCTCTGGTGCAGGGATTAATAGGAGGTTGGAAGTAGTACTTGGCTGTAAACCTGGGATTTGTTGCTGAGGGATCATACCTTGGACTTTTCTACAGGGAGTGTTGCAAGGAAGAGAGCACATAAGCTGAGTTCCTGATGTCTTGTTTGCGGCTCTGGGAATGGCATGTATGCATCCCTTCCTCTGAGATGCGTACAGATCTGTCCTCCAGTTTAAAGTCAATCTGCCACAGTGGTACCTTTTACTGAATTGCATGGCACTTAACTCTTTTGTCCTCAATGACTCGCAGTTTAGGGAGGGAGACTGAGAAGGTAATTTAATTTAAAGTCATGCACTGCCATCTGACTGATTTATAAGCCATAATGTACTTTTATTAAAATCTGCAGCTGATGCTTAATTTTATAAAATGTGGAAGTGCTGGCCTTTGCTTTGAAGGTCAGAGGAAATGTGAGTCGTTTTTGGTATCATTGATCAAGGAATTGTTTATATGTAGGCACTGAGTTTAGGACTTTAGGCTGCTGGTGACCTGTGAGCTGATTAAAGCATTATGCTGAATAAGCAATTAACATGATGGCTTTACACATTTTACTGCTTCAATACACTATCTATTAAACCCAGACTGTCAAATTTATTCTGTGTGTATTTAAGCTTGTAAAAATGCCTGCAGTCTATTATTAATGCTTGTTTAAAACTTGAAATAAATATGTTTAGACTAAAAGTTTCAAAGCGAGTGTTTTAAAAGCTGGGTTCTTGAGTTCATTCCTAGTCATTGAACTAAGCAGCACTTGGTTCTCAGAAGCCCTCACAAGCTGAACTGCATTTCATAAAAGCTGTGAAATTGCACAGGGGTTGATGCCCTCAGGATCAAGCCAGGGACAGCAGAGGAGAGAGCTGATAGAGAAAATTCACAAAGGGGAAGAGGAGAGAAATGCCAGAAAGGAGTGAGTGAGGGAAAGCAGCAAGGGGCAGGCATGGAAGATAGAGTCACCTTATTGGGAGGATAAATCCCACCCTTGGGATAGAAACCTGGCCTGTTCCACCCCAACTTGCCCGAGTTTGAGGTATTGCCCGTATTCATCTCATCACCCACCTCATCTGAGCCTATGCCCAAGGAAAGCACGGAAGGCAGTTTATTAGGAGGGTCACACTCTGTCTGATGGAGGGAATTGGAAGCAATGCCCAGAAGCCTAGCTCCAAGGTCTGACCAGTGCTCGGTCACTTCCTTTCACGTTTTTAGGAGCTTTGGGTATTAAAGCCAAACAGAAATGTATTTGTAAATCCACAGAGGCTCAAAAGCCATTTATTTTTTTCTCTCCCACTAAGCCAGAAAACAAAAAGGCCATGCCCAGCTTCTAGCATAGCATTGGAGAAATATGTATTTTCTTGAGATGATTGTTTCGGAGGAGGAATTGGCGAGCATGCTCTCCCTTAGTTTAAACTCTCAGGCCCAGAGTGTCTTTCGAAATTCTTTAAGCACCTTATTGCTTTCATAGATGCTCTGAAATGTGAGACGGCTCTTCTGGGATTCGGGATTTCTTTGGCTTTGCATCGACCTTGTGTGTGCTAGATGGGTGTGCTCTGTAACACCCTGGAAAACACCCAGCTAGCTCATGCCAAAGCACCTTTTCCTTCAGATCCAGATGATGCTGGGCAGCATTCCTTGCAGGGAAAGATAAAAGGTCCAGGCTAAGGAATACAGCTGACTAGGGCTTTTTCCGCTACAGAAGGCTATTCTGGCAGAAGGATAATTTACTGGGACTGAAGTGTATAGATTTCCACAAAAGTCTTACCGGGAAAGTTTTGCATGTTCCTGAAGGAACCTGGTCAGAAGGAGAAAAGAAAAAAAAAAAAAAAAAAGAATTTGCTTGTTAGAACAAGAAAACTACATGGGATAGCTGATGGCTCGTGGGAAATCCAGCTTTCAGGCTCCGATGTAATTCAGGCGCTGGAAAAACATGCAAGTTTGCAGTATGACATCACCTGTGCATGTGTGTTGTTTATAATTACTACTCACTGAACCCTTGTTAGCCAGTTGTTTCTGTTGGTAATATGGACACCTTGGATGTTTCACTTGCTTGATGTCCTCCAGAGCGTTTTTCAGTTAAAGAGTCCTTGCTGTGTGTGCTGTGATTTGCCAAAAATGTTTTTTCACTATGCAGAAGCACATCCAACCTTATACAATTGCACAGTATAGAACTTTTGAGGTGAAAAATGGTAGATATTCATAAAGGCAGCTTGTGGAGCTTTTCTCCCTCAAAATCCACTTAATTAGGGCCATAGAGCTGCTCTAAAAAACCATAAAAGTAGATGTCGGATTCGCTATCAACCCATGGTGGTTGCCCGTGGTTATAGGGGGAATACTGAGGCCATCCACCTCAGGGTCAAGAAGCACTGACACCTATGAGATGATATGCAAAATGACGTTTATTGAAATACGCTGCTGGTTCTTATAACTTCTGTCCAGGTGGAAGTTGTCTTATGTACCAATCAGGTTCCAGATATCACTTTTTGCCCTAATATGGTTAAACCCTTGCCCTTTCCGTGACACCGCGAGATCTTCCATCCGTTATTCCCTATCTCTACTTCTGTCACGTGCAACAGGTCCTGTTAGCAATACAGCTACAACCCCCACAAGTAGACTCCTTGATTTGAAAGTTTTAAGTGCTCTCCTCAAACCTGAGGGTCATTGCAAGCTGTGAGCTCCCTTATAGGTATCAGAAGCACCTAAATCTGTCAGTTGTGTCACTGGTAGGTGTTTGAGCCACGAGAGGTAGTAGGCTTGGTAGACTGTGCAAGAAAGAAACTGGGTGAATTTCCAACCCAAAGTACTCACTCATTCTCCAGATTGCATTTGGGCCAATATTTAGTATTCTTATTCTATGCTTATATTCTAGAAAGTGTGTGTGGTGCCTGTGAAGCAGAACCGCCTTTTCCCTCTGAAGAGAAGTCCCACAGAACGGCTCTTCTGTGTTTGTGGGATTGTGAGCAGAAGGGATTGAACATGTGGCAAAATTAATAACTGGGTAGCATTCGTACTTTCATCCCTAATTAAAGCCAAGTGGATATGTGAAACACATTTCCCCAGGGCTGTGGTGGGGGAATATCCACACATGTAATTAATCTAGCTGCTGGAAGTCACAATTTCAGCACTAAAATAAAGCAGAAAGAGACACCAGTGAACAATATGAGCACACTCCAGCATTCATTGAAGTCACTGGGAAACTTGTCTTTTGACTTCAAAGGACATTGGGCTGAACCTTGCAAGATCATATTAAAACACTTAGAAGTCATTAAGCACTTATTCTTGCCATACTGCAGTAACAGAGTTAGAAAAGCTATAGGTGGATTTTAATTTAATCAACTGCTTATACTTCTAATTGCTCGGTGTTTACACAGTTGGTTACATACAATTGGATTAGGTGGTGATTTGCCTGATGATTTATTATGTTTCACTGTTGCTTGATGATATAGGTTTTCATAGTCTTGTTTCTGCATATATGTAGTCTTCTCACGCATGGATACAATTCTCCTTTATTACACATGATTTTCTGAGAGCAGAATTAATAACTTCTGTGTGTTTTACTATTGTTATTTAGTAAGCTCAGTATGGCCCAACCCCTGCCCCTTGGGGTGGGATTGTTGGAGGGCCTGAAGTCATCCAGCTCTCTTCCCTGGAGAGGATTAGCATCCTTTTTAGGCGATGGGAATGGGATCACATAGCTGTCCGACCATTGCTGCCGTCTTTGGAGTTGGCTGGAGTTGGCACTTGTTCCTGAGAACATGGTGGTACCAACCACTCCAGGCACCGCTGAGTCTGAACTTTGGGTACAACAGGTTGCCACTGGATATAGGGAATTGGCAGAGTTTGATAATGAGATAAGGAAGTCCAGAGATGGCTGGAGTCATGAGAGTAGAGGAGGGTTAAGCTTCGTTGTTCGCCAGGCTCACCTGATGATTTGTGGATTGGCCTTGGTTTCGGGAGAGGTCTGCGTCTAGTCAAAGGATCAGCAGAGAGCAAATATTTGTCCCGAGATGGATCAAATGGCGTCATCAGAAAACCTGTTAGTGCGAGGCTCTTCCACGTCTGGAAGGGGCTATTTAAATTGTGTTACCTCTACATGTGCTTTAGAGGCTGTGTTCAGAGAAGACTCCTAAGAATAATTCGGATTGCAAGTCAAAGCTGCTGATCTGACCCATTTGAAGATTTGTCATGTTTGTTTAAGATATTTACTTAGCTCTTCAAATTCATCTGTGTTGTATTCACATGAAAAGTTGTAAACTACAATTTAAAGGCAATGTTTGCCTATGGAAAGGTGGAGTGTTTGCCATGGCTGTTTTCTGGTTGGGTTGGATTTGGGAAGTCTAGACAGAGCAGAGCACAATCAGTATTTCATCTTTTCACAGAAAAGAGGCCTCGGGCTTTGTGGGTTGTGGCAAATGGCACGAGTTTTGTGGCTTGGGCTCAGAGAACAAGAAAAGGCAATCAATAAGGAAGATGCCTCCCATAAAACAAATAACGCAGCACAATTCAATGCATCTGGGAGCTCTTTTATAGCCTAGAATGTAGCAATTAGAGAAACTGAAAACACTTGCTGTATTTCCTGGAAGCGTTGCTGCCCTGACTGTAGGGAGAGGTACAAATTCTACTTTTGGACCCAGACTGAAAGACAATTTTTCTTCTTGCTTTGTGTTTTTAGCCTTGCTTTATAGCTGCATCGGTACTCTTAGCCATTCATTGAATTCAATGATGCTGAATAAAGAAAGACATGATGAAGTTTTATTTTTTCTAATGGATTAATGAGCTAACTAGAGGTGACGTCTATTTAAGTCTAGGGTTTAGAAGCACCACAGATGAAGATTTACGCTTCCCTTCAAATTTTTGTTGCACTAATGGTAATACACCCTAATTTATTATATCTTTTAAGAAAACATTTGGGTTTATTGAAAAATACTTGGGTTTACAGCTGTAGCAAATGTGCTAGTGACTACCAATGACCAGTGGAACTGGGAGAATGCCTTATTTTTGGCTGTTTTTTTTTAAATTTTTTGAATTGATTTAATGTAGTATTCTTTTTCCTGCTTGACACCAAGGAAAACAGGAGGGAAAGGGAAGCCTGCTTCCTGTCTGCAGTATTGTTGTAATATAATTTCTTGTTGGCCTTCTTATGTATATATATATATATATAAATTGGTTTAAAGAATGCCCACAGATAAATTTTACTTTTTTTTTTTTCAGAGAAGAGTCAAAGATGTGATATCTCCGATTGTATTTGAAGCTGCCTACAGCCTTGGAGAACATGTGATAGAAAGAGGGAGAGAGGAGAAGGAACTGCCAGCTCTCAAGCCTGTTCTCCGCTGGAAGAAGGGAGAGAAGATAGCGCAGAGGAACCAGGTGAGCCTTGCACTCTATTGAGCTGCACGTCTGTCTTGACCTCACTGATACAATTGAAAATGTCCAATTTTGAAAGGTTCCAGCAGGAATGATCAGGTCAGCACTCAGGAAGGTATTAAGGGTTCATAAATCAGGCGATCATTTTGAGGGGAAAAACCTCTTTGTGACCAGTTGAGGGAAAGACTGGTTTGAACGCAGTCTTTGGAGACACAGATGCAGAAGGAACCTGTGGCCCTTCCACCTCCTGTCATGCTGTGGCAAAGCACCCATGTGTAAGGCTCAAAATGCCTTAGGGAAATCCAGTTTCTTCACTCCATGGCTTGCCATAGTGCCTGTTCATCTGCATTGCAGAGTAATTTAGCTTGCGAGGAACTTGTGGAGATCCAATCCCTTGCTCAAAGCAGAGCAGCCTTGAGTTAGCTCAAGTTGCTCAAGGTCATATCCAGTCAAGTTTGTTTTGTAAAACATGCTTATAGAGTTACAGTCTGGTATTGCTTCTGAATATGAAACTTTTTTTTTTTCTTTCTTCTTTTTTTTCCCTTCTCTTAAACCCAGGAAAGCTTGCCTGGAATTTCAGGCTTTTAGGAGTGGATTGTGAGATGTAGTTTTTAGCCTTGAGAAGTTTATCATCAGCAATATATTAAGTTATGCTTTGATCATCATCTACTATATTTCTTTCTGATGTTAACCATAAGGATATGTTATTCTGTGGAAGTCTGAAGGCTACTGCAGAAAGTAACTAAAAGAGATTGCTTAAAAAAATCTCTTGTTTAAAGAGATTTGCCTTGTCATGTACCCAGGTGTTTTGAATTGTATTTGGTCATAATCCTGAAAGAAATGATTATTGAGGAAAATATGTCTTATTTTTGCAAGTGAATGAATAATATTGGAATTCAATAATTACTTTTTTATAAAGAGAGATTTGTGTGGCCATTAAGTATTTCAATATTATATTGTTGCAGAAGTGATGGTAACCGATGTAATCACATATTCATATAGCAAATTTTGAAACCTGTACAGTGTGGTGTGAATCTAGGTGCTTTTCCACCAGATTTAAGGTCAATAAAGTCCTATTTAGCCCTGCAGGCATAGCCTCAGGTCATTATCAAAATACCTAAATGCTGAGATTATAAACAGAAACAAAAATATATTGGGAATATCCCCGACTTATTTTCTGGTGCAGTGCGGATGAGCAGGAGCCAGTGTAGCAATCCCATTTGCTTTCCAGATGTTGCTCACTTAGCTCTGTGAGGGAAGGGTTTTGACGTGGGGTGTGCCTGGAAGCCTCTTTCCGCCGGCGAAGTGGGCAGAGCTGCAGATTTACTGTGGCAGTCATGGTGATAAAGCCCCGGCGGGGCAGCCGCGAGGCGGAGCTCTCCAAGGCTGATTTCATGGGAAAATCATTGCTTGGCCTTCTCTTTCAGGCTTCTCGTCGTGGTGCAAGTAGAGAGTATTTTTAAAGACCGAGAGCCGCAGAAGCAAAATTTTATGTAATAAACTTTAGATTTTCAAAGAATCTAACATTTCTTGGATGATAACTTTGCATTGCGACTGTTTATTGAAGGAAGCTGCTTCTGTTCCCAAGTGAACTATCAAAATATGAGAAATAATTGGAGCTTCTGATAGTTCTGAACAAACAGCTCTTAGCTGAAATTCCCTCCTGAAAAAATGCACAGTCTAAGTGAGACTTTGCCTATTACCCGTTTTTTGACAGAGAAGGGGCTCTGATACCTCAAAAGGAAGCAATAATGTAATTAAACTGGCCTGAGAGATTGTTTGTAATTGTCCCAGATTGCAGTAAAAGTTGACTGCTCACTGACTTATTTTCTCTTGTATGTCCTTAGCAGAAACTGTGGTTGCTATAGTTTGGTATAATTATTTGTGGGAACAAACGCAGGTACCGAAGGGTCATGGGTACAAGTCTGCAGAAACATTTCTGTGTGACTTGGACGGGGTTGGGTGGAGACTGGCTCTGCGGAGAAGATTACAGCTTTCCGTGCTGCACATGGCCAGCCAGCTCGGCCCTGCTCAAACAGAAAATCTCTGACGGGTCAAGATAGGGTGGGGAAACAAAGATTCTGCTTTTTTCTGTGTGTCACTATTATGAACTTTAAAACTTCCCACCCTGAAGATGACTTTCCATTAGCTTCCTTGTTGCCTCCCAAATCCAGTTGCTACCTCCGTTCCCTGGAAAAAAATAATAAATCTTCCTACTTCAGGGAAATTAATGTGTATTTAGAACTTTGTTTGGTTTAGCTCATCATAAGAGGTTTGTACTATAACATTTATTTTTGTATGCTCACTGTATAAATACATGTCAACCAAGAAAGGGAAAGATCTGTCAGATACAGTGGGGATTTGTTCTAGTAATATCTAGTAATATAACTTCGAGGTCAAAATGTAATATGTTAGAATTCAGTCTGTTTTAAATACTGTAATAAAATCACCTGCTGCTATGTGGATGGAGGCACTCTGTCGGTATAGGAAAATATTCACAGTAGAATAATTGCCTCAGTGTCTTCAGGAACAGTCTGTCGTAAAACTGCTCTTAAGTTGTAAGAAGAGGCAGACGTTTAGGACATGCTGTTCCCAACGGTACCACGGACTCGCAGTGAGAGGTTGGGTGCAGTGCTACACTTCTGGATGAGTAAAGTCAAGGTTTTCTAGGTTAAAGTAAACCTCATCTTTCTAAAGCAAAGGACTTTTATGGAAACAGTTGTGCTTAAAAAGTCAGTAAGTATTTGCACATCAATACATAAGCTTAGCTGACAGGTATGATAAAGTACAGGAGGATTTTTATGAAGCTGAATTATGAAGACCTTTGGTAATTTTAGTCCTCTGCACAAATAATATCATTCTTTATTTTAAAACAACCCTCCCGCCCCCTGACACACACATCATACTAAGGACAAGGCAATGGCAGAAAAAGACAGGCTGAAATGTTGTGTTTCTGCGTACCATGTGGTCCAGGGCCCATGCACCAGGTCTCCTTGGGCAAACAGATGGTGCCTGGGGATGTGCCTAGGTGCCGGAATGACATTTTCCATCCTGGGAAGCCTGTGGGATGGTTCTTGGCATGGTTTTAGGCAGGCTGAGTATTACAAACTCCTCCCAGGCATGGATCAAGAGTGAGGAGGTTCGAAGGGTCTTTCCCATTTTGCACATTTCCATCCTGGTTTAGAAACCAGTCTAATTTGCCAGTAAACATGTGCCTCAGTGGCTTAGCATGTCTGTAAATAACCAGATAGGTGGAAGGAGAAAAGTTAAGTGTCTTATTCCCAGCCACCCATGAAAACTTGGGAAGAAAATGGAATGAGTCTAATTTCTATTGTTCCAGATGAAACTTCTTGCTGCTGGACTTTCCTCCTTGGTCAGGCTCCCAACTTCTCTCCCACTTTATTCATTCAGCACCACCCACCCTGCTTAATTGCCACTATTTTCCCTCTGGTTGGGGTGGGTTTGCTAGAAGAGATGAGACCCTCCCTCTGCCATCCCTTTGGTCGTGTCTGTCTCTGCTCTAGACACATTTGGTTAGAGTCAGCGTTGAACTGGCAGGGACCAGGCGCTGTTTGTGCCAGGAAATCTGCAAAGGTCCCACCCTGAGCATGTACTGGATCCGCCTGAGATCTGCATTTGCTTCCTCTTTTCTTGAATGGCAATGAACAGGAATGATTTATGGCTCTGGAAGAGATCCAGAACTGCACTAGGACAGCAGGTGTCCAGATGCATTGTACCTCTGAAATGTTTATAATTAGCAAATTTGTTTACGTAAGAATTAGTGGAAAACAGTGCCTCTCTGATAGTATGCGATTTTTTTTTGTCTGCGTATGTGCATGCTCATTCTTAAGCAATGACAGATTTGGCCAGCAAGTGGCCAACTTTTTCAGGAGGGCTTGAAAGTGGAGGAAAAATAACAGAACTGGTTATGTATAAGATACGTTTAATATCTCCAGGTTTAAATCCATGGGCTACCTAAAAAATAACAGCTGATATCACATGCTAATAAATGTATGTGTGTACATGCATATGTGTATACCTATGCATATGCCTTTATGTGAAGGGTATGCACATATGCCAGCGTATGGGCAGACTAAAAGATCATCTTATATAAATGTGGCAGAATTTGAATTACATGATTTAAAATAAACTAAACTTACTCTTTTAAATAAGCAGACAGAGAAGAGAGAAGTGATCACTTGTTCATGTGCAAAATGAGCCCTAACTCCAAATACTTTGGGATAATTACTGCACTTCCGAATAACAGCCTGAATATCATTTTCAAGCTAGTCTGTGGGTTAGCTAGGGTAGAAAAAGCGGGAATTTCCACATGGAAGAGAAAATTATTAGAGAAAATGGCAAGAAATTTAAAAAGCAGATCAGTCAAGCAACTGGCTTAGGAAAACAGACTTTGTTCAGTTCGTATTTTCACAGCAACTGTGTGCAGTGGACTTAAATTGGAGTATTTAACGTTTTGAGAACACAGGGCATGATAGTTCCCTGAAATAGCTCCTTCATCCAAGAGTGCCTCTGGGCCACAAAATGCTTGTCAGTCAGGAGCAGTGTTCATAAATACAAAATCGCTTAAATACAGGTGGATTTTGGGAAAGGACTTGCAGGTAGCCTTGTGGTTCTGGGTGAACTAAAAGGAGACATGAATTACCTGTCCGCTTTTTCTGAAGCTTTTTCTGTGTTTCCAGCTGACAAAACAGTTGCCATGTTTGTTTATCAATCGTCATTGCTATTATGTTTTTTTTTATTTATTTTATTTACATATTTGGACAATGAGTAATAGCAGATTTGACTCCTATGTTAAAATATTTAAGTGTGAAAGCATCATGGGTAAAAAAGTTTCATTTTGCACAGTTCCAGTTTTAGCAGTAGATGTGAGGGGGTTTGTAATGGGGAATGTTCCTGAAAAACATTAGAAATCTCCCTTGAGATTATATAATTGAATTATTTTTAGCCATCAAGAATTAAATGGAAGATCATTAAAGACAAGACAGGAATGTATATTGTGAGGTATGCTCAGAAATCCATCCTATAATGGTAGTGGGAGATGGAGCAATTAACCCGAGAGATCCTTCCCGTGTATTGTTCCATGGATTTATAAGGTCTGAAGTCCTGTAAAATAAGAACACTATTTGGATGATTTGAGCTGTTCATGGTTTAAAACAGAAAAAAATGCCTCAGCTTGCAAAGTGAGTCAGACTAGAAATCTAATAGAGCTGTGAAAGGCTGGGGGCATATTTCTGTTGCCACCAACTGTATCCAGATTCACCCCAGGAGAATACGAGGACAAAAGATTGCATTGTTAAATCCGTCCGCTGCTGTGAGGAATCACTGATGTACATATGCTTATTAATTTCTGCTTGTTCTCAGTGGCTGACAGGTTTCATTCCTGATCTTTTCCACGCAGATGATTTCCTTTGGGAATTCCTGCTCCTCTTACATGTGAATGTTCTCTCTCTTTTCCATCTTGGTGCCCACCAGGCCCACATGGTAGCACTCGCTGAAGGTAGAGATAGCCGAGCTGGAGGCGAAGGGGTTGTGTTGGACCTTAGGTGACACGTGGCCTGTGGCCTGTGGCATGAACCTTAGGCCGAGAGCTTTCCACTCACTAAAGTGGATTGATTTCCCTCTGGCCTTCTCCACTTGGCGAAATTCAGCTCTACATGGTTCGCTTTCACGACCTGAATAAAATAATTATTCCTGCCCAGTTCCTGCTTTCTTATACTAGTATGCTGGGAATGAACAGCTGTGTTCTTGGTGGGAAGACCTGCTCCCATGAGGTTTACATGGAGCTGGGGTGCTCCTTGCTCCTCTTGGTCACTCTCACTGTTGGAGACACGGCTGTTTGCTTTCCTGGTAGGATTCTCCTGGAAGCTAATGGTTCCCATGCTGTTCCCTCCTTTGTCATGCTTTTGCTCCAGCATTCACTGGGGATATTGCGTAAATAACCTGCTCTTATTTTAGCCAGCACATCTGATGAAATCCTGGAAACTTTTTGAGAACAGTAATTGCTTTTCTAGAGAGAATTGAAATCAGCCTTTTAGTACTTGGCTCAGCAGGATATTTGAATGGATCTTTTTCCATCAGTTCTTAATGAAACGTAGGATGATGTGTAACTGTTTCTTTATCTGAGCTCAATAGGTGTTCAGGGTCTGTAGGCAATAGCTTTATTTTGAAGACATCCTGAAATTTAAAGCCCATATAAATGATAAAGGGTATAAAAATCAGGCTCCTGTGTCTGGTTAGGCACTTTAACATGTATGTGACTAATCTGTAGAACTGCAAAAGAGTTTTGTTTTGTTTTCCTAGAAAAGGCAGTGAGATTTGCTTACTGTTCCATATTTTTAAAAATTTTATCACATGTTGTGGTCCTAAATAAGGACCCAGGAACCTAACTTCACCAGCATCAAGGTCTAAACAGTAAAGAATTATTCAACTAATAAACTCCTTTTCTGCATTCCTTAAATGTGCTTTTTTTCCATGGTTTCATTGAAAAATCATCCTTACACACACTAGAGTATAGTGACAATTTACATGAAGTCAGTGTAGAGGTTGGAATACTATACAATTAATGCAGCTTGTATTGAATAAACTGATTTATTCCACTGAAGTATATGGCAGACTTTTGAAAGCTTGAGGAATGGATGGTTGGTTAATGAGAGCCAGCCCTGCTGCTTTTTTTCTTTTGAGATGCACTCTTAGCTCTCTGTGGATTGATGCGCTGCTTCAGGCCTGATGTAGGTTGAATGTAGTCTGGTCACTTTTTCTTTTATTATTTTTTGTTCCCCAAACCAGAAGAGGACACGTTCTGAAGAATTCTTTCAGGAATCCAGTGCCCATTCTCTTCATGTGTTGTCCTTCAACTGTCTCTTGTCCTTTCCATGTGAAAGGATGGAAGCAATTCTAGCTGAAACACAATACTGGAAACTTTGCAAGGTCTTGATTGCATGCTTTGGCTAAAACTTGAAATTTCTGTCTGAGTCCCTGAATTTGAGGTGGTTTGGGGTGGTTGAGATACTTTTTTCTTTTTAACCTTTGTTTATTGGATGATTTCCAGTATTGCGCAGGATTGCCATAAACACAGACTTTTTCAGTTTCTCTGTTTCTAGTTCTCTTCCCTGCTTTCAGAAACACAGTGTTTTTAGTTTTAGATAGTCATTGGAAGGAACTGATGATGTAAACTGGGAGGTCAGGTTTGAACCCCCAGATTGGTTCCTCTGAGTAGACGGCTGAAGCCGTTAGGCTGAAGTTGGTCTCTGACGTGTGTTTTCCTTCTAGCCTCATAGTCGGGTGTCAGCAGGAGGGAACAGCAGAATCTCTTTACCCAGCTGCTCACTGTTTAGGAGGCTTTAGGATATGGGAACTATGGATTCAACCACTGCCTCCTACCCGAGGCCCTGTGTATGGATATACACGTGGCTTGTACCACAAAATGCAGAATGGAGCTTTATGCTGTCCTTTAAGAGATGAGGTGAACACAAAGGTACTTGCTATGAGGCCCTGAGATGAGCGCCTGTCTAGGTGCATCCTCCTCCTCAGCTAGTTCTAGGTCTCTTCTTGGTGTCTTTTGTGTCCAGATACACCTTATCTACTCTTTATAATTAGTGTCTTTTCAGTTAGACTCTCTGAATTGCCCTCTAAAGGACTTTGGCAACGTAAAATGCATACATATCTTCTGACCCTGAAGGATGCATCTGCCATGGTTTCTGCCCAGAAGAGCTGTCAGGAAGAGTTTGAGGAAACTGCATGTTTGTCCAGGATATCTGTTGATCAGGAAGTTCTACGGGGTAATTCTCAGTGCTCTAAACAACATACAGATGTTCAGGTGGTGGTTTCTGGCCCAGAGAGATCCCAGTTCAAACAGACCAGGTAATGGTACAGTAGGAAAATATATAGCTGATATTCACCAATGTAAAAATGACAGTGTGCTTACCCCCTAGTCCTTTAGAAGGGATTTGGGCATACAGGAATCGGTCAACTAGAAAGGCAGATGAAGCCACGTCTTTGTGGGCTGGAGCAGGGAGAGGCCAGCACAGTGCAAGAGAAAGTCCACAGAGCAGATTGATGTGGCTCCGAGAAGTGACATGGTTAAAGCTCTAGCAAGCACACAGGTAAGGTGGGATGCAGTCATGACATCGTCTGTTTAGTCCAGGGAAATGGGTGGGAAATGGCAAAATAATCCAGAGATACCATCAACCTGCAATGGAGTTGGCTGCTGAACCAGTTCCAGCAGTCCTGTAGGCATCTGGAGTGCTTAGAGGTTCTGATGGGACTGGCAATCCTTTCTCCCCCAAATCTGAACAAGTTCAAGAGCCTTTGACCCAGTGTTGCATAGGAACTTGTGTTGCTCTAGCACATCAAAAAATTCCTAATGTATTTCAAAGCAGTTCATGGTGTAGTGCATGATGTAGTGGGAGAGATATATGCTTAGTAGGTTTAGGAAACAAAGTATTTCGTCATTCCTGAGGAACTATATCTATAGAAACAAAATTCCAGAATTATTAGGTAGTTTCTTAAATGTATTTAGAGTACTTGAATCTTTTAAAAGTGTAGGTCATAACTTTGATCAACCTGTTCACTTTGCCAAGATTTCTGCAATGCAAACAGGGAAATTGTCAGGCAAGGATATTTCTACAGTTTATTTTTCTTTCTCCTGTGAAGGTCAAACAGTCTTTCCTATATATAGCTGCTCTAGCTCTTGAGGATTAATTGTGAGGACTTTCAGACCCTCTCTCTGAAATGTTCTGCATTTTGAGAGCGATTCCCATGCCAGCTCCTGTCTCGAGACTGGGTTGTCTCATGATTACTACCCTTTGGTGTAATAATCTTTATTAAGGAGAAAGTTTAAGTTCAGCCCTTAGTTTAAATTCTCAACAATTTCCACTTTTGAAATTCTGAGAAAACAAAAGGTGGGGAAGGACAGTGAGTCATCAAAGTAACTAGCCCTAGGTGGACTGCCCACCCTCTCACACACTTGAGTCTTTCATCTTGTTGGAAATTATTGCAACTTACCTCATAGTTTGAAATCTGCTTGTCCAATACTAAGCAGCTTCATAAAGGCTTATGTGTGTTTCAAGATTTTAGACAGTACGGAAAATGTAAAGCTGTCTATCTCCTTTGGGAAGGATCTCCTTAACGAGTCAAAGACTAGAAATCTCTATCTAGACTCAACGTCTTTCTTCAGTGCTGATACAGTTGGGCAGAGCTATTCAAACACAGACTAGCTCTGCATGTCGCCTCTCCCTTGAGGCTCTGCAACACTGTGTTTTTTGTCTGCAGCCTATAGGGGTTTGCTGTCTATTCACATTTACACTTGGCATTTATTTGTTTTGGCGAAAAGAGTCATGGAAATATCCTTTTGTAGAAAGGAGTCTTCGTGTTAAAGGAAGAGACTCATGTAGCAGGTTTCCTAGGTGAACAGTTTCAAATTTTTCCTTTGAATATTTCACGAACTGAAAAGCATTACATATCTGAGAGAATGAGCCCTGCAGCCTAAAAAGTCTGGGCAGCTGGGTAGAAGGGTATTGGCCCCTGTTCTCAAAAGCAGGGGGAAGAGTAACCATGTTCTTGGTAGAATTTGCGTTTCCTGGATACTACAAATATGTTCCTGCCATCTTATCTCACTTGCTGATGGCCATAGAGATTTGCTTAAGCTTATGTGGATGTCACACACATTCCCTTTCTGTCTGCATCCTCTTGCTGCTTAAATGGTGCACACATGACATATCTGCACTTTCCAAATCCTAGTTTTATCAATCCGTTTAGTTTTGGAAAGGTGGTCTTTTCTGGAATTCATGAGATTGGCAGCAGTTCTGTTTAGGTTATCATTGGTATGTCACAGTTTTTTTTGTAATTTTCTGTTGCTTATAGGATACTTGAAATGTTTCCTACCACATGCACAATCTAAACAAATAATTTAAATCTTTATTCTAGGTCATTGAGTCTGCTTGGTTCATGAGTTCTCTATTTTTAAGTTGTTAGAATTGAAAATAGTTTCTTAAGCAGTTTCTTATTTTCTGTTTCATTTTTATACATATGTGTTGGGATAAGAAATAAGAGTGCCAGAAATACTGCGTGAGAAGTAATTCTTGTCAGCTGGGAAGCAGGAATGGGCTGAGGAAAATCTCCAAGAGAGTCTGATTTTGGTGAACCTTCATGTTCAATTATGACAGAATAAAGAGATTTTGATAAAGATGTGATTTGGCTGCCTTTGAATTTCCTTAACATTCTCACCATCCATTTACATATCAAAACCTTCGGTGTTCTTTCATTTCATCCAAATATGTTGCTACTTTAAGAAAACTTTGATCTTATCCTTTGCATGCTGTAACAGTACTTTTCTCTCTTTTTCACAGACTGTTTTTGAGAGGAACTGTCAATCTGATGACTGTGCTGCTGATTTGAAACTTCAGGGTAAACTACTGCTGTCTAGGTGAGTGGATGATTTTTTTTCTTGTTCTTACCTTCTTTGATTTTAAGAAAGAAGCTTTGAAAATCCAAAATCCAAATAAAGGCCTCTTATGTCCTGTTTCAGACTAGAATGATGATGTTGATTATATCATCTTTAGTGAAATAGTGTGTAGAGAATGCATATAAAATCCAAAGATCCTTGGTGGTAGGCTCAGTGCACACACGAAATAAGATACCAAGACAAAACTGGAGAAGAAAGCAAGCATAGAGGATGGGGGCAGGGAAAGTAAAGAAATCTGCTCAAATCAGGTCCCGATCTGCTAGTCTGTGCCAATTCTCAGAGACAATAAAACACCATTTATGGCATGGTAGGAGCAAAACTGAATGTGGCAAAGTACTTCCATTCAGAAAAAAAAAAGATACATGCAAAAATAAAATAAGTAACAACTCAGAATATGTTAAGGTTTTATTTTATTTTTTATTTCTGAATTGTGTGATTTTGCTAACTCTCGGGGGAAAAAATCTGCTTTCCTTTGCCAGTTCCTTTCTGTTAGTAACTTGGATGTGTATATATGTGTGTATATATGTGTGTGTGTCATTTTACTTTCTTCTGGGATAATAAACCTCAGTAAGGAGACAAGGTGTATTTTCTCTCTTTTGTCCAGTGATCCTAGGAAAATGCCTATACTTTGTCAGGATGTAGTTTTTTTCAGTTCCTGAATAGATAGGGCTAAAGGTGAACTTCACACATCACTTCTGTTTCCTTTTTTTCCAGCTTGTTAAGCACATTTTTAGAAATGTAAATGCTGATGCCGGTTATTTAATTGTGTGTCAGCAGTTTAGCTATATGATGCAGATCCTTTTTGTGAAACACTTTGCTTTCTGGTCAGGTAAGGGTGGAGAAGAACCTTCTCTCTTTAGAGTCAGCAGATATACACAGGTTTTAGGTAAATCTATAGTGTATCACAGGTTTAGTTGAAGATGAAAATGAACCAAAGTCAAATCTGAGAAGTTATGGACTTCTCCAGACGCTACTGAAGTCAATAGGAATGTTTCACTGCATTGCCTGGGACCTGGATTAGGTCTCGGGTTGTGGAGTCCAAGCTTCCACTGTGATTAGTCTGGATTTTTGACCTTTGGCTAGAGGTTAGCAGTGAGCAGAGTGTATTAAAAGTAGAATTGGAGACCTGTCTGTGCAGACTGGGAAAATAAATGAGGGGTTTGGTCCCGCAGGTGAGGAACACTCAATAAAAAGTAAGGATCAGGCTCTAAAACCTGTTGTCAGTCAGTGCAAGGTAATCTCAGCAGTAAGAGCTGTGTTGAGTGACTGGAACATTAGACTATTTACTTTTACAACTGTTATTTATGTTATCATGGCAATTTAAAATCCCCGACTGTCAAAGCAGCTTCATTATTCAGCTACAAGACAGTGTTCCTGTAGCAAAAGCTCTCAATCTTTTTTTATTCAGTGACATTCTGAAGTCCTGTACGAGATAAACAGGATGTCGTCAAATCGTTCAAGTCTATAATGAATGGGCTCCCTTTAGGTAAAGGAGCGCGTCAGCTTCAGATATTAAGCAACCCATCAGGTCGGGTATCTCTAAAGAAAACAGAATGACTTTTCTGTCTATAAAAACACAGGAATGTTGCTAGTCTTAGCAGTGCCTGGCCTGGGTTTAGTAACAGGTGTGTGGGTGCCGTTCGCATCCAAGTGCAGCCAGCAGCTCAGGAACGGGGCAGAGAAGACTCTTGGATTGTGCTGGGGACTTAGTGACGGCAGCGGCAGGAGAAACAGCAGCAGCAGAAGGCAGGGAGTTCATCCTTCCAGTCATGACTCTCTTCACATCCAACTTCCTTAATAATCACGTGAGGTTTTGGCACCACACAGCTGACCTCACGGCTTCACCATCAAAGAGTCTCAGTCGTTAAACATTGTGGCTGTCAACAAAGAGGGCAAAATTTGGTCCTACTTGTGCAGTAATGCCCCATTAAAAAAATATATATATGATTTAAAGAAGAGGAGACTTAAAAGTATCTTAGCATAAAAAAAAAATCTGTTATGTGCTGCATGTGGGTAACTATAATGACCCAATCTGAAACCATAAGAGATATGGGAATAAAATGTTTTGCAATAGGATTTATTTTTATAGCCATAGCCTTTGGGACTGGTAAGTAATAGGTTTTGCTTGCCAGTAAAACAATACTGAAAGGCAAAATGCAATTAAGAGTGTTCTGTTAGCTATTATTTTCAAATATCTTTTTAATATTAAAAATACCTTTATTACATGCCATGCTTGACCAGAATGCTTGAGTCTTTTTTTTTTTCCCAGTACAGCAAATGCCTTTTCCATTAGGATTATGTAGTAAATAACACATTTTTATTGAGCCTGCCCATAGCTACTTGTTGAGAACCTGAAATGCATCTGTTTCCTCATGATGTGCTGAATGAGTATCTGAGGTCTGTGTTTTGTGGAAGGTTAGAGTTTTCTAATTTTATATATCTGCTCATCTGCACTTCTGTTATTTCTGTGGGAGAAAAGTGCTGCCGTCTTTGAAGAAGGACGAAAAACTGCAAGTAGCAAAGTAGACAGGAGCACCAATCTTATTTATGATATTAAATGAGCGGCTTCAGGTTCTGGGCTGATACCTGTCCATCTCATGGACATTTGGGCATCTATCTGCAAAGGCAGTAGCAGGTATCAAGCCTTGTTTAGGCTCTAATGATAACTGAATGAAAACCATAAGGGAGGTGTTTAAGTAATAGTAAAGCTGTTTGGGGAAAAAAAAAAAGAAACTTTCTCTCAGCCATAACAAACAAACCAGCTAAAAGAGCACAGGAGAATGGGTGGTGGCTTCCTTAGGAGATGCAGCTAGAGAGGAAATCCTGCATGACTGTAAATATGGGGACAGCCTGTGTCCCACCATGAGCCGAACAGCTTTACAGAAAACAAGTTGTGCAAGAAGAAAAATGATGTTGTGGCCTGTCATGTGGCTGCTGTGTTCCAGCGTGAGTGAAGGGAGCCGTCTGCGTGTTGGGCAAGTCGGTTTGTAAAGACAAAACTTGAATAGAAAATGCCATAATAAATGTTACTATTCCTGAGAAGGCTCCAAGAGGAAGCCTGTGTCCCATATATCTATGTGACATAAGTGTACCCTTCATTTGTCATTAGGAATAGGATTACTCACCCATTGGACTGCTTCTGCTTGAATGTTTGGCTGTTTGGAATATGTAACTTATTATTGTATTGGTTTGGAGGATCCTTAGCAGATACCTTTTGTTACAGACTCAAATTGATCTTCTTCTCCTGCAGACTGATTGGGGTTCTTGTATATATTGCTGCAGATTATTTATGTTGGGATTGTTATGTTGAAGAAAAGTCAGAGAGGTCAAAAAGGCGACAGGTGAATTTTGCAGACTTTCAAGTTTTGCAAATTGTTTTGCATTGAAGCCAAAGCTTTCAAAAGCTTACAGTGAAGTGGAATTTCTGAGAAGTGTTCTTTCTCCAACTGAAAGGTCAGGCTTGTGGCTTGGGCCATCTCTGCTTCTGTGAGTCCCTCTGGAATTAGCCAGCAAAGGAACAAAAATCCAGTCTGAGTTTGAAATGTTTCCATTTCAATAAAGTGGCAATTTATGATGAAAATATATTGCCAGAAACCTTATGACCAGTTCTACAGAAGCTTTTTCTCTTCCAGAGAAATTCCTTCCGTGACCTACTAAAGAATTGATGAGGTTTCTGCCATCCTCCTCTTGCTGCTTTGACCTATTTTGGCTTAGGTACTCGACAGGCAGGTAAATGGTTAGATAATGGTATTTTGGGACGTGATCTTGGAGGACCTAACCCAGACACCACAGAAAACACACTGGGGAGAGAGAGCTTACCTCTTTCCCCCACCTTCTGCTCACAAGGCTTTTGAGCACCTCCCAGATTTACAAACACATTATTTGTATTTGAGGAGAATGAATAATTTCAGCTGAATAATTATCAGCTGTGCAACTGATGGAGGCATGTGCTTGCTTTGCAAGTGCTACTTACAGATGAAGAAAAGTACGTGCTGATGGACCCCGTAAAATAGTGGTAGCGCTTCCTCTGATTCACTGCAGAGAAAAAGTGTTATGACAGCTTTGTCTAATTTAGTTTTCACCAATACAAGCAATAATACAAGCAATAATAGAATTCTGCAACAGCAGAATACTAGCTTGGTGTGGTAGCAGTGTAGATAGGCAGTGTGCCCCCAAGGGAAGGAGCAATAACGTAAAGTTTCAGTCAAAAACATCCCAACTTTTGTGATTGTATTTCATGAATATCGTAATGTTTAGCAGTTTTTTTAAACAAGGGATTTTCACTGATCATAGGTTTTGTTAAACCTGTGGAGAAAAGTTGCAAGCTTGTGGTTTAATGTGGGAAGCAACGTTGTTTCATGAGCTTGACCAGGCTCAGGCCTCGGCACTTATCTTGCTTTGATCAGACAACAGGAATTTGTTTCCAGGGAGGCCTCGCATTTCACGGCCTTTCCCGTTGTGGTTTTATGCCCCTGAAGTGCATCTTAACACAACATTGATGATGAGGAAAAACAATATCCTTTCATTTGGGGGTTTAATTACATGCTCAGATAGTATCTATTTTTTCCTTCCTCTTCATTCATAGCAGATGAAGAGTTTGTTTTCGCTCGTTTTATCTTTCATATCTTTCACTGAACTTGCACCTCTTAGAAAAATGTTTTCAACCCTGTGTTTACCCTAGCCAGGCTACTCTGAATAGTGGAGCTCTTCAGTTCAAGCTGTTTTTCTGCTCTATAAAAAATAAATAAATAAATAAAAAGAAGAACGAGCACATGCTATGATTTAGTGTATCTAGTGCTCTTGGTTGGGATCTTGTTTCTGTTAAGCTCTAGATACCACTGTGGATATTCCTGGCACAGATACAGAGCCCTGACTGCTCCTATGGCTGTTTACTTGGTCATACCCAATCCTGGCTTAAGTTCAGATCTTTTTAAGCAAATACCAAGAGATTTTTTTTTTCCAGGGAGAAAAGAATAGGAAAACATTGGAAAAGTGCACCTGAGTAGGTGCTTTTCTATTTTCTCAAGAAATCATGCCAAGTTTCACACTGTGATTTAAATGATTTCATAAATTACAACATATCTTAATGCTATTTCAAGGTAATTTGTCGCGCAGCAAAAGACTTACTATTGCATTTTGTGTATATTAGTACATTTGTAATTGTATTTGGAATTAGGACTGTTCGGTGAATCCAGGAGGCAGAGCTCTGATTTCTAATTTATCTTTTACCTACTACCATTTGCTAGTAGATTGAATGCTGCATTTGTGAGGCACATGGAAAATTTTGTTCTAGTACATCCAGGATCTGATTTGCAGTTTCCTGAAAGGGCTACCCAGCAGTGCCAGCAATTAATCAGGATGTAGTATAAGCTGCAGCGGGAGCATCATCTGAGGAACGAGCGAATGTTTTCCACTGCTGAGGGTGAATGGGGATGAAGGAATGGTTCTTCGGTTTCCATCTGGCTAGTTGCTCACAGAGCTTCATAAATCTCTTGCAAAATAAATAAAGCCCAGTTTGATAGCTGTGGCCAGTCCTGTTCCTTTTGAACATACGGCGGCTGAACCCATCCAGATGGTAATAGAGCCATCAGGTGATGAGTGGCAACAAACCTCAATACTTTACTTGTAACTCAAGAATACAGATTTCTCCTCTGTTTTCTTCATTCCATTCATTACCAGGCAGGGGTATTGTACAAGCCAGTCATACCACTTCTTACATGTTGCTGTACTTTGTAAAAGCTACTTGACTATATCTATTCAAATAGGACATTGTTCTTTTTTCTTTTTTTTTTTCTTTCTTAACTCCAAAGTGATGTGCTTTGATATAATTTGAGTTTATTGCTGAGGCAGGACATAGTCTTGTATTCTTTGTGAACATCAGAGTTGGACTGGATGATGTCTAGAGGTCCCTTCCAACCTCAGCCTTTCTGTGATTCTGTGATTCCAACACGGGTATTTAATGGACCTAAGAGATTGCCAAGCACCATATTGTTTCTTGCTGTAGCAACCAAAGAAGGCCGAGGTTTAACCTCTGGCATTGCTCTTATTTGTTAATGGCCTCAAGAAACTGAAGTTCTCAAGGCTGGACAGACTACAATGAAAAGCAAACGCGCTGTTGTTTTCCACTTCCAAACTAAATCTTGGTGGATACTTACATACATATACGTTTATAAACCTATGCTTTTTTGTCACGGAGCTCTGTGAACTTTATTTTTTAGTATATCTTGCAATGAAAAAAATCTATGCGGATCAGCAGGTAAATCACTTTGTTGGTCTAAGCACTCTAGAGTTGAAACAGGAGAAGCGTTGCTGATATTTTAGTGGGTATGTGTTGGTTATCATGCTTGACATTTAGACATAACTTTTTCATGACATATAGCACCTGTTGCTCAAAAACAAATTTCCTGAAGCATTAAACCTCTGCTGTCTCTAACCGTTCAACTCTGATGACCTGTGTTTTGTTGACCTCTAAAAGTGACTGTGTCAAGGACGTTGGTCCCATGTTCCGTGCTCAGCTGAGTATGGCTTAAAACCATATATTCCATCCTAGCATTGCCAAAGTGGGATGAACAGGCTAAGCTGTCTAATCATATTTAAATAGGAAATCAGTTTCTGAGGCAACATTTCTCAGATAAAAATGTGGCTTATTTGGTGACTTTGCTGATGTTCTAATTCCTAGAAATCTTCTGTTCCAAAGTGCTTCTGAATCTGTCTTCCAAACTCACTCGCTCTACTAGATCTGTGGACAATAATCCTCAGTTCAAACTCTTCAAGTATTTTAACCGGAATAATGTATTTTTTGAACATCAACTGGTGTATGCAGTTTCCAGCGATGTGTCTTGGACCATTTCTTTTTACCACTACTCATCAGTATTTGTGCTCCAGCCTTACACCACGTCTTGGAATAACTTTGTCCCAGGAGCACTGGGACACTGGTTGCAGGGGCACTGCTCATGGCTATAAAGGAGGCCAGCTTGTATGTGAATCTGCAAGAGCGAGAGAGGTTTTAGCTTCTGCAGATGCTGTGGCTGCTCTTGCTTCATGTGGCGGTGTCACAGACCAGGGCAACTCGATGCAAATGAAAAGCTGCTCCCTGGAGTAAACACTGTGTGAGAGCAGAGTCAGCTCCTTCCCCAGTGAAGAATCAGTTCTGCTTATAAAGGGCTATGAACATCTGAGTACAACTGAAATAGCTGCTAATAATGAGAGAAGGAAACAGATTTCTGTGGGGTGGCAGGATAAAGGGTATTTTTAGGTGGATGTTGCCCCCTGTGTAGTACTTTTGATTTAATTGTCAGCATCTGAAGATGTAGCTGGCTGGGTGGTGCATGGATTGTGCAGCTATGGGAGTAGATGTGGAGGGATTTAACCTGGGGAAAAGGAGAGAAGACCCAGAGAAGTTTTAAAAATGTGGTAACTGTCTCCAACTTATACAATTAACCTTGTAGCAGAATTAATTTCAACAGTACAATTGAAGAGCAAGCTTTTTTTCCCTAGATTATGTGCGTTTGCTTTTCCGTTGCTTAGCATTCGAGTGCATTTGTGGGTTTTTCATTAAGATACAGGGAGGGAGTTTGAGTCAAGCGTCTGCCGTGTCCCTGGACCGCGGTGCAGACGGGACGCGAAGCGCTGGAGCCCGCAGCCCTGTTCCCCAAGGGCGCAAGCACGAGCAGCTCCTCCCTCCGCGCTGCCGGGCGCGCGGCGAGGACGTTTTCCGTGCACAGCAAGAACACCCTGTCCTTTCCTACGGAGCAAGATTGGCACATTATTGTTATTATTCCATGTTCGTCTGGAGTAATCCTGGCGCGGTGCCGCCTGCGGGCTGTGCTCTGCTGGCGCAGGAGCTCTGCGGGCTGCTCCCCAAGTTTTCCCTTTCCTTTTCCCCGCAGTGTCGCGTTACCTGCTGCGCACAGGAACGGCGAGATTTTTCAGCTGGAGAAATAGCCCTAGAATTCATCGGTCATTTTGAAATGATGGTGAATGCTGCCCTGGGTTTCCTGGCAGTTCAGCGAACTCGTGCGCTTTGAGGCAAAGTAACATTTTTAGAGAGACGCTGAGGTTTTGTGAGCCTCCCCGGCGGGCTCTCCCTGTGCCCGCGTGCGAGCGCAGGACGTTCCTGCGGGCTGCACTGAGGTGGAGCACGGGGATTCCTCCCGCGGCTTCCCGCGGCCGATGGGCATGCCCTGCTGCGGGCACGAACTGGCTCGCGAAGGGTTTCCAGGGAGCCCCCAGCCCGCTCACCCTGTGCTGGAAGCAGCGGCGTGTGCCGGAGGGGAGGGCTGGGAACGGCGGCGGTTTCCGCCTCCCCATTCCCTCTCCGTGTCCGTGTGGGCTCCAGCCGCCCTCGCTGGCAGCCTTGGCGTGGGCTGCTGCTCCTGGAGCTGCTTTACCGCGGGCGGCTCCGTGCGGCTCCGCGCGGCTGCAGCCGTCGGCGGTGGGAGGTCTCCTCACTGCGTTACTGCCTGTGCCTCTGTGCGAGGCGGAATAAACCTGGAATAAGCCTGGAATAAACCTCCGTGACTGCAGTGTTTGCCCCAGGCCTTGGTCTACGCTGGCTCTGAAGCGCGCAGAGAGAGGTGGCCTTGAATGCATGTGAGATAGAGCAACCGAGCGGGATAAAACTCGATAGCTCTGCCTGCTCTGGGGTTGCTCGTTAAGTATTTGCGTGGTCTGGATGTGTGCGCAGGGCTGCAACTTCTGAGTGTTCACCGACACTTCGGTCGGGTCCCCGGGACAGCAGCTGAGGGTCTCAGGTTTTCACTGGTTCCAGTTTGCTTAAGTGTTGGAGTAAAACTCACCCCGAAGTTTGTCCTAACTTTGGAATTAGTGACAAAACTCCAAGCAGAAGAGTTTTAGAGTTGCGATTAGGATCTGGAGACAAAATTTGTGTTCATGGTTCCACTAACTGCCAAGACTAAGCGCAATGTTGGTGATGTGACAGATCCAAAGCAGACCACTATCTTCACCACCCAATGTCGTTTACTCACTTAGGTCTCAAAAAAAAGATTAAAAAAAAAAAAGATCCTTGTTTTTAAGTGGCATAACTCCATCTGATGAAGCTAGGGAACAGATCAGACTCATGATTTGAAGTATTTTTACCCACATACATTTTAGCTAACTCCTCCTATAACTTCCACCGTAGTGGGGAATTTATCCACGCAGATGCAGGTTTGCAGAAAGGAGAGGGAGGCTTGGTCTACAGAAAGGCAAGTTGGTGACGCAGATTAACAGGGTAAGTGTGAGCTCTATCCCATTCCTTCCCTGCGCCATGTGTAGTATGCATGGGCTAAAGGGAAGTGCTAAATACTTTTACATTTTTTTTAAGTATTCTCTAGTACAGGAAACAGGGAAATATGTCCCTGTGTACCTTCAGGAATGCAGATTATGTTTCCCTTGATCCACATTAATAAAAGCTCCAGCGTCTTGGCGGGTGGGGAAATGAACAGTGCAGAGCTTTTCTCTTTGCCTTTCCCATCTAGTCTGTCTTCACTTGCTGGGCAGGTGTTAATAGAGAACATTAAAACATGGTAAAGAGATGGTACTTGCTATATCCGGAAACTTTAAAATGTAGGTTTCCATTCCTTAAGCACTTAAGGGGAAAGAAATGAAATATTTCCTTTTACATTTGATGTATAGTCCTGTAGTCAGTAAATTTAAAACTATGGCAGAATTTCTAAATGTCGTCTACACAGCATAAATGTGGAGTCTCATTTTTCAGAATTGCTGGTTATCTACAAGTCTGGATCATTTGAGTGGTAACTGCAGATGTTTAGTGCTTTTGAGTGACAAGTAATGACAAGTTTCTTTTCCTTTCCACGCAGAAATCGATAACTTGACATATTGTGCGTGCCTGTATGTATGTTCATGCAAATGCGGTTATGTATATATAATTTATAGGTGTCTACAGTCTTCCTAGAACTTTTACCCTATCTTTTATTTATGCATTCTACATAGTAAGATGGTGATTCTCCTTTCTGATTTGGTGACTATATCTTGATTTTGTTGTTGTTGTTGTTTGCATTTTGTATTTTTTTGACCTATCTCCAGCAACACAAGCAGGTTAGGAGGGCTGTGGGGAGGATATTGGCTTTCCCATTCAGTGAAACATAAACCAAAAGCCATCGCTTTGTTCCATTTCTCCATTTTTTGCCCATACGAAGGGCGACTTCGGTTGCTTTCGTGTCCTGGAGGGGACAGCACTTCTTCAGTGACAGATATGGGAGCGGGTTGGCGCCCGGCTGGCCGCGCGGCTCGCGCGTGGCAGCAGCCTCCCCGCGCGCCGACCTCCGCTCCGGGGCAGCAGATGCAGCCGGGACCTCCCTGGCGGGCGGGGAGATTCCTCATCCTCCTGTTACGCGAGGGAACCTGATCCCTTCCAGATGTGCGCGGCCTCAAGGACTCGGGAAAGCCCTCCCGCAAAATGACGCTTGCAGCACAGCCCGGTGTAGCCTTTGGGAGGGAGATGGGGAGTCGTCTGCCAGCCCCTATCAGAGAAGCTCTTCAGAGTTTAACAGCAAGTGGATTTTATGGAGGAGCTGTAATTGGGAGCAGCTAGGGTTCTCTTAGAAAGTTGGCTTTCTAGGTTTCTTTCTCTGTTGAAAAAAATGTTGTTTTAAACATCACCATTTCAGTGTGATGCACTTTTTGCAGTTAAGTGGTAGCTTTAGGAAGGAGTGACGCTGACTAATGGCAGTCCCATTGACATATTTTTCTGGGCTTCGTTTTCAGTAGAATTTTGCTGTGAGCACTTACCATTCATAAGGAAGAACAGGATTCTCAGAGAATCCCAAAGAGTTAGTGCTGCATCTCGTAACGCTGCGCTACAAAGAAGGGCTCTCCTCGTTGTGTGTCACGCTCTTAAGTATAAAGAAGTTGGTGTAGAAGGGAAAGAGGTGATGTCAGTGGTGGTGTCAGATCGTGGTAATCAGGAGACACTTGTGTGGCATGGTTTGCGTTTAATATCGACTCTGCAAAAATGTATATGTTTCCATCACTTACTAAATTAGATACTTCCAAATTTTACTTATGGCTCTGATGGATGTTGATTTATTTTTTAAGTGATAGTAACAGATGGTTTTATAAAATTCATGTGAATTGTCCACAATAATAAAGTGTGTTTTTTTTTCCTGTTTTCAGAGATGTGCTTGTGATTATTACAAAAACCCAGCAAAATGTTTTGTGTATCTTGCTAATCTTTCAGCATTTTGAGAATATATATTGAAGTTGCGGCCTAAAGATTTTAATATTTCCTATTACTCTCATATACTTGTCCCATTGCTTCTTTATATAAAAGCAACAGCTCAAAGTATTTGACTTCTCAAGCTAGTTTTTCAGTGGATCTTGCCTTGGCAATGCTTTTGCAAATGTTTATTTGCACTGGTAGTTGATTGCAACAGTCAACCGCAAGGTTTAGAAAATAAAGTGTAGAATTAGAGGTAGGATTAGTTGGTTTCTGTTGTTAATTGTAGGCATAAAAAAGCAGACACGCTTCCTGAATATTTATACTTGACTTGTCAGAAGCTGTCATTGAAATGTAAGATGTAGGTTTGGACTATAATGAATGATTAGAGATCATCACAAGTGGACTAAGTACAGGAAACATGCGCGAGTGTTAGAGTAAGCTGCCTAGCGGAGAGATGGAGGGACATTTGTATTCAAATAACAATATTTTGCACTTGATTTGCCTTATAGCCTTCCACTGTTTTACTCTCTATAAAATCAAATAAACAGTAAGTAATGTGAAACAATTTCACATTAGGATTATAGGATTTCCTGACATGTGCGAAATACAATGCCAGAGCCAGACATTTGGGAGCTGCTGGTTCCCTGTATGACCCACTGTGCTCCGTGTTGGGCACTTGGCACAGAGCTGAGGTAGTAACCTCCAAGCTCTTGCACAGCTGAGTTGGTTACAACAATCCTGTGGGAGGAAAGAATGAAGAAAGTGCGAAAGTCACCGAGAGTTAAACTGGTGTAATTGTTTTGCCAACAGTGTTGATGACCGGACCGCCTACCTGGCGCTGGGAGCAGTGAGGAACATCTCGCTTAACATTTCCATCTCTAACATCGGGGATGATGCCTACGACACCAACGTTTTCTTCAACTTTTCTGGGGAGCTCTTCTTCATCAAAATGTGGCAGAAGGTAAGAAAGGCAAAGTTCTCCTTGAGCAAACCTCCTAATATTAAACTAGTCCACTTCTACATATGGGAATCTAGAGTGGCCTGCTCCACATAGCTGAGACATTTGGGAATTATTTCTGGTTACACTGGGCTTGAATTTGTTCCAGGCTCTTTGCTGAGGTTGTTTCTTTTGTTGCCTTAATCTGTGAAAATTACATCCTTGGCGTTTCTGTGGAAGACACAGCACTGTTATTTGAGGTGTGCGAATGAAAAAGAAGGATGCTCTGGTTTGAGGCAGCTGAGAGAGAGAGGGAGGCTGGTCTGTAGGATGCTCGGTGAAGCTGAGGTACAGAGGCTGCCGCTAGTGTGAACGGAGAGGGGTGCCGGGCTGCATTCGCCAGCCCTGGTCACCTCCTCACCTGGGTTCCCAGCCTCTTTTTTATGGAAACCAAATTACAAGGCTGTTTCCTGGGCAAGGACTGGGTTTTGGCCAGGGCTCAACCCTACATCCAGGAGCTCAAAACCACTCTGGACAAGAACTTGGATGTTTACATTAGCATGAGTTTCACTTAAGAGATATGTTGTTGAAAAAAGAAACCCTGAATCAAGCTTTTCACAAACTGATGGCCCCCAAAACTTTGAGAGCAAAGTTGCGTGAAAGCGGTTGTGTAAAATGAGAGCTGCACATGTAACAACATGTTGGCTATTTTTCTCCTAGTTTTCACAGTGATTCATCTCTCTGCTGGAGCTCTGCTATTCTCTGTAAGCCGTGAGAGCAGCATTGGAAACAGTAGCATGACTGTTGCGGAGTGGGATGAACTTAGTCCATCGGAACAGTGGCGTTTTGCCAGTATTTGTCATATTTTATAAAGAAGGATTATTATTCATTCGAGTTATTATAAACCTCTTGAACTGCCTCATTATGATAAACCAAAATATAATTTCTGATACATGTCAATTTTCATGCTGTCCAGCTTTGACTATTATATCTCACATACAATGCTGAATCTTGAAAACCTTGGTTTTGGATTGTAAACCTTATTTGCAGACACTATATGCTGCAAGTATGATGTTTATCAGGATAACAAAAAACTAACCAAACCAAAAAAAAAAAAAAAAAAAAGGGAAGAAGAAAGAAGAAAGCAGAAATGCCTCATGCCAATGTGCAGTTTCTCCTTAATGGAAGTTTTGCATGAAGACTGTCAGGGCCTGGCCTAGTTCCCATTGAAGTCAGTGGGAGAGTTTCCGTTGTTTTGCACTGGAAAAGAAACAGATCCTGATGTATGTGTTTTAACAGTTACTTTATTATCTTTTCTCCCCTCTGCTTATGTGTTGAGTATTTAATACACAAAGTTATCTGGAACACCAGTTGGCTTAGCCGTTCTTCACGGCCAACACCGTTAGGGAACCAGCTGAAGGTGACAGCGCTGTTTCCCACTGGTATTTTACCTTAGCCCTGGGTCTAAACTTGAAGCAGCTGTGCTGAATCCTGCCTAGAAAGAGCAGTTCCTGGAAGCAGGTGACACTGTTGTAGGGTTATCTCACTACTCAATGTCTCCTCTGCTAGCAGGAGCCAGCATTTCTTTTTTAAAAACAAAAACAAGCACAAAATATGCATTGAGCAAGCATACAGGCTCCCTTTTTCACCTTTCTTTGCAAGCAGGAATGTTTGTTCACTTGTTCTCATAGAGCTTTCCATTTCGTAACTATTTTACCAATAGTTTTGAAAAACTGGAACAGGTCTGTATTGGACTATTATTTTTCTCTTAATCAGCTTTTGCTTCAGGAATTAATGTGTCATTTGCCTCTCCATCTGTCCAGATGGGGAACTGAATTACAACCTTATAGCCTCAATTACAGTGCTGCATTTTCCCTCAACTCTTTGAACAATGATTTTTTGTAAGATATAATGGACTACACGTTTCATAATCTACTCCCATCCCTTGACATCTCTGCATAATAGGTGCTGTGCAGCACTTTAAATAGATTTTGTTCCTGGTTGAACATTGCCCAGGCAAAAACCCAGAACATAAAGTCTGAATAGAAATAAGATCATAAGATTTGCCTTAGTGGACTAATTTCGGTATCAAAAGAGCTTTTTCTTATTGGACACTCTTTGCAGCAACTGCTTGTTAATGAATACCACTTAAATGAAAATGTCTTTTCTATGTGGTTACTTAATACTTTTTCTCTAGGGTTTCTCTACACTATCTGAGAGAGCAGTGACTGCATGATGAGCTTTTATTATCTGTCTCTGTAGTCATTTCAAGATGCTGTGAATTTCCTGTTTGTTTTTCCTGCATCTCCAGTGGAGCTCCTAGCAGACTGAGTACAATTTCTTTAGATTAGTTACACTGAGAATAGAGAACGCAAAAATTTAACACCGTTTCTCAACAATCGGCTTATTTACGTGAGGTAAATCTACTTGAAAAGAAAAGGAAGCCTAGCCTGATGCTGATGAAGGATGCCTCATGCAGAGTTTTCTTTCCGCTGCTCTTGATTGACAGTCCCTTAACAGAGAGGCACAGTACGCGGCATCTGCTTTAAGGGACAGTCGCTCCATCCCTGCTTGCTTTCCCTGCAGCATTTCTTGCTCTGCCATCACTATTACCATCTAAAGTGGCAGCCATCGCTAAACATAGTTTGATATACCTGCTCTTCTTCATTTCTCTGTGATTACATTCGCTAATTTGTAGGTATCCTGGTGACAATACCATTGTTGGCGATGGCAAGACATACAAACTTCTACCTGTTCACTTAGAAAGCAAGATTATTTTTTACCACATTGAGTAGAAGCAGGAGACAGACCCGCTTCTGTGTAGAGTAGATTTTTTTTTCTAATCTAGAAATTTATTATCTCATAAACTAAGTCTGATTTCAGGGAAGCGTTGTTGCCCAGAGCTTGAAAAAATCTCCTAACAGAGCGTGGAGGGGGTCAGTTTGCCATAAGGGAGAAGGCAGAGTAATGTTTGTGTTAAGGTGCCTGCGAGTTAAAAATGGTTCCTCTTCATTTCTAGATCAGTTTGAATCTGTTACACTAGTGTCACTGCCTATTGACTTCTTTGTAGCGTGAGGTTCTGCCTGCTCCTGGCCACGAGTCCAGCTCTTCTCATCCCTTCTGCTGGGTTACTTTTCTGTGACCTTAGTGAGATGAGCTGGGGCGTCCTGAGGGCTGACCCTGGTGTAAGTGCAAACAAAGCAGTGGAGGTATCTGGCTGAGGAGCTGAGACTGGGAGGGGGGCAGGCAGGACCAGATCGTTTGACAGCAATGTCTATTAAATCAGCCCGGGTATAGCGTGTTATTTCACAGCAAGGCCATAAAGATGGCATGTAGGGCATCAGTGCTAACACCAACAGTAACAGCCCCCGGTGTTAATCTCTCACTGCTCTTAGAGCTGTGCAAGGGCTGTCTTGGAGCCCGAGAGCTAACCCCGCTTCAGCCTCGCTGCGGAGAGAGATCAGGAAATCCCATTGCTGACGCTCATTTCCAGCCAGGGATTACTTGGTTATTTCGGAGAGGCTCCCAACCTCCCGGCCAGCTGCGATGCTCCTGCTGCTCCTCGCTGCTTGCGCAAGCAACAGCTGAAGTTAACGGGGCTGGAGCGGGCAGGGAGAAAGCAGCGAAGTTAGTGTCTCCTTCGATGCCGTCATTTCTGCTAATTCCTTAGTGAGCATGTGAAGCTTTTTTGCTGATTATGAATATTCAGATATTTTGAGTCGCGTTGCTTCCGTTCTGGGGTTTTTCTGCTGATAAGCCACGCGATGCGGCTCTTTCTCGGCTTGCAGCGGTCGCACGCTTTGGGCGAGAGCGCGTGAACACAGAGCTTCATTTTTTCCAAACTGGAAATTCTCCTCTGCTGGTTTCCAGTGCTGCTCATACTTTCTAAGAGTTTTAAGGCTAATGGAAGGAGGGTCCTGATAAAGCACAAAAGCCAAAGACTTGTGCCTGCTTTAGCATCCAGCTGTGCCACTGGGAGGAACTGGTTATTCCTTCCCGATTATTCATTATGGCTCTCTTTTTCCAGCTGTTATTGCCTCTTTGCATCTACTGGCAGAGAAGTTAATGTGATTGCTCCCAATTCATATCCAGCTGGTTAGCTGAAACCTTTTAAATTAGTGATTTGAGTTAATCCAGCTGATTTTGCGCGGAGTGAGTTGGAATTGCTCCCCTGAACCACTCTGCCAGAATGTGAGAGTGGGGCATGGTGCCAAGCAGCAAGGAAGCTGTGACCCCTTCCACCGACACAAGCACATCTGGAAGATTCCCAAGCAATCTATCACTTAAGCAAGGGGACTTGAACCCTTTTTCCAGGAGAGTTTTTATAGCCAGGACTTGGGAATATCAATGATATAGCATGAGTGCCGCAAGCTCCTTCTCTGCTTTCGTGAATCTAATGCTTGATTTTTTGCTCATCACAACATTTTTCATCCCTGAGCAAAACTTTTATAAGTTCTTAATTGGTTAAAAAAAAAAAAAGGAAAAAACCTTTCAGTTCAACCTGACTTCATTGTTTATTTTAATTTTCTTTTTCTGTGAATGCTCAGTGAAAACTCAACTTTTATCCTTCCTTAGGGATCAGTAATGAGCAAGTCTTTTTCAGGCCAGAGGTTGTTACAGCCATATAATATCCTCGTAGCAGGTAGTAATTGAAGTTTAAACTTTTGATCCTGAATTTACCCTCGAGATTCACTTACCATTCCCTAGCTCAGTGAATGGGCCTTGAAGATTGGGCTGAGTTGTGTAATTAATACTGGTAGGCGTCTTAAAAATTTACATGTGTTCTACTTTTATTTATCATGTATATCTAATAAGGAATCTTCTTTATTTTTCTTAATCAACTCAAGGCATAAAATGCAGAATTTGGCTGCCCTCAATTTGACGTACATGTAAAGAGTGGTTTTAGGGGATAGTCTGGGATGCCGTGTGTGACTTTGATTATTAATCGAGGTTTTGTTTGACTGTCTAACCCTTGCTCTTCCCTTGGGGCTGTGAGGAGAATGATTTTCTTGAAGAAAGAAGATATGTGGATGAGTATGTGTATTTTTGCAGAGGGTAGAAGAGAGCCAGAGCTGCAGGGAGTTATGCTAAGAGTGATTCCCAACCCATTCTCTGCCATACTACCCAATGTGGGTTCACCATAACGTCCACCTGGCCAGGACTTGCAGATCCATCTCCAAGGGATGCACAACAGCTCCTAGGGCCACCTCAACATCATGGCACTTTGTTGCTGTTGGTTCAAAGCCTAGAGCTTGTTTTCACTCAAACGTAACCTTTTCCATAAGGGAAAGAGGCCAGTGTCTTTTTCTATGTGCCCATGTTTTAAATTGTCCAAGCTTTTAAACACCCCCTGCAAAGGCTGTAAAGTAACAGATGATTTTTGCGGCTTTCTAGGACTTTCTTTATAGCGTGAGGTTGTTGGGTTTGGGCTTTGTTTTTGTTGTAACTTGAAACGAAAAGTTTATCGAATTTTTGGTACAAAAAGTCAGTTCTGTCCTCAGAGACACTTTTAGTCACTTTTAAGGAAGGCAGCTCAAGACGGTGCTAGGAGATGAATGTCACCCCGAGGTGAAAATCCGATAGAGCTGTAAGCGATATATATATTTTAAGCTGACGACATCCCTGTGCCATGTGGCAGGGAGTAATTATTCTTTTCCGTCTGGTTGCTCAGGTCATCTCCTGTGATGCTAATAGGCTTTATAAATGAAATTGAATCCCTCTTTTTTAATTATTCTTTTCAAACCCAAGGCATAGTCTTGCAGTCGTACTTCAGGCATAGCCTCTCTGAAGTCATCAGGATTTTTATCTACAGAAATAAGCTTTGCCTTATTTCCGTCGCACTCAAGGAGATCAGCAAAGGCCTGAAGAGAGAAGAGCTTTTAGCTAAAAATGCGCAGAGGGGCTAGCTCTGTGAAAGGAATTAGGAGCTTTGCTTTCCTTCAGGTGCCCCATGATACTGGGACTTTCTCATGAACTTCCTGGGTAATACGGGTGTGAATGAAAAGCCTTGGCCTTTATTTTTTTTTTTTCTTTTGTTTCCTCTCCTCCTTTTTTTGCTCATTCTTTCATTTTTCCTTTCCTTGGAAAATACAGCGAGAAAGTTCTCACGGGAATCCTGATTTCTTCTTGAGGATTAGGTAGAGCAAGCTCCTTCCTATCTGCACTCCTCGCTTTGTGCAGCTGAAAGGTAATGGCTTAACCTTGGGTTCAGCTGGGATCAATCTAAATTCATATTAGCAGAAATAAGCGCGTTCAACCTCTCTCTGGGGAAGACCTTGGGGCCCCAAATCCTCTTTTTTTTTTTCTTTCTCTCTCCTTCTATCTCCTTCTCTCTTCTCCTTCCCCCTCCTCTCTCCTCCTCTCTCTTTCTCTCTCCCTTCTCTCCCCCTTTCTCTCAGAGCAGGAGCTTCCAGTGCTGTTTCCCCAAAGCAGGGGAGTGAGATCAAGGCAGAAGGGAAGGGAGGAATATACTTGGCGCGAGCGATGCTGTTCCCTGGGGCGTTTGGTGGGGCCGGGTGCGCTGGGGACCCCCATCCCGAGCCGTCCCGGCACCCCCGGGCTGTCAGACGCGATTTTGCAGCCCGACTTTGGGAGGAGTCCGGAGAGCCCCTGCGCGACTCGTGAGTGCAGCCATCTGCAGAGCAGCGGGTCAGGGATTTCCACTTAGCGAGGGCAGAGAGCGCACTCCAACGCTGCTCTGGAAAGCAGAGCAGCACCTCTTAAAGCAAAGCCTTACGAGTGAACTGTTAAGCTTTTTGTTTTAAAAAAATCACCAATAAAACAGAAACCTGTCTCAGTATCCTATGTAATATAGCGAATGAATTATATCGCTGAAATTCAGCAGCGTCGCTAAATTACGTATTATCTATCATGTCGTTGCTTCGTGCTGTGGAAAAGTCCTTGTGCACTTTTTGTTCGTGTTTTTGAGAGAGAAAGAGCAAAAAAAAGGAGAACTTATGTGTATTTTAAAAGGCATTTGGGGGTTTCAGATTTGGCTTTGGGAGTTGGTGGCTGTAGGTTGTGTGAAAGATTATTCGTTACAGGGAAATACTCAGCCAAACTTATTGTAACAGTTATAACCTTAATATTGTTCTTTATATGCAAATATTACCACTGGGGAAGAAGGGGGGAAGAACTTGATTTTCTTGATTACATTTCCCCATACAGATTGCTTTTAATTTTTGATTTTTTTTGCTTTGTTTTTTTTTTTAATCACAGTATGTGTAGTTAATGACAAGTGAATTTATTTACTGAACTTTCTGTGAATTTACGTTTTTTATTATAAAACCAAGTATGAGTGATTAGCTGTGTTTGAGGTGAGTATACCAGTATTCAGCAAAATTTGAAGTTTATGCACAGGAAGTTGTCTGACAGCATAGGCTGGCATTTGCTCTCTGTGTTTTCAGAAATGCCAGAAGGAAATGAGTATTGATTTCTTCCACTTTATTTTTTTTCTGTTATTAACTTTAAGGAAAGCATGTTTTGTGGATATATTTGTTATTATACAGTATCAGCAGCGTGGGTTATTTGTAATAGCAGAAAAGTAGTTCTCCTCGTGCTGCTGCCTTGCATCCATGGTTCAATACAACGCGTATGTGTACGTATGTATTAGAATGCGCAGGGAAGAGGCAGCAAAATTTGGGGACTTTTTTCCTCTAGTGTCTTCTTGGTCCCTGAGTTTTGCTTGGGTTATCTGAGAGCCTGGACTCACGTACACAAACATGTGATGCTGTTATTAAACTTACCGTAGTATTCCAACATGTAGATCACGAGGGAATAATCCAGCCTACGTGTACGTGGAGGCCGCTGCCGTGTTTGGATTAGCTTGAGCCCGAGTTTCCACTTCTGTGTTTGGGTGTATTGATATGTCCCAGGCTGCTGGTGCTGTGGTATTTGCGGGCGGCCCTGGTATCCCGCTGGAGAGGAGCACCCGGGCAGTGTTTGTCCAGCACATGGTGGGAGCTCAGCTGGCCCGTTTACTCCGCAGTTATTTTGTTCCTGTTTATTCGTGTTCCCGTTGCTGGGTGCAAGAGGCTGTCGCCCACGTGGTGCCAGGAATGACATTGCGTGAGAGGGAGAGGGAGAGCTCTGCATCTCTTGGAATAAATGAGAAAGCCACTTTGGAAAACAAGCCATTTGTTGCCATTACTTGAAATATTCTAAGTAAGATGGGGACTGGGGAAGGTATCTAGACGACCAACTGTCTGGATCTAGGGAGGGGGGGATTTTGTTTTTTCTAGCATCCTGCTGTCTATCCTGGGAAGCAAACAAGAGGAGGTGGTTCTTCACATGACATGTTTAAAAAAATGCATGGCTGCTAAAGGAGGGTAAACAAGTTTGTGGAAGAAGAATCCATGGATGCTTGTGACAAGCGCAAGAAACAGGTCTAGCTCAGGGCATCTTTGAGTCAACAGTGTCTGGAGGCAGAGAAAGTACTTGGAGAGTGGGGGAATAGCTCTTCAGCATCCCCCAATCCTGTACACTTTGGTCAGCACTGGTTTCAGCACAGTAGAGACCAGTCCAGGGCTATCAAGCTTAGTCATGCTCCTCTCTGCTTCTCTATGGGGCTGGGAAGATGGTAGTTGTATTTTCCTAAGCATACGCTTTGGTGCAAGTGTCACAGAAGGGTTGAGGTTGGCAGGGACCTTTAGAGATCATCTAGTCCAACCCCTCCTCCAGCAGGGACACCCAGAGCACGGGGCACAGGGTGGCATCCAGGAGGGTTTGGAAGATCTCCAGAGAAGGAGACTCCACAGCCTCTCTGGGCAGCCTGTGCCAGGGCTCTGGCACCTGAACAATCAAGGAATTTTTCCTCAAATTCAGGCAGAACTTCCTGTGCTTCGTTTTGTGGCCCTTTTCAGTGGTTCTGAGTGAAAAGGGAATAAATGCTCCAAGGAAATACAGGAGTGTGCTTTTGCCCAGTAGTACACTGATTTATTTAGATCCTAGAAACACCAAACTTTACGTTTGTTTGGATTTGTGTTGCAATAAGTGGATAGCACCAGTAGCACCATGATCCCAGGTCTCTTATACAGGCTCTTGTATTTGCTGTGTTTCCACGTAATGTTCCCCTATGGCTAGGCCTGGGCACCCACATTTGCAGTGCAATTCCCTAAGTCTTCCCTCTGCTCCCTATGGCCCCACATCAGAGACAGAGCTGGTCAGCAAGATATAACCATTAGCTGGATTTGCCCTTCTCCATCTGTTGTAGGCAATAGGGATGTTATAAAAAAGTACTTCTTATGAACGACACCTGTGTGTGTTTTTTTAATAGAAATTACGAGGCTGATTCTTTAATGAGTGTTACAAAGGACAGGTGAAAATTGAATCATCTCTTTTTTGTTTGTTTTGCTTGAATTCACCCAAGCTAAGAAAGTTGTTATTTTTTGTAATGATGGGCATTGGTCATGTTAAAATGCTTTTGCAACTCTCTGTCATTTCCAGCTTGATGTTTCACTTGGAATTTTTGAGCATTTCCTTGTGGCGTGACAACAGTTGCCCCTTTCTACAAACAGGCAACCGCGTTGTCCCTCCTTTTGCTTCTTATCTAGCATGGGGAAATGATGACATGAGCAAGAAAGACTGTTTTGGAGAGAGGGTGGACCATAATGAAATGCTTAATTAAGTTAGTGTAGTACCTTGCTAGAGCATAGGATTTTTTTGAAGGAAGGAAGGAGCAGAGGTAAGATCAATGTAAAAGAGGGAAAGACTAGAAGTGGATCCAAGTGCACGCGGGGTCCCCTGCCAGGGCCCGCTTACGATAGGGGGTTTTTTTGTGTGTGTGTGTAAATACTGTGAGGGACAGAGGATTTCATCTAGATGGTCGCTGCAAAAAGAGCTCGCTTCCTTTTTTGGTAGAAAACGCCTGAACGAACAGTGGGGCTGACAGTGATCTCAGTGCAGCGCTTCCCGGATCCTCCTGCAGCAGAGGCCGGGCACATTGCATCCGAGAGCTCCCCTGCAACGCGGAGCCAAAGGCATTCGGGAGGTGCGGCCGGCGAGGAGCGCCTTTGGCAGACCCGGCTCCGCTGAGCCTGCTCTCGAGCTCTCGGCAAGGGCCGAGCCGGAGGTAGCGCGTGTTCCTTGGGACGTGCGCGTGGGCCGGAGCCCCGTGGGGCGGCCAGGATGGCACCTATTTCCACAGCTCCCGCAGCGCAGTCCCCGTGTGAGTGTTTTATGAGAGGAAGGCTTTGCGTGAGCCCCCTGCCAGGCAGCCTCGGGCGTGATTTGGCTTCCCTTCCCCAAACACAGCCGCTCTCTCCCGGACGGGTCAGCTGGCCTGAGCAGCGCTGGGAGCTTGGGAGCTGCCTGGTGCGTTGCCGGCTCCGCGTTCCCAGACTGATAATGTCACCAGCGATGTCATTTATCAGAGGCTGCTTGATGCGGGAGGCAGGTGACCTCGGACATGCAGCCTTGGCACTGAACGCCGTATTCAGAAATGTGTGGTTTTGCTGTGGCGAGAAGTATTTCGCATCACAAGGGCTTTGTACCGCTGTCTGTGGTAAGCATATAGAAAGCAAGGATAAAGCCCTCGCCTCTGTTCCAGACTTTCGTGGGATGTATTAAGAAGATCCTAGCTCATGTCTATCTCCAACCCTGTGGCATGCCGTGCTCAAACTTAAAGCATGTTCCTTATATTAATAATTACAAATAAGAATATAAACAGCTCATGCCTGAGGATGCCCTAGTCAAGGCATTTGGGGGGCAGGTCTGACCTTCAGGCTGCTCCCACTCAGTTGAGTTTGAGTCATCCATTAGCACCAGTCGCATGAGGGAGATGGATTTTGGTTACACACCCTGCTTTATTTCTCATATCTTGAGGAAATTAAGCTCAGCAGTTCTCAGCAAATATGTGGAAGGGAAAGATTCAACTCGTAAAGTATATTGAAAAGTGGTGCAAATCCAACTGGTCTGTTGAGAATGAGATTTGGGCTGTTAGCAAAGGTGGCAAATGTTCTCAGAGTGGCAATAGCATGCACTAAATCACCGAATACCCCATCACCTTCCGGCTTCACCTCTTGTCCTGCAGGTCCCTCCAAAGAGGCAAAAACATACTCAGTTTTGTTTGCACGTTCTAAACCTTGTTTTGGGGCTTACTCACTTATGTAAGCTGAGCTAACAATTCCTGCGGCTTCTTAGGCTTTTGAGGTGGAATGCTTAAAAAATCTGCTGCGTTAGCTTTTCTTCCATTAAAATAAATGTTTGTGAGAGAGAGAGGAAAAAATAAGAATGTTGGGAATATCCAGTAAATAGAAAAATGTTGTTTTTCTCTCCCTCTTTACTCAAGGATTTCCTGTGCTGGTTGGGGCTGGTGATCTCATGATCTATAAATAGGTTCCAAACAGGGAGGAGAGGGGAGAGAAAGGAGGCTCTAATTAATTATATAGAAGTATTTTTTTTTTATTATTTCTTTCTTTTTAAACAAGCAGAAATCCAAGGTATTTGAAGCCAGACTTGCTGGGGCTTGGGGGTGGGGTGTGCCTACAGCATTTACTAATGAGATCATGGAATGGGACAGGAAATCTCTAGCTAATGCCAAAGAAAACCTTTTCTTAAAAAAAAATTTCTTTTTATGAAACAACTGCCGAGGTTCCCCCTCCTTCTTTGAGTCGTGTTTTCAGATAGTGAATGAAAGGATGGGCAGGCTGGCACCCCGGTGCATCAGGTGGAACGTGCAGTCCGTTGTGTGCACGCCAGCCTGGGCAAGCCCCTGGTTTTGCTCTCTCAGGGAAGCAAGCGGCGTAGCAAGGCCCTTTGCCGAAGCTCCAGTTTGTGGAGCTGCAGGATTTTGCTGATTCAGTTTGTTAGGAGAATATCCATGTGTTGAAAAGTAAAGGAAAAAATGTTAATCCCTGCAACACCCTTGAGACAGACCTTGTTTTTTCAGCATCTTAATGCTGGCAAGTTGAGGAGCTCTTACAGAAGAGCTTCTGAACAAAAGGTGTTTGCTTGAGATTGCCAAGGAAACCACGTGTCAAAAAATGGAATAGAACTCATGAGGATTTCACCCTCAGATGAAAAACTCATGAAATGCACATGAGCGTTTTTCTTGGATCTTGGGTTGGAGGCTCTGGTCACTTTGCTAGACAGCCTCAGTCCACCTTCAAAGCTGTTGCTGGCTTGCAGGTATTAGTAACAGGATCTCCTTTCTCAGTCCATGTTGTGCTCTAGGCACAAGTGAGACGTCCTGTGGCTTCTTCACGTTTCCCTGTGTCCTGCCCAGCCCTTGGGAACTCTGTGTGGGAAGGTCACGGTTGGAAAAAGGTGTTTTTAGTGATGCAGAGCCTTCCGTATGCTGCACAGGGGGATTCCCGAGTGCAACCTCTGTGTTTTCGTACAGCGTTAGCAACCAGCAAAAACTGGCTGTTGACAGTGATAAATGTTTGTGCTTGAATACTTTGTGCGTTCATACGTCCTGAAACAGATGCATTAAAAAGAGGCAGAGGAAAAAAAAATGCAAATTGGCTGAGTTTATGAGATACTGAGATTTCTAAATGTATGTGAGTTGCTGCTCGCTTCAGGGCTCGCTCTGGGTTACAGGAGTAGAGGGAAGCCTGTGCTTGGCAGGATCAAGGCCAGAAACGTAACTGCAATATGAGCTGTCTGTTCAGAAAACAAGGGAAGTGTTGACAAAGCAGACAGCAGATTGTGAGCTGAAATAAAAGAATAGAGGCACAAGAGCTTTTGGGGCTGATTGCTAGCATTTAAAGAGGTATTTTAGGTAGATTAGGCTCATTTGTTTCAGATGACAGATCATCTTTTACTTTCATTGCCCTAAACGCCAGAAAGAACTCTCAGTTATTGGTACCACTGATTCTCTTTGCATTCTTACAGTTTTAGAGTGGTCTCCTGTTGGAGGAAAGCATGGTATCCACGGGATTTTGTGTTTGAAAGTTTGTGCTGTAAAATGCACAAGAAGGGACCTCTAAGATTGAATTACTTCGAGCTACACTCACTCATGGTCATACAAAACCTCAGGCTAGACAAACCTTTTTAATGAAATAAAAAAGCTTCCCTGCTAGCCCGGGAAGCAGATTCCCTGCTGTGTATAGACCTGTGCTCAGTGAAATCTCTCCAAAGGCAGAGACTTGCAAAGATGCAGTTCAGGTGTAAATAACTGCCCTGATGGATGGGGAGAATGTGAAGATGTGCATCTAGACTCTCATGTGGGAATGTGTCCCTGTCCAGCAAAGCACAGGTCAGAATTGTTGAGATAAAAGTACGTGCTTTAAGTCAGAGTCCATCGTAAGTATATAAAAAGACAGAAATATAGCAAAAATATACTTTAATAATGTTGGTACCATAGAAATTAGTCCCAGTTTGAAGCCTCTAGCTTTGTTACAGGTCTGATGACCCAGATTTCCAAGTGGCTAATGGAGACAGGTAGTTCTGAAGTCTTTGTGGTATTTTCTTAGCACATTCATTTAAGGACTCACTCCTCTCATGAGGATAGTGTTCAGGACCCCACGTGGTGTCAGGTGTGGCTGTACTCGAGCACATCAGTGTTACAGACCCAGAAAAGCAACAACAGCAGTAGCATCTGCTGGCAACACGCACAGGCCCTTTCCGTATTCACTCCTGTCATCCTGCTTTTGTGCTCTTTGGAAAACCTGCAGCAGCACAGCAAAACCTAACAAGTCAAATAATTTCTCAACAGCTTTGAAACAGGGGTGTTCTGCCAACATATCATCAAGGGTTCCAGGGCATTTGCTCCTCTGTTCCAGAGCATATGTGCTAACAGCCAGGATTTGCAAGGGAGACTTTTTTCCATCTAGACAAAAGAAGAAATGAGGTAATTTGAGTATAAGCAAGGAAAGAAATTAGAATAAACTGTCAGTATATTCATTTTCTAACCAGTTTTGGTTGTTTTTCTCCTAAAAAATATACAGGGTATCTTAACAATCCTGCACCGAAGAAGTTTTCCGTGCTTTCATTAGTGACTTTAGTCCGTTCAGAAATAACAGCTGATTACACGATTCTTAAAGAGGGTTTGGTCATCAGCACAGGCCAATTGCTAGGATTCGGTGAGGTACTAAACCATCCATAAGCTGAGAAATTAATACAACTTTCTCCTGTCTGTCTTTGTGTGATTTCAGTAAAAGATCAGTCAGAGCCGTATCCAGCGCATAATTTGGCCGAGCTCTACAAGCTGAGTATTTTTCTGGTGCAGCTTCCTGTTGGCCCTTAAGCTGTGGTTTCTGCTGGTAGCTTGTATGGTTTGGAGAGCAGGGAACTGGCAGGCTGTAAACAGGTGGTAGGATGGATGTATTCATACCTATTTTGTGAGAGTGAGTGAAACCAGCAAACCGTAGGGCTGCATTTGGATGCTTTTGCTGACTGTGAAAAATTAGCAGAAAAAAAATCAAATAGAAACCTGCTATTGGGGGGTATTAAAAGGGAAGAGAACTTATTGGTTGGATGAGATTGACCTAGAGATGGTCTGGGTGTATTGGCAGACGAATACAAATCATCACATACAAGCAACATGATACTGACAGAGAGGGGAAAAAACCCCAAAACACACCACAGTATGATCTGGTTTGGAGACTGTTCAAGGTGAAGGTAGGGAAGTTGTGGTTCCCGCGTAGCGCGCTCCTCCGAGGTGCCGTTTCACGTGTTGGTCTGGTTCTCATCAGCGTCCTTGGAGGCAGGGGAGCTCGGTGCGCAGCGCCGCGCCGCGTTGTGGGGCCAACGCGAAGGCTTCCGCCAGAGCGGGGCTCCTCACCCCCGGGCTTCGTTTTATCCCGAGCCAGACGGCCTTCCTGCCACCAGGGATCCTCTGGGGCTGTTTTGCTAAGACATTCTCTTTTCCTTCTCCTTAAGCCTTTGGTTTGGCCGGTAACCAAGTTGAAAACTTGGTCGCAGTAACTGACTGCTAGGTCAAAATAAGCAATTTTTAAAAATGTCTGAAACTGTCTTTCAAGAGGAGGGGGAACAAGTGGCATCCGTCCTTGAGCAGACTTCGGTTTTAATAGTGGCCTTTTCCAGCATCACACCTAAAATAAATCGTTGTGCTCTAGCTGGCGTTGGATCATCTTCATATCAGGAGGATATTGGGTCCATTAAATATTATTACAAGAAGACAGGCTTTCTAAATGCCAAAATACATGCAGGGAGAGGCAGATTTGGTATCAAATGTTCTAATCCTCAACAGTTATTTTCTTAGTGATAGCTTTGTGTGGTCTGAAAGATACGCCTTTCTCTTGCAGCGCAGGTGTGAGCTCTGTGGTCAGGCAGGAGCAAACTCCAGGGTTTCTTTGCGTCTGTATCCCCAGATAGTCACTTAGGTGAAGTCAGCAAAAGGATTCTGCTCTTGAATTATAAAGATGCAGTAGCCCAGCCTCCTCTCTATGTTGTTAAAATGCACTATTTGTGTTGAAGGAGTTTCTAGACAGAGCTGGATGCCCTGTTTGCCTGTGTTGATGAAGTTATCCATGAGCCCTTAGCTCTCTTCTGGTCATATATTTGAGTTGCCTTGGCCAGCGAGGGCTAGATTGCCCTTGGTGCATGGGGGGCAAGGCAACAGTATGAATAGATCTTGCCCCACGGTAAGTTTCTCTTCTCACCCTGAAGTCGGGTATGCTCAGAGCTCCCATGCTCAGCAGCGCCCTTCTCCCAAGACATATCTCCTCTACCTGCTATTTGGCTCTTAGAGTTGCTCTTGCCCACTGCAGACCGCACGGTGCACTGGACAGATGCCTCAAAGTAGGGAAGAGATGCAGTGGAATGGAGAAAAACATGAGTGCTCCTGAAATGTTTTCCTCTTCTGTCAAATCTTTAATTTGGCAAACACCAGCATTCCCAGGTGCGGTTCTCCACTATATTAATATGGTTATTACCATTTTTCTCTACATCTGAGTGAACTGAAACCACACATCACTTTCAAAACACACATATCACACTTTCAAAACAAACATATCAAGAAGTAATAGATGCATCTCTGCTCATACCCATGATTATATGTCCTGAGGTCTATATTTTTCAAAGATTATACTGCAGAATATACCACGTGCCTCTTATAATGGCATTGTACTTGTCTGTTTTAATGTTTCATAACTATCAGGAGCTTTTCAAAGATAAAGAAATAAAGAGACAGACTGTGAGTCAGGCCAAGGTTCATGTTTCTCACACCCTGGTCTGCAGTTATTATGCAGTAATGCTACAGCTATTTGGCTAATTGACTGTTTATCTGATTAACTCTTCCCAAAATAGAAAATGCTGTAAAATATTTCAGAAGGAAAATATTTTTCAGCTAAAGTGTCTCCTCTGTCTAGTTGGAGTTGGAAACCTTCATCCTCTTTGGCTGTATATTGTAAGCAAACTAGAAATTCTGCTATGGAAACCCATGCTGGGTTCTCAACTAGATTATATTGACTTGAAGAAGGACTGTGTACTCAGTGTCATCTAAACGCTGTGAGAAGTGGCTTCCGAAATTTGTGGAAGCCCTAAGTCCCTTGTGTCCCTTTCCTGTGTGTTAGATGACAGCACCAGCCCTTCATTTTGCAGGAGTATGGGGGAAATTGAGCTCTTAGGGCTTTCCATTTGGCAAAATGCCGTAGAGGTGAACGCCATAGGAAAGCCCACGAAGGAACAACTTTTCCTATCTCCAGAACAGTGTGCTGTAAATAAAGCCTGAGGCCAGTGAGTGAGCAGTGAAGGAAAACTGAAATATTTGTGCATTAGCTGAGCTTCTCCATCCTCATCACAGAGCAAGGCAAGGGGTCCATGGAAAAGGTTGCTGTGTGTAATTTAGAAATGTGCAGACGGCTGAACCCGTGTGGTGCAGGCAGACTTACTTCTTCTGTTATTTCCTGGCATCTCGCAGTTTGACTTTGCAGCCTTGGTAATGTTGTAATAGCGTTAATCATTAAATTGGATGGTTAATGTTGATGAAGCCAGAAGGTCCCTCGAGGCAGCTTGCTGCACCTACGAAGCTCTTGTTAGCCGCAGCAAAAAAGTGCAGTGCAGCATTATCTATCACTTCCTTAACAGGCTCTTGTATTAATAATATATATCTATGTGCATATATAGATATATTAACTGGCATCTGGTTGCCTGTTGTCAGGACTGAAGAGACAGGCAGCCACTGCCATGCAAAACAAGGAAGAACTGCGTTTATCCTGGTATCAGGACAAGGGTTCTTTCTCTTATCGTGGTCTTTGACATCCCTGAAGTGATGCAGCCTCGAGGAGAGGGGGCGGCCTCTTGGGCCCGTCTGGCCACTGTCACCGCCAGACATCTATGTAAATAGAAACGCTTCGTGAATGAAGAGAGGCTGGGAGTTGATGAAAGAGAGTTCATGGGTTGCCGCAGTCAGACAGCGAGGGACGTTTGAGCAACACGGTACCAAGAATGTTCCCAGAGGAAACAGCTGTGAAATTCTTCTTTTGGTTACTCAGCTGTTCAGGGTTTGTGTTCACTTGATCGCTCGTGTAAAACCGGAGAAACCTCCCAGACTGTGGAAAGGAAAAGGCACAAGAAGGGGGCGCTTTGCGCATGAAGCACTTGTTCTGCTGCCCGGCTTACGTTGGAGATGGATCTGACCAGCGTGTGAGGATGGCTAGACTCCGCTGACCACCGCTGGAGCTTTAATGCCTAGGTCACATAGTGATCATCCACTGTGTAGGCATCTACATGTGCATGTCGGACTGTGGAGCTGAGTCTCACTCTTAACCATGTGGTGAGGTGAGCCCACCCACAGTGACTGTGCACAAAACCCTTTGGTGTCTGGAGGTGAGAACATGCTAACTAGGAGCCAGGCACTTACTTTATGGAACGATAAAACACTTCCCATGCAGCAGCAGCAGCAGCATTTCTGTTGTCTTAGTGGAGGCAGCAGCCAAGCGGGATAAGGTGGCTCTAACCTTTATTCTTTCCATTATTGTTCGTGGTCTCTTGGGGTTTATCGTGATGAGAGGTTTACACCTCTGTGATGCTGTTGTGCCACTAAATGGGCTTGGTATTCACATGGCCCATTCTGTGAGCCAAAAAAGCAGTCGAGGCAGTGATGACACCAGGACCAGATGACCATCCTCTCCTGCAACTGTGCATGGCCTGGTTCCATGACTGTCACCCAAAACTATTCGCTTTTTATGATACTGGACCGCTGAAATCTACCTGGGTGACCCTGTTATCTAGACTATTTGAATGCTGGCTTTCAATAAATGGAGGGGACAGCTGGTGGCCTGAGTTATCAAAGAGCTTTTGGCTCATCCCCTGACTCTAATAAGCTTATCTGTGCAGTATTTGACCATGATGTGTTTTCATTACTGATCTTACTGAGGTGGAGTGAGAAAGCACAACATTACGCTTTTCCTTTTTTGATGTCTCTTAGCTTTCTGGGAGTACCAGTGATGCAGTGGGAAATTTTTGTCTTCTAAGATATTTCATTACAAGGATAATTCTTAGTAATCTTTCTTTTCTTCTGCCCCAGATCCCTCATCTCATTGTCTGTTTTATTTTCTTATAGGAGGAGCTGGGCATTGCCTGTGAGTTGCTGGAGTCAGACTTCCTTAAGTGCAGCGTGGGATTTCCTTTCATGAGATCAAAATCTAGGGTAATGTCATATATTCACTTGCAGAGTGATGGAGTTCCCTCCTCTGGCTCCAGGGAGTGGTTGGGAAAGCAACTGCTATGTTAAATGCTTGTGACTGATATTTTTTTGTAGCTTCCAACCAAGTTATTCAAGCCTTTCACAGTTATGGGAAGATATTTGTACTCTTTCCCACCAGAGTCAATGACAGCACCCTGTCAGCTGCAATAATGCAATTGGAGGATGATGCATGAGTTGTAGCTGCCAAAAACCTGCATTTTCTCTGCAGAAAATTAGAAGAGGACTCTCTCTGATTTGTGTTGCCTTCTCTGTTTTTGTCTCCTCTCACATAAAAGTGTGTCTGAATTCATGCAAATGAGAATGCAAATGTTATAATGACTCTTTGTCTTATGTCTCCTGGTAGCTTTCTAAAGAGGAGTTTGTTCAGGTAGTTGAAGATAAACTCATAATATTTTAAAATGCAACTGGGTTCTTTCTACCACAGAACAGATCTGTATAAATTACTGATCTACCATGCAAAAAAAAAAAAAAAAAAAAAAAGTGAGAAGAGGAGAAATATTTTCATTCTAATCTGAACAAAATGGATTTGAAACTTTGCGGAACATGTGAATTTTAAAAATTATTCTTTTCCATTGACACACGAAATGTTTTAAGTACTTTCATCTGTAACATGCTCTTCTAATTTTTGAGATGGCAAAAATAAATGCATTAGAAAATATTTTCTGAAATGTAAGAATCCTAGTGTTTTACTTCACAATAGAATAGATTATCTTCATTTTTTTCAGTTAATTACTGAAATTTGCATGAATTTGCAAACTGTTTCACTCAGACACAAACTGCTTGGGAGTCACAGATAAGAAAAATTTATATTTAAAATATTTATATATCACTATAATCATCATCAGAGTAGATTGTCTTTTCAAAATTAGCATCTGATTTTATCCATTCGATGAGTGGCCTGAAGGCTGCTATAGTTAGTGTAAGTCTCTATGCGTGTTTGTGACATGACTTTTATTCCCCTCAAAGCTTTTCTTCACTAAGAAGAAACCTACACACTGGTGCTGAGCTAGTGGGTCCACTTATACCAAAAGGCTGCTCCACTGGCAGATGATCTGCTTAAAAAATACCTTTGAACAACAGTTCTAAGTTGTTCGCAGCAAGTGACTGACTCTCTAGTACAGAAACAGATGCAATTTCTGTGGTTTAAAAGTCATTTTGTAGTAGAGGAGGTACTCCGTAAACATATCAAACTATGCTACTATTGTACAGTCAAGCCAGTAAAATATAATCGATATGCGAAGTTTCAGAATAAATATATTTTGAAGTAATATATATTATCGCTAAATGTCCCTTTTTCTTCATGCAGTACGAGTTCAGTGTGATCTTTGACACAAGCCACTTGTCCGGGCAGGAAGAGACGCTTACTTTCCTCGTCACTGCCCAGAGGTAAGGGAACCTCTGCGCGTCGTGATGACTTGAAGGCTTTTTGTTTCATGAAGGGTATTTTGTACGTGGTTGACAATTGTGAGATGGAAGTCCTAGACACATATATGTTTGTATAAAAAATGAGGCTAAACAACTGGAGCTGAATGCATGTGTTTTGGTGACGCAGAGGAGCCGTGTGACTCAGCTTCCTGCAAAAAGGGGTGGGATGGTGCTTAGACCTTGTCCGCTAGGCAGTTGCGATTCTGAAGGAGCATTTTGTGCTCTCTCAGTCGGAAGGTCCTTGTGTTTCTGCGCCCATCCCTTTGGACCCTGTATCAAGCTCAGCTCAGCTGCACTTAACAATCAGCACCAGGCAGACCCATTTGTTCCAGCTTCTGAACAAAGTAAGTGTGCTTGGATGCAAACCAAAAAAAAAAAAAAAGAGATAAATCCATTCATCAGATGATCAGGGATTTTCAGCAACAGCTTCCAAAGGTGCATATCCATTTTTCTCCCTGGGGATCTTTAACGGAGTGTATGAAACAGCTGATGGAGCTACTTCCCAAAGGGTGGCACAGACTCCGTGGCAGTAGGGTGCTGCCAGTCTTAACCAGTGGTGGTACAACATGTTCACAGGGATTTGATCTTGAGCGCAATACAAGGTGTAACATATACCCCGTGCCTCCTAAGATGATTTACCATATAGAAGCAAACTCCTTGGGTGATTGCTGCCCGGTATCATGTGTATTTGCATGGGGATTGCAAGTAGCATGGTTTAATAACCCCGCACTAAATCACTGTTCCAATGTGTTGAGCATGTGACTGGGGATTGAGCGTGTGACCTATTTCCCTTTCTATGTGAGTGGGCCAGTTTCATACCCACCTGTGTCCAAATCAAGATGCCCAGTCTGCATTCTCCTCCCCAATTAGAAGTCCCTGCAGGACACCTGGGGATGAGCAGTTGCTGAGTGTGAGTGTAATCTTTCCCTTCCAGTAACAAGGGTGGATGAGGAACAAGGTTCTGCAGCATGTGGGGTGGGAATCAAGTACTGTAAATGAGGCCTTGCAGCAGAAGGGCAAGCCTGGGTCTTACATGTTAGGGAAGTTTTATTCTCCTTGAAGTTTATCTTGTGTTCAGGTGACCTGTAATTCTTCTAGGTCAGCGAGCTGCATCAAGAGCTGCTGTACAAATGCCAGCACTAGCAAAGATAAGTCAGGAGCACTTTGAGTTGGCCCAACTGGTGATTTCCAGACCACCCCTTTCATCTGCTTGCCCTGCACAGCACATAGTCTGTGCCTTTAGGTGGGGTGAGGAAGCAGACAGTGGTCAAGTGCAGAAGCCAAGAGGGGTTCGGATGAAATTTCTTATTTCAAAAGGAAAGTTTCTTATTTTCAAATGTCTGGGCGTGGAGAACTTCTTGATTATACCACGCTCTCATGGGAAAGGAAAAATTGCCCTTCAAGTGTCCACTTAACCTCTCACTTGTAACTACAAACTTGGCAGCAGCATCTATAACAAGAGTGATTCTATACTAGGTGAAAGTGATCAGGGGATGAAACATTGCATTTATTCTTTTTGTTTTGTTTTTTAAAAAAAAGGTATGATCAGCGTTTTCTAACTTAGTGGAGTGAAAAAACTGTCTAGATCTACCATCCAGCGGTATTCTCCCTTTTTGTTCCCTTTAAAAGGGATAAGCATGCACAGAGCAGACCTCCTGTGAGATTCTGCTTGCTCGTTTCACTTGCTCCCATGGTAACTTGACATTTGCATTGGATGAGCAATATCTCCCTTTTGGACTCTCTTTTGAGCTTTTATTAAATGTTTTTGCCTTAACTTGATTAAAAGTTAGTGAGTTTTTCCTTCTGGGCCATAGCATTGCTTATTAGCAGGCATAACCAGTGATCGCTGCAGAAAGCTGAGCTGTAAGTATGTAGCCAGCAGGTTCTGCTTTCATCATCTGACTGGCAACTGCCATCATCTGCGAGGCGTCATCCGGGATGGTCTGCAGAATCACATACTGTCTGCTGTAGCCTCGATAGGTCTGTCCAGAAATAAATAGGTTCACATCTTTAGTTTTGCCAGGCGGATAGATTTGTGATGTTATGATATGCAAAGCCAAAGTGATCCTTGATTCATTACTGAAGAAATTGGAACTGTATGTTATAAATATTTCTCAAGATTGTTTTTCTGCACTGTCACACACCAAACAGAATTACCACTGGAATTAAAATATTTGCGAGTTTGCCTGCTGGACATGAATTTCAGGAATCCTTTCCAGAGTTAGTACTGAAGAAATTACCACTGAAATGTACTCTCTCAAACAAGAGATGATCACTAATTTTTCTCTTTCCTTCTGCTCTTTGACCATTTGGTATGTCAATGTCTGAAAATTAAAAGAAAAATAGGGAAAAAAAAAACAAGAAAATTGACTAAATACTTGTATTTAAGAAGTGGAATGATTGGATTTTTTGGGCCGGTTCAGTATGAGGGTCTAAAGCACAAAGCTGCGCATATTGGTGCTGCTTTACTGTGAAGCTACAAAGAAAGCACCGTTTCATTTATTGAAGCAAAAGCTTCCGTGAAATCCCTCACAAACTGATGGAAAGTCTGTCTGGGAGAAATCAGACCCTCACATTTGAGTCCAGATGTCCTTGTTTCTGCCCAGAATGCAACACTTGCTGCAGCTTTGCCCTTCCGTTCGCCTTCCCGCATCGCCTTGCTCGAAGATGGGTTTTCACTGTGAGCCTAATCACTTCACAGCCCCAGAAAAGGGCCAAGCAGAGCAAGCTTTATTTGTGCGCCCTCTCCAAAGGGCGATAAACACGTGTAACTCGTAATCTTCAAGAGGCTTCTTAAGGAGCGACGGCATCGCTCAGAGAGGCTCAGAGAAAGGCAGAAAGATGGTAGCTGGGTAACTGTGTGATTTATTGCAAAGGCTGTGGGCTTACAGCATATTTCTTTTTCTTGATGCAGTGGCAACGTAGAGCGCGCTGAGTCTCTGCATGATAATACTCTCACCCTGTCAGTACCCCTGATGCACGAGGTAGACTCATCTATCAATGGGTAAGTACTGGGCATTAGATGAAAACAACAAAAATAATAATAATCCTAACAATAACATGTGATTCTGTGGAAAACTGCATTCTTGTCTCTGTTTATATGCAGCCAGAATGTTGGTTTTTCCTTGTTTCTCAGACCCTGGAAATAAGGACAACCTCATTCATTATCTGGGAATTTTATTTATCATTCCTTTCATTCCACACTGTACCTCTCTCTTGCTCCATTTTAAGTAGCGCTAATTAGTTACATGAAATTTATAAGAAATATTTTAGTCATTTTGTTTGAATTCATGTGAATTGTGTGGATATGATGGACCTTAAAATAAAATGAGGGAAAGTAAACCACATCGTGTTCCTTGGGACATGCCTGAAGGATGTGGTTGAGAATTGCCAGGCCAAAGGTTAGGGTCAGATGTTCTGGGATTTTAAGGAGCCTGGGGAGGTCTAGCTGTTTGTCTTTCTGTTTAATTTCACAATTAGACGTCGCCTCTGTTCCCTTTCCCACTGCCTCTGTTCCCTAGTCTGCATGGCGTCTGATAACGACAGAGAGACCCCACTTGTTCTTTTGACTGAAATGCTTGTATAACGTTTAGCACTGTCTTCTCCCGGGGCTGGAGGTGGGCAAGTTCCTGGTTTTGTCCTCAGGGGTCTCGCCTTCCACTTTCAGCATTACAGATTTAGGCACAGGATCAAAACTTTGAGGTGCAGCCTCAACAGCTGCACCGTCCTCGAGCACAAGCAGCGTTGACTTGGAATTGGGTCACCTGGTCACGAGAGGTGAATTAGCATCCGCATGGACTGAGGAGCTTGACATTTGCTTTTAAACTGGGGAAGCAAAAGCTCATCAGCAGAGTCCCCAAGAGGTCCATGTCTCTTTTAGCTACCATTTATTGCAAGCCCAGGAGAGTATGTATTGCCTAAATGACCAAAGCACCATTCTACGGGTATGGGAAAGAAGTTACCTGCACTGACATGTGATCTGGCTTAAAGACTGAATGAACTTGGGCTAGATTTGATCACATAAGGCTGAATTTACCTCTTATTGCATAGGAGCAAAATCCCTTAGTTGCTACCACAGTAGTCAGAGTGGGTGGGAGATGGGCTTGAACCTGCTCAGAGAAACGAAGAGCACTGGCAAACCCCACAAGATGACTACTAGGATCACAAAGCTCCTCCACGTTGAGAACACAGTCTCAACATTGCATTTCAAATATTTTTGAATGTTTTAATAGTTGCAGATTGGGTAGGAATTCACCTCACTCTATCCCTTGCTTCTGGATGCCGTGAGAGCTTATAGATACAAAAGCTTCGGTCTGTGTCTTTAGATCCTTGTCACCTGCAGAATATCGCATGCCGAAAGCCGTATACACCTTGGGCTTCTTACTTTCCCCTTCAGAATGTACTCTTTCAAAGCATGGGCCCTCCGAGTTTGTATACTGCATTGAACTGACTCTGTGGATCGTTTTCTTTGACCTACCTTAAGCTTAGCTCATGTAACACAAGAATGTGGGATTAGCAGGAGTAAGTTGGGTTTGCTGGGGGCAAAATGTTCCCAGACTTGGAAATGTTAGTAGTATTTTTTTAGGCAGTATTCATTTACGGATTATTTTTATTAGTTATTCTATATCTGTGTCTACAAGAGAGAGAACCTCAGCCCTGGTCATAAGTAGCCCCAAAAGGTCTGCAGCCAGTGGAACAGCCCTGCAATTAGGAGGAGGCACAAGGGATGATGAGAACATTTTGGTCCTCTTCCCTGGGATCTTCAAGTTCTCTGTTGTGCCTCCAAGTCTTCCCTGATTAAACCAGAGTGTGTTTGGTGCTGTAATAAGAGAAGAGCAGTTGAAGAGCCTTGGCCGCCGCAGCTCAAAGCGATTCATGCTCTCCTCTGGGCTTTCCTTTCTCCATGTGTTAATAGTAAAGGCTGAGAAGGGCAGATCATTAATGAAGTGCTTATTCATGAAACACTCTGTGAAACAGTAGTTAAAAATGAAATGTTATTTACAGGATTATGTAACTGAAATTTAATTCCTATCAGTAATCGATTTTTCAGATGAATTTAGTAGCATAGGGATCTCCTGTGTGACACAAGCTATAGGACTTGCACAAATCACTCATGGCAGAGAGCCATGGACAGGAGGTTTTGTGATCAGGCAGGAGGAAGATGTAATCAGAGAAATCTGCTTTGCTGGCAGCATGTTAAGCCTGGTCAGTCAAGATGCTAGTGCTGTTAAGAGGAAATGAAATCACAAATACTGACTTAAAATATGAAAGTATTAAATGGTTCTACAGAATTCTCTGTGCTTGAAATGCGAGAGGTGTGATACATTTAGCCACAGATATATTTAGTTTTGGTGACAAGCACAACTTACTAAATCAGTGTCTTGATCTTTCAGAGAGGTCTTCCCTACTTCTTTTTTCTATGGGGACTCTGTGGAAACTTCCAACTTCGTTCACTTGGAAAACCACGAATGTCTTTTCCAGTCTCTCAACTTCACGCTGCAGGTAAAGTTGATCCCTTCTGCTTGCTTTCTGATTTTGCACTGTTTTTATTTCGGGGGTGGCATGGGCTCTGGTGCATGTTTCCACGTGGCAGTACAGTGTGCTGTGCAAGGCGTGCTCGATGGGATGCCGTGGGTACGCTGGGCAGTGGTGCCATATTTCCTTGTCTGAATACATTATTGCAAGAGTTACAAGTAGGACGTCTCAATTCCTTAGGAATTAGCTGCTCCCACTTGTTTCTATTTTACTTGTCATCACATGCGAGGGAAGAGCATTCAAGTGCCACATCTTGTGCCAGGCACAAAGCGGAGTAACTTATTTTTTTATGGCAGCAGCACCCAGGAAAAGGGAGGTGAGGGTTCATCCATGAGAAGGGTTCATTAAATGTCTCTTGGTGTATATTATGTGTAGGTTATGCTTTTCATAGCAGTTAAATGGGTTCCTGATACGGAATACATATTTTAACGAGCTCTTGTGGTGGGTCCGAAAGGAGCTGGTTCCACAGCCCGCACTATCTATGCTACGAGCACTTCAAATCCTTTTTGACCACTAGATGGAAGCAGGGAATGATAAATCATGTAAAGGTGGGGAATCATTTATTGTGGAAAATAGTCTTTCCTCTTTTTTTTTCCCCCCCTTTCTTTCTCCTAGGCGCGAGTGCCTCTCAGCACATAATGAATAACACGTGTCCACTCCTTGGACAGACTGTGGTCCAGGGCAATTAAGCCCCTACTGTCATGCAGTGCCCTTAGCTATTTACTGAGAAGGAGCGAAAACAGGATTTCAGGCCATGAAACCTGTGTGAAGGAGGCTATTAATTCTCGTGATTCTCATTTCATTCCTGGGGCTTTATAGCTCTTTCTTTCTTTTTTTTTTCCCCATAAACAGTTATTGGTTAGAAATAAAGACCAGATGTACTGATGATTTGACTAGATGATTATTTTCAATAAAGCAAAGTGAGGGTGAGGAAGAGAGAATATATAGGCAGAGCCACCACTTGTCCTCCTCCATCCTTCAGTGTCTCGTGAAAATATTTGTAGGTTGTAATATTAGAAAAAAAATGTATTTTTTTACATATAGAAATAGAAAAAAAGCACTGTAACAAGTCACAGATCTGTGGTCTGGTAAAGCAGTAAACCTCATAACTATCTGTGTCAGAGAGAAAGCAGGGAGTTTCAAAATGGGCAAAGCATGGTTTGTATCACTGTTTGCTTAATTGTTTTTAATGATTTGCCTGCTATTTATTAAACTTCTCCAGATGGACAAAAAAAGTAGTTTCTTAACCAAAAAAAAAAAAAAAAAAAAAAAAAAAAGAGGGATGGTTTACAAAAAACACAGGGCTTTATAGGAATTTTTATATGTGAAAATCTATACTATGTCAGATGTTAATAGAGATCTGTGCACCAATTTCGTTGGAAACTAAGAGGTACAATCAAAATGTCTCTTCTGCGTTAACTCTTACATCCGATCATGATGAGATAATCCAGTCTTTTCTTGATGTTAACTTGATGCATTATGTTTGCATTTCATGCAGCATTTATCATGCTCCATTGTAGTGGGATTTCTCCCCTGCCTGGAGCCTCAGGGTTTCTGTGAGGATTTGGCGTTGTGCATCAATCCTCTTTATCAGTCAGGCATTTCTTTGAATTTAAACAGTGTCAGAAGAATGAAAACCTGTTGTTGTTGTCGTGTACACATATTTGTACTTTACGTGATTGGCAACTGATTGCTGCATCTTTAGAGAACACAGGAGTAGTGCAGATAAACATTCTAAAATGCTGAATGCTTTTACTGTTTGCAGTTATGTTTGTGGCATTAGAAATAACCAGAAAATCTATTTTCATTGAAAATTTTCCGTGGATTTTATTCTTTGAACAAAACCCCAGAAATTTTGGAGTTTTCACTGGATCCTTTTCAGAGGTGGAAATATTTTGATTTATTGTGGAAAGGTTGTGGGGAAGTTAGTGAAGGCCAATTTCTCTCCCATTTTTTTTTTTAATTTAAATGAAAACCCCTGATTTCAAAGTGAAACTGTTCGCATGGATTTCCTGGCAATTCAGTCAGAAAACGCACAGTCCAATAGTCACAGTTGTCATTACCTTGACTTCTGCCCCATAAGAAAATCATCTGCAGAACATAATGCCATGGTTACCAGATGGAAAAGGGAATGTTGATAGATACAGCAGTATTTTCTACAGCCTTCTGGATTTTGTTACTAAAGCATTCAAAGTAGCTTTAGCAATGTCTCTGTATGTAGAGCAGAAGTAGCATGTTATTTATTACTGATAACTAGTAATTATCCTGCAAAATGACTCTCACTTGATACATGAGCTGTGATTGAAGACCGTGAGATAAGGGAAACCTTTGACTATGTCCTGATACTTACAGGAGAAGTCTTTGCCTGGGGAGGCTGAAAAACTACTGTGACATAGCTTGATTTATTTTATTTTATTTTATTTTATTTTGCAAATTTACCCATCTTCCCACGTCTGGCTATAGTAGCTTCCCATTTATGAATAGTCATAGACAGGCACTGACTTATATGTATGTTCACTCTTGAAGGTTTACAATGCTGGACCAAGCACTCTCCCTGGAGCTTATCTTGACATTTCATTTCCAAACCGTCTGTCTGCCACCGGAGCCGAAATATTTCACGTTCAGCAGATGATGGTGAGTACTTTTCAGTGTGTGCTGAGCAAAGAGAGGCACTGGGAGATATTGACAAATGAATCAAAGATTCATTTTCAACAGAACTGGGTGAATCAGCTGTTTTTTTCAGATGATAGAAGACTCTCTGTACCTGTGGACAGATAAGTTGCTGTGTCAAATGGTTTAAAAATGCAAATTAGAGCCCTGCCAGCTGTTAATTGCTGTCCCTTTCCAAGGACCAATGGCCCATGTGCATGCCTGCTGTGTCACAGTGCAGCGTAAGTCTGGGTTAGGCTAATCCTGAAGGAAATGTGGGCCATTCCCAGAATCACACCTCCAAAGAGGGTTCAGACCACCCTGATTAAGTCGTGGATACAGTATGAGAAGAACATGTTACCGATCTGACTCACATTCCCTGTTTTTTTTAATATATGGTCATTTGCAAAATGCTGGCTAGATCTGAATGCAATATCAATGTATATTATTCTGTAATTATAGTCCCTATTACATTTTGCTCTTTCTGACTGTTCTTTTAACAAATGTAAGTAACCCACAATTTTTTTTTTCTTTCAACATAACATTTTTCGAAAGATGGTGTTATGTCAACTACACAGAAAGCCAAAGTATGTTGTGGTAAAGGAGACGCATTCTTAGATTTCATCTCTAATTTATTATTTTCAAAGCTTCTGTTTAACCACTGAGATATCATCATTTATACTGTGGTGGCCAGTAGAAGGAAAACCTCACTACTGAAGTAAATTTATCCCTGAAATTCGGAGTGCTCTGTTTTGTGTGAGCAGGAACCAGCTCCTTCCATCCGCTCAGGAGCTACTTGAGCAGTATGATGCTTCCTTTGTGGCTACTTTTCTAGCTATTTGTCTGAAGGGTATTACCACCCTCAGGATGCACGTTGTCACTCAGGCCATGCAATACAGATCCAGTAAGACCTTCCTAAGCAGGTATGTGGCCCTGTGCCCTGCTGAGCTGCTGGCAGATAAGAGCTAGCTAGGTATGGCTTGACAGGGGCACTAAAGAGAGAACTGCCAAGAAATGGATTTGGGATAACCAGCATTGTATGAGGCACCAGTACTGCATAGACAGAGTCAGTTCTTCAACTGGACTAAGTCTCCAGCCTGTGTGTTTTTTTTTTTTTTTCCGTGGCAGTGCACTTATTTTTTTTCAGTACAGCAGATAACCTCTCTTTGACATCTCTAAATGCAGGGGTGATGAGATCCTTTCAGACACTACTTGATTCTGTGCATTGACTGTTCCAGAAGTCTTGGCAAAATGTTATGGAGAAGCCACCTGTTTTGCACGCTTAAACCCCTGCGATACATACTACCCACGAAGGGCACAAGTGCTGATTTCCAGGCAGGTTGTCGTTCTTCCACTCCCAAGAGCCTGATTTCCCCTGCCAAGGATGGACTGGGCCCTGTGGTTCTGAATAGCTCTGAGAAAAACAAAGCAGAAAGCTTAAACATTGAGCTTAGCTTGCGAAGGGACTGTGTGTTTTTCATTACTTTGGTGGCTCACCTCGAGGAGGTCCAGCCGGGTACCGTGCCTTTGAGCACCATGCTGGAAACACTGGTAGCATCAGATCCAGCTCTTCTGACTGACTAGTTGGTTCCTCAAGAGCTACTTGACGTCTTTCTTCTACTCGGCAGTTTGTAGATATTTCAGACTCCTTTTGTGAAGCCTGTTTGCATTGAAGACCACATCCCAAGAGCGGCAGCAGGCAGGTAGGATACTCTGGTGACCCTGCATCGTGTGCACTGCTCTTTTGGAGCCTTAAGGCCTGTAGGATTTTCATACAGGTCTCTCTGAGCACCTCTGACTCAGTAATGAATTTGAGCCAAGCAAACCCTCCCTGGGGTAGCGGTGTAATCCCTGCTTTACAGATAATGAATTGAAACACTTAGAGGCTAAATGATTTGCCTGAGATCACACGGGAAATTTGCGTCAGAGCCAGGCACTGAACCCGGGTCTCTGCAGGCCTCATATTTTAACAGGAAAAGCATCCTGCTCTCTTTCATCCTGCCTCCCTCCCACGGTGTTTTTATTGACTGAAAAGGGGAACTAAAATCATGGAACTTTTCAAGGCATCTTTTCGCAGACCAAATAGACTTAAAAAAAAAAAATCCCAGGAGCAGCAGATTGGAATGAACTTTGGAAAATGGGTTAGAACAGCTGTTTTTCCAAAGGGTTTTTGTAAGTGTATTCATTAAAGATTTTTGAGCTTTTGCTTATTCTGAACTTTCCCAGAGCCTAGCCTGTAGCACAGAGTGATAGTGTCCCTTCAGACAATGCCATTTTTTCCTGAAATTACACTTTTTTCTAGATTTTCTAGGTGTCAGTATTGCCAGACTTTTCAGAATAACTGTCAGAAGATTCGTGGTACAGTGGTAATTGCCACTTACTTGCAACTCATGCAACTGACATGGTGTTTGGGAGTTGAGACCATCATCCTTTCCTATAAAAGCCAAAAATGCTTTTTTACTTCTCTGATGTACAGCGCCGCAGTGACATTTATGAGTGAAAACGTGCAGAAAAAACACAAAGAATGTGTGTCTCAACTATACTCAGAGCATGTTGAATTGTGCCAGGAGCTAATTTCTTCATATTGTGTTGAATTTTATAGTCTTTCCTTCAGTCACAAAAAATAATGAGAGAGTCACATATGGCCCCCTGGAACTGTCTGTATCTCTGGGAGGTGTTAATGGGAATTATCTGCTGCTTTTGGAGGAAATGACAGCTCTCACGCGTCCGCTGTTCCTGGTGCTCCAAGCGTTTGGCTATAGTGCAGAAACTGCTTTAAGATTTTCTTCTAGAGCAATTCAGGTCACAAAGATGTTGTGGTGTTTGGAAGTCTGTTTTAGAGATACTCAGGCTCTCTTGCAGGGGCTCTGGGAGTTTATGCAGCATTTGCCCCAACGAATGAAAGAAATAGGTCGACAGCAAAAACCCAGAAAAGAAAAAGGACAAAAATATGTAATTGAAAGAAAACTTTAAAAAAAAAAAGTGGACCTTCACTTTAGTAGAAGTTTAAAAGAGAAGGAAATGCTAAAAATGTTAGAGGTGATTATAACCATGGAATTTCACTGTTGATTTTTACACAGGATGTACTCAAGGTCAGCAGTGGTCATGCCATTTAGAAGCATAACGTAGAAAAGACAAATTAATACTTGCTTGTATTACGCATTTTGGTATTTGCTTTCCTGCAGAGGCTTTAAGCCAAGTTAAAACAAAATTGATGGAATATTTCAGCTTATAGGTGAAAGTGTTGTGGTAGGCAAAGCATAGGTGAATACACAGAAAGGCAGAATAACATATACAATAGGAACAGTGTTAACAGAAATATAATTTTTCTGCTCTTGAAGACATTGATTATCTATTTTTCAGCAGGGGAAAGCACTGCTCATTAAACTTGTGCGTAACTTGGATTTTAACCAAGCATTAAACTTGGTTTTCAGCTGAAATTTCCTTTGAGTATCAAGCTAATTTGCAGGGCAAGGGAAACATTACTTTGCCTTGCCAGCCAAGAAACTGCTTTCTGGGGCATCCGAGAAGATTTTCACAACGGGAGTTTGTACCAAATTAACCGGGGTATTTCTGTTTCCTGAAGCTGTTGATAAATTAGCAGCGCGTCCTGGATTACTCCAGTGATGGTAATACAGAGCTGGATCAGATTGTTCCCCTCGTATTTATTTTTATTTTCAGCAAAGGTAAACACGGTTACGAGGAGCAAGAGACTAACAGTTGGGAACGGAGTTTGTCTCTTTGAACTGGAAGCCAAATGTGGTGCAGGCAGCTGCTCCTCGCCCTGCTCTTGGAGGGACGATGCTCCGCAGGGCTGCCAGGCTGTGGAGAGCCCGGTGAGACGATCGTCACCAGCATCAAAGCACAACCGCGTTAGCGCTGCGTGTGCTTGTGGGTTGGTGGAAGCTGCAAGTATCACGCAGGCCAACGAGCGTTTTTTAAGAGCCTGTTAGGTGACTCGGAGCAGACGTTCTCCACCTCTCACGTTGTGCTCAGTGTGGTCACCCCTTTTTCTGTCCGAGCAGGTGGAGTGCACATCTGTAACACTGAGTTATCAATAAGATTTCAGAAACAGTGAAAAGTTGTATTGAAAATAAATTAACTGCGTGGAGGGAATTGTAAAGAATTCCTTTTCCAAGATGCCTTTGAAGTTAATGGCTACCTTAGCATGGGACCTTTGAAAGGCTTGTCATTTTTAATAAGGAAAAGTGTTGAAATAACCATTATTTTCTTCCTATGAATGTTAAAACAGAAAAAGTAAAATGGAGCCAATCCCAGAACTGCAAGTCTTTCCTGGCCGTTGACAGGTTATGCTTTTAAGGCCAGTTTTGTACAGCTCTTGTGTCGTTTTTCTTCCTGGCGTTTGTGCAGTAGTGTCTTCAAGGAGGAGAAAGACTTTAAGGGGAAGACTTAAAGCTTGCAGCCTGGGCCCGCAGAAGCCTGCAGCTGAAATGTTTGGGCACCCCTTCTGCTGATATGAAAGCTTTAAGCAAAGGGAGACCATCAGAGCTCTCAAAAGCTGGTACTGCTAGTACAGGAGCGCTCTTGCACAAGTGTGGTGAGACGGTTGGGCTACCACTGCGTGCTCCACCTGTGGAGCAAGCTAATGGGCCATCATTGTCCAGCTGAAAACCCCTTCTCGTTGGCAGACAGTTTAAAATCGTTTAGTTTTTGTCTTTCTGAGGTTTCAGGTCTTGGCTCGGAAACTTGGATGCACAGTTCTAGCATGCGAAGATAAAAATATTTGCCGTTAGCACTTTATGTAACACTGTTATTCCCATAGCTATTTCGACTGCTGCTGCTTTGCCACCGCTGGTACGAGGTTTGTTTAAGAACATTTCATAATTACAGCGTGGATTATTTTAGCCTTTTGTATTAATCACCCCCCTGTGGTCACTTCATTTCAGTGAGGCCATACACACACATGCTCACTTATATTTTGGCACCACATTTAAAGACATTGCTGGATTGCTGGAGGAAATTATTCATCCCAGGGAGTGTATTGTACAGGAACCTGCAGACCTTCCTGCCTACTTTACTTTAATTGCTGCTTTAAATGACTGTTCCAAAACATTTTGTGTAGGAAGTTGGAGGGGTTTAGAGCATCTCATGTGGCCTTGCATGGGAGCCCCATCGTTTCCAGGGGACTCCAGGCTGGCCACAAAGGGAGAAGGAGACACATGCCACATGCCATCATGGCACGGTCACCTCATGGCATGAGACCCAGTACCCCAAAGCGGTTTGGAAAGATCCCCCCTAAGCGCCTTCCTCATGTCAGCATGATAAACTGAAGCTGCTTTAAGTGATTTAAGATATCATTGCTTCACAGGAAGGGGTGCCTGGCCATAAAATTAAGTTCTTTCCTGAGTTAGGACCTTAAAATAAATCCAAATTCAGAAAAATAATCTTCGTGTTTTGCTTTACTGGAACCATCTGAGTCAGTGTACAAAGGCCATGTCTTGGTTAGAGTTCACTGTATTTACAGTACTTGAAAATAATCTCTTCATGCATTGCTGGATACTGCCTTCGGGAGACAGCAAAGTTATATAAACATGGCAGAAAGTTCTCTGTGACTTCCTGCTTTGGATTTTTAAATGAAAACATTTTTGAACAAATTTCATGCCATTTTGTATTTATTTTGCCCAAATCTTCCACGAATGAGAGTGCTGCAGCATCAGCATAAACAGAGAATTCATGGATACAGGGTAACAAGAATGTTCATGGCAAGTACAAACTGGATTTATGAAGATAAACCCGTTTATAGAGAAAGATCGTCAGGATCATCCAAAGAAAGGAGAGCAACGCACTGCAACCCAGCTGTTAAATTGGAGTGTGGCTACACCGAACGTGTGACCTGTTCGTGATTAACTTCTAAGCCAAAGAAGTGAAATTTGTCAAATTACTCCATAGTTGACATTTTCCAACCCCTGCCCCACTGTCAGCTCATGACCTGCCAATGTGATAGGGGAGTCTGATTAATATCCTGGCTCAGCTGAAAGCATTGCTGCCTTTCAAACTGCCTGTAGCTCCTATTTTCATGACCAAACGTGTGAAATTGCAGTTTTGAAAAAGATGGCTCATTTGCTTTGCCATAGGAATGAAATTAAAAGAAAGAAAAAGGAAGCTTCACCAGTTAAATTAGGTATACATGCTCGTTCCTATTGGATTTGTTGAGAAAGCTGGAGGTTCGGTAATTATCAGGAATTTTTACTGGAGTATAGAGTAAATCGTACAAGTAGGCCTTTTGTAAGCTTTCCAACTGAAGAATTCCCTGTGAAGGAACTACTGAAGGAGAAAAGGTATTTAAAATATATATATATATTATTGTGTTATTTGAAGGAGTGTCAGAATTGTATCCTTTCACCATTTTGCTATTGGTTAAAATGTTCCTGTTGAAAAATAGTGAAAAAGGTGATTTGAAAGAGGTGAATAACTGCTTTAGCATATATGCCACCTTTACATGCGAGTTCATGGCCTACCCTTTTTTTGTTATAAATACTGTAAAAGATATGTGGTTTAAGTGTAAATTTGGGAAAATAAGGGGAAAAAAGAGATTTAGAAACAGTAGTGCTTGTTTATATAAGCTCTAGCTCCTATTTGACGGAAAGGAGGTTTCCCCCCTTTTTGCGTATCTGAGTGAAAATAAGAATTACTGAAATGTCCTAAATTTGGAAGTATGTCATTCCGGTCTTGTGTGATAAAATGGAAGGTATCAATAAATCATTCCTTGCCACAGAGTCCTGGTAAAATAAGAGCCCTGCTGGTCTTCAGTTAAAATTCCCCAAGAGAGGGGCTCGTTGCCTCCTAGACTAAGTGTCTACCAGAGATTGGCCAAGTCATCATGAGGAGGTCCCACCTTAGCTGCATCCCCTCTGGAGCATGTGTTGGGTCATTGCTTTTAGGTATCTTTCAGATAGTTTCAAATAGGTAGTTTGGTGAAACAACCCACCCAGCTTGTTCAGGCCCCCTGCACGCTTCTCGGAACTTTGCATCCTCACATTTACACAGCCCATGAAGAAACTCCAACAAAGGGGTAAAGGAAAACCGTCCATTTATTTATACTTTATGCATCCCGTGAAAAGCTGAAGAAAGGCATGTAGAGCATTGCTAGAAGAGAGCACTAAACTATGAGTGATCTCAAAAGGTTTCTAAAAAGAGCCATTCCTTAAGATTTATTTAACATCTCCTGTGTTGATTAAGCACTTTGCAGCTCGTAGTGGGGAGAAGGAATGTACACGGCAGTGACTCTTTCTTGGATTGCAGCTGCTAAGGGCTGATATATAAGGAGCACACGAGTGTTAAAGGTAAACGGTCGCTTTAGTTGCCATGTAAGGTATTGTTCATTTTTAGCCCCAAACCTTGTGCATAGCACAGATAAATCTGGTGAGTGCTTGGTCTTCTTTTCCCTGTGTCCTTGCGACAGCAGCATCTAAGAGAGAAACTGCTCTCTTAGGAGCCAGAAACTTGAAATCAGAGCAGCTTTGCTTTTCTTAGACAAGCAGCACTAGTTCTTGCAAGTGGCACTTCTATGGGTTGCTGCTTAGGGTACGCCAACTGGTTGCAGGGCCAAGTCCTGTGGGGTGATGGAGAGTGTTGCAGGATTATGATATCTAAACTGGTTAGCAGGTCATTTAGTTAAGCTGAGCGGATAACTGTATCAAAAACATCATCTCTCGGTATTGCAGTCAGGTTAGCACAGATATGCACAGATGTTCTCCTTCCAGCTGAAGATTTACAGTAAAAAACTGCTGTCATAATTTAGTGCTTTCACAACACTACTTCAGAGCTTCTCTCTTCTTCTCTCCTCGTGGACATGTAACTTTGCTTGCGGTGTTTGTCGAGTACTCTTTTTCCTTAGTTAACATTGCTGGGCTTTAGTCAAAAATCTTTCAAGTGTTGTGTAAAATGGGTTAATTTTTGAAGTCCTTGCTGTTGTTTCAGTGGCTGTTAAATTTATTGCCAGAATCAACAAAACTGCTCTGTTTCAAAGATATTTCATTATCTGTGAATATTAAATATTTTTGGCATATGCGCCATGTACTCAGATAACATATTTACATAACTTATTTGTCTACTGTTGAAAGTCTGACCTTGTCTGGAATTTCTTGTCAGTATTCCTTTTTTTTTTCCCTCTTTGCATGTGTGACACTTTAGTTTAACCATGCCTACTGATTTGTTTCTATTGCAGCCACCCACTGTAGAGTAAATCAGTTGTCATCACCAGATCCCACTTAGACTTTTTTTTACCTAATATTCAGGTAAATGTATTATGCTTTGCTCCAAGGATCAACAAAAGAGGATCTGTTATTTGTTATCCAGCTCTCGAATTTGAACTTCAGATTAGGCATGTGTGTGTGTGCAAATAGAACAGAAAAAGGCTAGTAAGAGGGAAGAAACATGTAAAAACTATCTGGCAGCAATTTCTGGATGACTACAGCCAATCTGTCCTTTGAGCCAGCATACCCCAGGGCTGATGAGAAAAGCATCCATTTCAGGGTTGAGCAATGTTAATAGTTTTGTGAAACAACTGACCTGTGTTCAGACCTTGAGTATGTTTCCTGTAGCCAAAATTACTGTTCCAAATATTTGGTGTCGAATGATGCTTTCCCTGGACTTGTCCTCATATTTCTTCCATGTTCAAATGTGGGTTTGGGTCCCTCGTACGCACTCAGAGTTTGATCACACGCATTTACACTTGCTTGTTATCAGTTTAATTTTGTTCGCTTACAGTCTCTTCCTAATAACTGGTGATAGTTTAACTCAGCAGGGGAATCAGGCTGACAAGAAAAGCCTGTGTTTTTTATTTATATCTTTCAAATGTTAATGCTATAATGAATTTATTTGCATTAGTGGGTGTCTAGAATTCTCTAATAGGAACAGGATTGGAGATCTGTTGTTTGCTTGTTTGCATTTATGAACTATAAAACATTTGCCTTTGTAAAAAAAATAATTAAATAAATAATAATAATATGGGATTAGCACTCGGCTACTTATACGTAGCATGGAGATTGTATAATGTTTCCCTGGCAGCAAGAGCTATTTTCTTCCCATTTTCCAGGCTCATTCCTCCCAGGGACTCCCATCGTACCCACGTACTTAACCCCATGCCAACTGCCCATTTCCCCCTCCGTGCGCTTGGCCCCTGGCTGACTTTTCCAACTTCCTGCTTGGAAGTTGCTTTTCATTTCCTTCTCTTTGGTTGCCACCCCATGCAGGATACAGAGCTGTGGAAGGATGGAGGGTCTCACCTTTGATGAATGCTCAGCTGGTTGAGGTAGAGCCTGGAAGGGAGCAGTGGCTTCCAGCCAGTGCATGAATTATTGTAGGTTACAGACAGTAGACCTGGACCCTAAAAACGTGTGTTAGCATAGCTTGACGTTTTCTTAAATGTTTGAGACGTTCTCTTAACAGCCATGAAGGCTTGTGAGAAAGTGCCACATACTGAGAGCAGTTCCAGGTGAGCAGCATGTATCCACAGCTGGGGGAGAGCTGATGGTAGAAGAGGAATGTGCCAAGGCACCAGGTGTATCATTTCTTCTAGAAATCCTCAGCCTTCTAAAACAAGGCTGACCTAAATCAGGATTTTCAATCCCTTAGATATTTTTTTCTGATTTTTTTTTTTAGATTTTTTTTTTATTTCCATTTCTTTAAAAGATGGTAATTTTATAAAAGTATCACATCCACATTCTGTTATCAGACCTGATTAAGTTGTTTAAGTCAAGCACCCAAAATAACTTTTCACTCTTGAACGTTGTAGATGGGTATTCTGGCACCCACAGATGTCCAAGGATGCAAGTAAGAACTGATGGAGGCTGTGCTGGCTTTAAGCAGCCTGATCTACTGCTTTATTTTCCTTTTCCTTGAAGCTGTATTATATTTATAAAGGTATTATATAGGGTTTAGGTTTTAGACACACTCATGTTAGGTGTTTTGCAGCAGGATGTTTCTAGAGGTTGGGAACAGCAACCTGACAAAAACAATCAGTTTTCAGTAAAATGTCATGTGGAAAAATTTCCAGGAGTTGGTGGCTGGGTATCTATAGTTGTTGGTATTTAGTTCAGAGATTGTACACTCTTAAACTGAAGAGATTGATCCGAATGTGTCAGTGTAGATTATATGTGAGTTTACACAGAGGAGAAGAAAGAATAGAAAATAACCTAAAACTTTTGAAATTGTTTTCATGCCATTTGTCCACCAAATAGATCTCTTCAGTGAAATTTGTTAGACTTGATTAAAAAAAATCCCTTTAGAAGCAGAGGTCAAGACTGCTTTTAGATCTTTTGTTCTAGAATGATTTTCTTATGCAGAAATATAACCACTCGAATAGCAACCAATGCAGTGAGTTTTAGGTGGCCTGATTATAGAAGTTAATGTATAGGATTTAATGTAACATCTTCCAAAAAATAAACACAAAAAGAACTTCTTTGTAAGATTTATTGTGTATGTATGTAAAGATTTTTAGTATCTTAATTCTTTTCAGAAGTTCGGTTGAGCTGAAGACTAAAGTGCTTGTGTTAGCATCTCAGTTTAGACCAGGCATGAGTTTTTAAATGAAATTCCTGGCACTCCCCACTCATGGAGCTGTGGTTCACATTGCAGGGCTCACAAACTGGATTCCCTTTGGGTAAAACTGAGCAAGAAGACACACTCTTGTGTGTCTTGCACTTGATGTACTACAACCATAAATGAATGTTCAGGCCACAGGACTAACCTCAGAGCGAGCTAGGAATGTAAATAACGTGGGTGTCAGGTCCTGAGGATGTTGTGCGGATTGACTCTTTCACCCTTCTGTTTGGCCAACACTATGTGCCAGTGTAGACTTTGTCTAAATGTGACTGGGGGTGTTTTTTTAGATATACTTCCACTATGGGAAAGTTGACTGTGATTGCCACTGTGCCAAACAGCATCTCCTTCCCTACACTGCTTTGAAAGCCTCCCACTCCTGTTTCCTTGACATCTAAGAAGATGCAGCCAGCTCCTGGGAAGTTCCTTTTTGAGGTAGTCATCCTCTGTTTATAGGTTGCCTTGACTTATTTGGAAATTTCCAGAAAGCTCTGGTAAGTTATGTCCCTAGAAACATCAAGACTTCATCAAAGAGCCTGGCTATTTGCTCGCTTTCAAAGACTTTCACAGTCTGGCATTTGTAAATTGTAAGTATTTGCTCTTGCAAAGCTTTTTCCAGAGATTTTCTCTTCAGTCGACCATATTTTGAGCAAGTAGAAAAACAAATGCCTAGGATCATACCGTGTTTTGACAAAAAGAGGCTCAAACATGAGACCATGCCCTGATTTGTATTTCAGAGAGGTAGCTCAGTCTCAGCCTAATGCAGGCAGGAGCAGAGCAATGAGCTTTTGTTTAAGAGGTTGATTACCCAGAGCTAAATTTTGCCCTGAAAACAAAGTTGAATGAGAACTTAGGTACTTAGTATTAGAACTTATGTACCTAGTATGAGAACTTATGTACAGATCTGACTACTTCACCAAACTTTCCCTTCATGAATGTAACAAATGAGGAGGTAAGACTTGAAGATCTCCAAGTCTTTTCCAACCTGTTGATTCTTTCATGCTGTGCTTCTGAGAGGTGGTCTGGCAAACAACCATGGCCAACCTTTTGAGCCCTTTGCAGTCATCCTTTCTAGCTCAGCTTGCGATCCACCTATTTCAGAGATACTGCCTTTTTTGTCCCTCTGTTATCTGAGTGGCTCTGCTATTTCCAAGAGAACATTAAAGTGCATCTCAACTGCAGTGCATCCTTTCCTGCCTAATGGCCACAAGTATGACTTACTTGCTGCCCAGTTGGATTCATACATTTATTTTTTCAAAAATAGTGACAAATGGCATCCACTTTTGGCTACTGTAACAGAGTTTTGGTGACCCCCAGTCTCTTACAGAACAGCACAGATGTCAAGGAGGACTCATTTGTGCTTTTAACAGCCTTGTCGTGCAGGTTTACTGTGTGGTTGGTGGAGAGGAAAGGGTATTTCCAAAATCAGACCGAGTCTACCAGAGGTGCCTGTCTGTTTTTCAGCTAAGGTGTTTTTTAAAGAGTGAGATGTAGCCAAGTTTCAGTTTTAGAAAAAAAATTATTTTGAGAAATTATTTTGAGGTTGCTTCATTCCATATAATTCTATTTGGACTTTCTGCTTTAGTTTTTTTTTTTTTTATATATATATATATATCATATTTGTCTGTGTGGGATGTAAAGCAGGACCATCTAGAAAGCATGCCAAAAGTTGGGATAGTACAAAAGCTCATGCTGTCCTTTTGGTATCTGTTGCATGAATCTAATGACATCTGTCCAGGTATCTGCTAATTCAAGCATTCATGAAGAAAGAGCAGGTATTGAACAGATCTTGGCTCTTTGCTGCTCTTGATTTAACATAAACCTTCTGGTTGATCTGGATCTAATTCTAACATGAAACTTCAAAGAAAATAAATGTCGGTGTGCTTGCGAATCTCTTGCATACGGTAATTTATGAAAACTCATTCCAGGTGACCTGGACAAAAAGAGAACATCATCGTCTTAATTTTTGTTGATCCCAAGGAAGCTGTAAACTGTGTAGCTACTTATATCTGTATTAGCTGGGAATGCAAGTACGGATCACGCAAAGGCAGATGATGAGGCAGGATGTCAGAGAACAGAGAACAGATTATAAAAGGTTTGTGGACCAGGGATGCATAAAAGGGATTTTACCAAGAGATGGAAGATAGTGTTCGAAGTAGATAAACGTTTGTGGTTTTTTTTTTTTTTTCAACACTTCAGCTAACTTGCCTAAAAACTGTTATGAGAGAATGAATTCAAATTTTGCAGCAATTTTGTACCTATAACAGCCTTTTGGATGTATTAATTTATTAATTGAATGAGATGCAAGTTTTCTTCCTCGAAACAGAGGACCTGGAGAAGTTAACAGCAGGTTATATGGTAAGAATGTTCCTTGTTGAAGTGGTTGCTGTAAAAAGCTTCCTACCTCATTCTTACAGCTTTTCAGGATGAGGATAGAATTTGCTGGTATTTTATTGTCATAGATTCTATTAAAGTCCAGTATATTTTCCTCCATGAAGATTCATAAGGTGCAAAAAGAAGCATTTTCTAGTTCAAGTTTATCTTGGTCAAAGACCTGAGATCATTTTATCAAATTTTGGTAAGCTTTCTTCAGGCACCAATCTTTAGGTCCAAGTAAACAAGTTAATATTACAATATATATATATATTTTAATTTTAGTGTTATTTGTGAGGAAAGAAGGAAAGAAGATTTTGTGTCTAGGTTGGTGCATTTCACAAAGATTTTGTTACTGCATTTGTTTCAATACAAGCTGCAAAACAATCAAGTTAGCTAAAACACCAAATTGCACAATCACATTACACACACACAAAAAAAGAAGAAACATGCAATGGATCTGCAATGTTACATAATATTTTGCATCTTTGGCTGAGACTTTTCTCCTGTGTCTTCAGACATCTAGATCACGGGCATCTACCTCTGAGCTACCTCATAGATGTTTTTATCTTATCCAAACAAGAGAGAGAAACTTTTCTGGAGTATATTTTATCCAACTTTAGACGTGTGCCTTAGGATGATTAGATTTTCTGTGGACTCCTAGTGGGAGTCCAGACATGCAGCCCAGATACAGGTGGCCAAGTTAATCCCAGCCTCCCTTGTCATGCAGTTTTAATTCTGAGTAATAATTGTTATTTTTATTGTGTTTGCAGGTTGCTCAGGACAAAGGAAACTGTTCGTTTTACAGAAACCCCAGCCCGTGTGTCATTCCTCAAGAGAACGAAAATATTTTCCACACAATATTTGCTTTTTTCACCAAGTCTGGCAGAAAAGTATTGGTAAGAAAGCCCACCAATGACAAACTTTAGCATATATTGTATTTTACAGAGAGTTTTGCATGGATCATCCTGAAGAACTCATGCAGATAGTTCATTATAGAGTACTGATGTGATGCCTGTGGGGCAGGATATTTAGTGCTTTTCAGTATCTGATTTCTACCTAGAGGAAGCCTCAGGAAATCCAGTGGGGAGGAATTTGCCCAAAGTGGCAATGCAAAATCCTCTGCCCCTGGATCCATGAGGGGCCCACAGGGTGGCCAGGCTCCTGCTGGGGCTCAGCACAGAGGGTGACCACCTCGCCCGGCCCCACTGCACTGCCCTCCCCGACATTTGGGACCTAAATCTCTTCAGAAAGCTGCTGCCATTTCCTATACACATAGTTTTTAGCAGTTTCTTTTTTGATTTTATTTTTATTATTATTTGTTAATTATTATTTTGGCATTTTCTCGGTCTGTTGGAGCATTTGCTGTCACTGAGTATTTTCAGGGAGTCAATTCCTCCTTTCCAGGTGTGCCTAATAGCTTTTTTTTTTCCCTGTTTCCTGTAGGACTGTGAAAGACCAGGCAGGTCCTGCTTAGTTATGCGCTGCATTTTAAGCTCCCTAGCAAAAGCAGAGTCCTGTGATATCAGTATTTACACCCTGCTGAATACTGAGATACTGAAGAAGGTATGTGCTTCCTTTGCAGTTTGCTTTTAATACTGATTTAAGCATGCGTGTGTGCAGCAGCATCAATGTGCTTGGGACTTGAACTCCTTCCTCTGTTTACCGGTGTGTCACAAAAAAGTCCTGCTGTCAAAGAAAACAGATCAGTTTATAACAGTGTAAAAGGAGGTGTTAATCCTGTTTCTGACCAATTATATTAAGATAGAAATAAATCCAATGTATCAATACACTGAGAAACAATGAAAGCCCTCGGTGTATGCATAGTGTTAGGACTAGGGCTTTCCAAAAGTTAAGTGGGAAATGGAGTAAGTGCACATAAACTGTGACCAACTATCTGTCATTCCCTCTGTGTGAACAGAGATATGCCTTTTTTGTTGGTGGTGTATTCTTTTTTGTTATTCAAGGAAGCCGTAATAACACTGGGCTTCACACTTGTGACAGGAAACAAATGGTTACAAGTTAGTTCCCATCTTTCCCAAAACCACTGAATGGAAATAGCAAATCTTCTAAATTTTGCTCTGTTTTCCTTTGCTTAAAAAATGCTGACTGTGGACTTAGAGCCAGATTCTCTAAGATTATAAGTTAATCAGCGAGAAAGAAGGCTGTTAACATGAGCAGTTAATAACAATAAATAAAAACCTGTCTTTGATAGCTGATAGATTAAAAACATTGAAGAGGGCCTTTATTAGGGACCTGTTGCTAAAGCAGTTGATCGCTCTGAGCTTTTGCAGCTGAAACCCACTAATGTGTTAATGTTTGGTAATAGGAGAAATAGGCAGGGTCAAAAGTTTCGGATATTTATGTTCCATGCACACAGAAATGCAGAAGTATGTGAGCAGGTAACCGAGTGCATTCTGGAAATTCAGTGCTGGGAGGAGCGAGAATCCATCCTGTTTGTTGTGTCCTCTCTAAGATGGCCTGGCAATAAGCCTGGCTTTACAAGATATACATGACTTGCTGTGTGTTCGAGGGGATGTCCTCAATGTCAGCCTTCCCTACTCATCACCCACCCAGCACCATGCATAAAATACAGGAGAAAAATATATTAATATGGAGATACATAAAATGACCATTTAAGCTATTTGCAGTGCATGGATTCAAATAATTATGCAGTTCTTATCTCCGGCTGTACTTTACTTGGGTCTACCCCAGCTTTCCTGTATCTTTCTCTCTTCATTTGAAAAACGCGTAGGAATTTGTGTTTGATGGTTGATTTTGAACTTGCCAGGGCTGACTGGCAGCGTTCTGTCTTTCTGCTGCTTGTGTGGTAAATGTGGGGAGCCTGAAAAGCAGGCTGAATACAAGCTATGAGTTTAAAATCCAACATACCTGATTTTGTGAGGTTTGTTTTAATCTCAGGTGAAGTACTGGACTTTCTTTCTCTATGTTATGATGTTAAAGTCCTTTTTTTCAAACGGGGTTTTAGCCTGTTTTAAATCCCAACCCAACGTGCCATTAAACATTATCTAACTATAGTTATAGCACTGGGAAATGTAGGAGTTTCCTTTTTTTTTTTTTCCTTCTTTTTTTATTTTTTCTTTTTGGAGGAGGTGTGGGGATGCTTCCCCTTCACCCCAAATCCAACCCTTCCCGTTTTGCCTTGTCAGGACAGTTCATCGGTCATCCAGTTCGTCACGAGGGCGAAGGTGCAGGTGGACCCAGCCCTGAGGATTGTGGAGGTGCCCAACGGGAGCCCAGAAGAGAAAGCAGTAAGTGAAGGAGCCTGGAGAGGAAGGCGTCCCGTTCCCAGTGGGATGGAGATCGCCGAGGGAGCTCCGCAAGCTGCAGTTTGGGGGTTTGGGGGTTACATGGGCACACGAGAGCACCCAGGCTTCCGCACACCAGACCAGCCGTGCTGCTGTGGGTTTGTTTGCTGGGATAACCATGCCGTCGTGGTGAGTGAAGTTGTGGGGAGCAGGAGAGCCTGCCTTGCGCTAGCCAAAATTGTAGCTGTCTGTGGGATAACTGTGCTAGCAATAGGCTTAGCTTCAAGCTCGGAGGTTAATGTCTGCTTTAGTCTATTTCAGATTCGCATGAGCCTAGGTTGAAAAGTCAAGTGGATATAGTGAAAATTCAGGGTTAATTCACTAGGCAGTTGTGGCTTGAGCAGGACCATATTTACAAACTTCTGGAGAAGAAGGAGATGTTGGACTTTTGTAGTCCAAAAATAGGAGGATTGCTACTATCAAGTGTCTGAACACTTGTGGCATGAAAAGTGCATGAAGAGCCATACCCAAACTGAACTTTCCTCTTGCCTAGTGGAATAAATTTTAAGCTTCCTTTCCTATTTCACACTTACATGAGGATCAAAGTTTATCTGGGCTGGTTTCAGTTTCTTCTCTCGCTCTATATTTTTGGAACATGATCTATATCCCACCTCTCTCTTAATCTGTATGCCCCAAATGATCGACCTGCCTGCCAGCCCATGAAACTGTTCTCTTGCTGGCTCCATCTCAGAGACAGCCGTGAGGTTTGGGTAGGAGAGGTCAAGGCACCTTTGGAAAAGAGCGATATCCTCCACTAAAGCACTCACCAAGGGGATAACAGGATAAAATCCATACACTCAAGGAAGGAGTTCAACCTTCATCTATGTACCACCTTCAGTCTGATGGCTACAGTGATCACCATCATCACCACTGTGTCTGCAACTGGAGACTTGTTCTTATTTCTTTTTTTAACTTTCTATTCTATTAGAACAGTCTGAAAAAAAAAATCTTTTGTACTATAGGACCCCATTTTTTCCTCTCTGTTTCATTTTCTTTGTCAGGTTTCTGGACCATTGCAAAGAACATTAAAAAAATAGACTTGGCAGCTGAACTGAGCAAGTCAGTTATTCACATAGCTAGTCTTCCCTGGGAATGTGCCTTGTAAATGACCTGCAACCCTGACTGTCAAGACACTGCTAGGTCTCTGTTTAGTTCTGCAGCCATTTAATGGCTAAGTTTAACTAATGACTGAGGTAACACCTGACTCTAATACCTGTGCCCCATCTGGAATAGGAGAAGCCAGGATATCTCTTATGGCTTATGTTATACTCTGTGAAGGGTTTGAATTTTAGATTTTTTTCAGAGATTTTCAAAGAAAATCCCCTCCCAAAAACCATTGTTCTTTTCCTGTTCTTGGACAGCTTTTCGCCAAGCCTTGAGTTACCACAATCGCAAGGTCACTGTGTGTGCTGGGAAACTGTCTGAGGCTTCAAACAAGAACTTGCCCCTGGTTCCTGGGAAGCCCTGGCTATAGAGACGCATGCTTGACATATTGTAGTCGAGTAACATCAATTTGTAATTTCAGGCCTTTTCTAATGTGAGTGCTATTTGCTCTTCTCTGTATGCTATTTCCATATGTCGGTTGGCTTCTCCCTTGCTGTATGTTTTATATAGGGTCATGTTCGGGGAAGAATTTAAGACATGTGGTTTGGCTCAAGGTATTCATTCTTTTTGCCTCTCTTTTTCTCCCTCGTCTTGTGGAATGCAGAAGGAAACAATACTTGTTGCAAGCCACAGTTATTCATCTGGAACTAGAAATAGGAGAGATAAAGTATCTTGCTTCATATTCCTCCCTTCCTTTCTAAAATCCTACTCTGTTTTCCTTTCATTGGCCACTGATTGCTGAACCATGTCTGTTTGGACAGCATCTCTTCCCAAGCAGTTGTGCCTGGGCTCACGAAGGTGTTCCCAAATCCTGAAAGACCTTTTTGTGGACACTTTATCATGGGTAATTTTAAAAAGGCCTTTTGGCTATCTACAGTTGAGATACAGGCTTATTAAAACCATTTGAATTCTTCTTTAGAACTGGCTACCCTTATTTCGCTGTGTACTTTTATACTTTAGCGCACAGGGTAAAAACTATAAGCAAGACAAGCAGAAAAGGAAGACGGATGTCCTTGATGCAGCGTACTAGACATAGTATTTAAATATCAGTTGTGATAAACTGTAACGGACCATCTCCAAAGGGCAATCCGTAGCTTATGTAAAGGTCTGTAAGTTGGGTACCAGGCTGCCTTTGAAAAGGTTTTAAAACAAAGGCAGGCTGGAAGTATTTATTGTTTTTACAGTTTACCAGAAATCATTTCTCTGGATTTGGATGAGTGTTATATTCTTTCTCTGTAGTTTTTATGGTCTATTTAAGCTCTCCAGGTATGGTATTTCCAGAAAACGCACCTTATTTTCTTGAGTCTTTGTGTTTCCACGAAGATTTGGTTTCCATCTTTTGTATGTATGAGGCAAGAGCAATGGTGAGCTCTGGGAGACCACAGTGACCACGTGTGAGATATAAGAGTGAACATCTGCTCTGTGCTCGCATATAGGAGGAGGAGTGCTCTTCCAGTGCAAATGGATTTCCCTCCATGAATTCTGATGGGGCAGGGAGAAGAGACTGAATTTCATTGTGTCTAAAGCTGCCGAGTGCTCTGAGTTTCTCTGAGTCAGAGCAGATGAAGTTGAGCAGAGGAAGGGAGAACCCAAGCTAACGTGCTGCAAAGCACAAAGTGCCCTGGGAAGCGGGAGGTTCCTGGCCAGCTTACAGCTGCCCATTTTTGAGCTCAGCACATGAAGACCTTCATGAAGCCGTCAAAGCCTTCTGTCCTCCTGGGCAGACCTCACTGTGCCCTCATTTTCAAACCAGTCATCCCAGGATTAATTTAACACAGGCAAGTGGTTGCTGGATGTGAATTTTTGTATGGGATTTAGTTATATATTAGTTATAGTAATATATATTTAGTGATATACAAGGTGAACGGAAATAAAGAAAAGCTTTAAAATTTAATTTATTGTGTTCTGGGAGGTCTTTGTAACAGAAGGATTGTATGCATATCCACTTGTCTAAGCTTTCACTGTCTGTGTGGAGCTCAGAAGACTTTGGGCATTGACCTGTTTTCTGTGTCCAAGTTGGAAGGAAAGGTCTGTATTACCTCACTGCCCTCTCCCCCATCTCCATGTGGGACTGCCCAGACTTTTTGTTAATGCACATGGGAATACCTCTTCCCAGGGCCTTTTAGGAGCACTGAGCAGTGTAAGGCCCTCCAGCTTAGCTTTGAAAAGACTGTAATGCTGGGTGAAGGAGCAGAAATCTACACAATACTAATAAAATACAGATAATTCCTGGTGATAGGGGGTACTAAAGATACCTCAGGTATCTGTTCTCTGAGGACCTTCAACCTTTTTCTTAGTATATGGAAATATATGTGTATGTGTGTGTGTATACATATTGATATGTGAAAATGATGTCTTTACTGGAAGTCCCCTCAAATAAAACAGCATCGGAATGGACAAGTCAACCAGAAAACAAGTCTTTCTAGCTTGGTGCGAAGATACAAGGAAGGCACAAGATTTGGTCTTTGGAATCTTGGTCAAAAAGTCAAGCAGTGCAGCTTAAGCATCAGAAATACTCTGATAATATAGAACTAAACTAGCAATTTTTGGTAAGCCTGTGTCTTCCGTACTTGTATCTTTTCTGATACAAGTGCATAAAAATCACCTAGTGTGCATAAGCAAAAAGAAATACATTTTAGGAGGGAGAAATTAAGATTTTAGTTACGTATTTCTAAACAATTTTTGCTGATCTATGTTGCTTGCCTTCAGGACTCCCAGTTAAGTCATGGGTTCCACTTAGGCATGGGGTAAACCTCAGATATTTGCAAAAATCCTGCTCAGTTCAGCTCTTGCCTGTGCAAGGTTAATGCTTTCAAAGCACTAAACAATTCTGATCCCTTTGAGTTTGTTCATAAGAACAAGTGAGTTTGTTGATCAGAAGTATAACACGTTTGCAACAGGTCACGATGTCTTTTAAGGATCCATAATTCAGAAGGTGATGGTAGGATGCAGTTTTCTGTTACTTTACACCAGAGAAATTGCAGAGAATTGTTTAGAAAGCTGATTGATGTGTGAGTTATATACATCAAAATGGCACGTTACCTTCTGGAATTCTCTACTTTAGGAAGCCCAGAGCACAGTGTGAAATATAAATATAAAGCTCGTATTATATCATAAAGACAACTGTGTTTCTCACTGCGTTTCTTTGGCATTTGGTCAGAGGATGGAAAGAAAACTGGAATTTGTTCCATATTTTATGACTGTTCCACGTTCTTCTTCTGAGCTAGGCTGCTCTGACCCCCACCGTCATCCCTCTCACACTTTCTCTCACACGCGCTCTTGTCTTTCGTATCGGTAACTTATGTTTCGCGGCTGTGGGAAACGCGCTAGCCCAGAGGCTGCTCTGCGCTCCCTGTCACGCCAGCAGCCCTGCAGGAGCCGGGGCAGCAGCGAGGGCTGAGATTCACTCTTGCTCAGACTCCTTGGTTGCCAGAGGTTCAACAGGCAGGACCACGTCTGCTAGCAGCACCGCGACCCCACGGGACGGACCGCTCCAGCTTCCCTCCGCTTGCTGCTGTGGCCTGGTGCTCACAACCCGCATGTGTGATGCACGTTGAGCGCTTGGCCAGTCTGGTTTGCTTGGGTTTGGGGTTGTTTTCTTTTGGTTTTGTTTTCTTTGTTTCCTCACCAAAACTTGTTGCTGTGACCGGTTATTGATGTGGCCAGTATTTAGGGGCTGGAGAGGGATAACGTACAGAGTTAATGTATGCAACATCCCTGCTCCTCTCCAAGCCACAAAACCATGAACGGGATTTTTCATGCTTGTAAGTTGATTCAAAACTGCCAGAAGAATGCAGATTGATAAGGAGCTGCTGTTACCCACCAAGTTAGTGTAGCTTGAGCTGTGACTGTGAAATGTACTGCCAAACTATTCTAGCCAGTCTGTTTCAAAGCTGTAATGTGGGGCTCTTGCCACAGAAATGATGAATGATTTGATCTCTGCAACTATTCTTGGCTCTGCCTGCTGACAGGATGATGTGCAGAGCTACAGTGACAGAGGTTGTGCTGCGTGAACATTTATTCTCTGTGCAGTGGAGAGAAAACACCTCATTTTGCATTCAGTGGTGGCCTAAAGAGTCCTCTCTGATCATATCCAAATTGTTAGAAGCCTTTTTTTTCCCCCTGGAGTCAGAAAGAAAAATAACATGAGTGCCCTATCTTCTAAGAAACAGTCATCCGACCTGTGTCCACAAGATGGATGCATACCCTGGGCTCCATGAGAAATGGACTGCTACTCGGATCACCCTCCCAGCAAGAAGGGCACAGGATTTGGACTTCGGTCTTTGTCTGGTCTTTCCCTTGTGCTAGTCTTGGCTATAAGGAAACTGACTTTGTGTTCAGCAACATATCTCAAAAAGCCTTACAAAGCCTTTGTTAAATGTTAAAATGAGTCTCTCTTCTTGAGTGAAGAAATAGCTTGGGAGCTATTTTGAGCATCATGGTGATACTTGTTACAGGAATAGGTGCAGGAATTAGTTATGGGAAAATAGCATCTGTGGATAACATCTTTTCTGTCCATTTGGTACATGTTCACGTGTCATTGTCATCAAATGTTAGTATCTAAGTGATAAGAAACAAGAATGTGTAAATCAGTGGTGCTCAAGTTCCACGTCCAGAAAGGTTATGGTCTTAATCACCACTGGTCTATGAAACTGAGAGGAAGTGTATGAGTAGTTCCTTATGAGAACATCCTGGCAAGACATAGTCCCATCCTTCTGGCTGCCTTTTATTTATGTAATTTTTGTGAGTGTTTGCTGAAACTTTGTAGGCTTACAGAGATGTGTCCATCAGAAGGGACCTCTGGAGGTCATCCAGTCCCTCCTTGTGCACAAAGCGGGGCTGTTGCCTGCGCCAGGTCAGGCCATCCATGGCTTTATCATCTAGCCGTGTCTTGAAAACCTGCAAGGATGGAGAACTAGAGACCTCTCTGGATACCCGTCGTCTGGTGCTTCCTTAACCTTCTTGTTCCAGGTTTCCCCTAATCACTGTTTTTTCACCCATTTTTAATTATTTTTTTTCTCCTAGTGGAAGATTGATTTAGCAGTCCCTATTTGAACATTTTAGGCAAAGATGGTGAAAGTGATTTGTGAAGGAGGGAGCAAAACTCACTGCTTTGCCTTCCAAAGCAAAC
>JAWLRI010000262.1:2717163-2772172 GCA_034781795.1 Crypturellus tataupa
AACATTTTAGGCAAAGATGGTGAAAGTGATTTGTGAAGGAGGGAGCAAAACTCACTGCTTTGCCTTCCAAAGCAAACCAAAACAAGGCCAGGCAAAACAATTTACTACCTTTTAAAAAATCCCTGCTGCTTTACCACATTTGCTGAATAGCACGTTGCAAAATTTAACAAAGAAACAGCCCTTATTGAGGAGAAAAGTTTTTGAATTTTCCACTGATAAATTAGTTTTGATTGAAATAGGAGAGGGAAAATCAGTCAGTGCAATTTGCTTCTCTTTTCTTCTTAAAGCAGACAGTTGAGGAAGACATGTCATAGGACATATTTCCGTGCCATACAGTCTATGTAGAAAGAGAAGAAAAAACAGCAGGGGACTCCTATCTGCATTCCCAGAAGAAGAACCTATGACTACACATACCCTTGTCACATATCTTAAAGAGCACAACAGGGAATAGTCACATTCAGTATGGATATTTCCCTTTTTTTTTTTTCAAAAAAAAAATTATTGAATTCAGAATTTCTAAGGTTTTCTGTGTGAAGCACCAGGGCATTTGGTAGAGCTGAGAACATGATGAGTAAGACAAATCACACAAGATGTCACAGTAATCCATGCCAGTCCGAGGGACGCAGTTTTTCATGCAAACCTCTGTGCACCTTTGGTGGCCACAGCACCAGAACAGCCTCAGTGTCTGCTGTGGGCAGAGGGGGAAAACTGGCAAAGGAAGGTTAGTTTGGGGCCAGAGATGGTATCTTTTGGATTGCATGTACGGCTACTCAAACTGTGTTTGAAAGGAAAGCTTTAAATCCCTTGCAAAAGAAATAGATGGAAAGCATGGAATTAAGGGCACATTCCATACTTGTTTGGCAGATGAAATATGATTGGGGAGGCCACTAAGCTCATTTAATAAGTTGAGTACAAGAGAAAACAGTGCAATTTCCAATCATAATTTTTTTTCTTTTTTTTTCTCCTTGCTTTGTAGGTGGTCTTTGAAGCTTTGCACAATCTGGAGCCTCGTGGGTATGTTGTCGGATGGATCATTGCCATCAGTTTGCTGGTGGGAATTCTCATCTTCCTGCTGCTGGCTGTGCTCTTGTGGAAGGTAAGGTAACGTGCAACATAAACACTGAGACTAGTCCCAGGAAGAAAGCTTGAAATCGTCCATGCATTGAACATCCCTTAAGTTTAGAAACTAAATAGTTGACCATTGCATTACAGAAGCTGGTAGCCAGCAAAAATATTTTCATATCCCTTTCATATCCCTTTTATGAGGGGCGAGGAGAGGCTCCTGATGCAGAGAAGTAGTGGAAAAGTGAATTCTTCAAGGCTTGCTTAGTGAAGGTTGAAACTTTTATTACTGTTCCCAGAGGAGGGAAACTCCTTCTAGAGACCTGCTGTTATCTCATGCTTACATACTTGGTGCATCTCTGTGGTTTTCTGAGGCTCACTGATTTCAGCGGGGTTTCCTGAAACAGAGGCAAACTTTGCTTGACCAGCTAAAACACTGGATGCGTGCCTGGCAAAAACCACCAGGCAGCTACTGTGTTCCGAAGGTAAAGGCCTGGGAGAGGGGAGGATCAGGGATTAATTCTTCAATGTCTTTTGAAAGAGGGGGAAAAAAAGTAAAGAAGGTCATATTTGAGCAAAATGAGTTACTAGAATAGAAAGCAGCAGAACCTGTTAAAATCCAGCCTCCAGGCCATCTTTAAAAGGTACAGATCTTGCACCCCGACACCGTTATGTGGTGTAGAAACATTACGTAGAAATGTGCAGATGCTGACACTGTGCAGCAGCCATCTGCTGTGGCGAACCCCAACGAGCTGTGAGTATTTTCATTCCTCAGCTCTCCGTAACCAACCCGTAAATCTAAAAGGCCACGGTCAAGGTCAGGGCCTGTCTTTGGGAGAAGTAAATCCCGCCTGCACGCCTAGGAACGAGGCCAAGCTTATTCCGCCTCCCGTGGCCGCGGGCCAGCAGCTTCACGGCATGGGGCTGCGCGTGCCCGTGGAGAAGGGGCCATTTTGTTACTCGAGAGCCTTGAGGGAAATTCCAAGCGATAGCAACAAATAGTTGTGACTAATATCAGGCTTATATAGCCCTTCCCACTTACAGATGTTAAAACACTCATGAGGCAAAGCGAGGCAGGCCGATTCGCCCCAAGTCCTAGAGGCAGCTCTGTGGCAGAGAAGGCAATGAAAACCAGGTTTTATCCAGCACTTCATCCACTGAGTTACATGGTTATTAATGGAACTGGTAACTTAAGGTTTTGTTTGAGAGAAAAGCGTTAATATCAGCCAGTATTTTCATTTAAAAGTTCGGTTTTGATCATAAAAATTCATAAGTGAATCTTTGCACTCACTAGTGCAGTATTTATTAAGGTTATTGGCAGTGCTAAAGTTGTCTGAGATAAAACTGACGTGGGAAAGTTGCAGTCCTACAGAGGAATCTTAATTGTCTGATTGTAAATATTTATTAGTCAAAATTGGCTCCATATATCCCGCAGTTGTTCCTGGGTTTAGTATACGAAAAAGTCCAAACAAACTTATATTAGAAGTGTTTGGGTTTTTCAGTGGGGAGTGAAGGAACAGCAGTAAATTAGATGGGGCGTCTTAGAAGCTCAAATTGCCTCGGCTTCTCGGAGCAGAGCAGAAATTAGACTCTACTTTTATGAAGAAATTAGCTAGAATTAACGCATGCTCCTGGAGGGAGAGGTTCATGGAGGACAGAGCAGGAACTGGAAGCTGTGTGGGAGCAGCGGGGTAGGGCTTGCTGGCAGAGCCGGCGTCTCGAGGCTGCTTGGGTGGTCGGCCGGGCGCCGAGCGCACGGGTCCCTGAGCGCCCTGGTGCTAAATGCACGCTGAGGAAGCGGCTACGCACGGTTGCAGGAAAATACCAAAATGCGGTTAAATGTTTTGCATTCTATAATCCTCAAATTAACGCTACTTAATGCAGAGTAAATCACTCAAATTCCAGAGCTAAATCCTACTCTGAATCAGCATAAGGCTATTGCACATGCAGTAGAATGAGAGCAGTAGTTAATTCGTTATTTGCAGATCTAAGATTACGCTGTCTAGGAGTCCATGTAAATGGAAGTGATGTTAAATGTCTGGTTATTTCACTTCAGATAAAAGCTTGTTTATTCACGTGCTAGACCACAACCATGTTTATACACACGTAACAAGCTTTCCAGCCTGAGTATGGTCAGATTTTGCCTGGCTTTGCTTCTCTGGCTGTTTATTTTAGTGTTTCATTTAGCCATCATGTTTCTTGTGCTTTAAGCACACGTAAGACTGTGAGGGTGAGTAGAACAAAGCCTGAAGAGTGACAGTGCCACCGTGCAAGTCCTGGCAGCCAGAGGAGCTGAGCCTCGTCCCTTCACACCTCCACCAATATCCCTTCTCCTTGAGGGTGGCTCTTCACTGACTTCTAGGATCTGCGTGAGGCAGATCAGCAAGGCTTGCCCCATTTTTGCTCTGGACATTTCATTGCTCATGGTCGTTCGTGTCCTGCCCCTCTCCAAGCCCCCTTGAGAGAGCGCTGAGATGTGGTCCAGCTCTTGCTGGTTCCTCTGCACGTCTTGCTCTCCCTGATGGTGCTTTGAGGCTGCTCACAGCTACAGGACTTCATCTCCGGGCCCCTCGGGTGGGCTGGCAGAGCTGGAGGGCTCTGCTGTTGCCCGCAGCAGTAAGACGAGTGATTTACAAAACCAAAACCTATTGGTCATTGCAGTAACACTAGTGGGTTTTTCAGTGATATGTTTTGCACAGATCTTGCTTATCTAGTTCTTCAGTTTATAAACTGTGAGTCCAGCCCTGTGATTTTCAAGCACTAATTTGCGTAAAATGATGCTTCTAAACCCAGATACCTGGGGCAATTCAAAGTCTTCAAAGTCTTGTACATATACCTTGTGTATTAAGACATTTTCAAACCTTTGGATTTTTGACAGGGCTGCAAAGAGAGGAACCTCTTGCATAACAGCCCATGCATGTTTATTTTGATTACCCAGAGAGGTTTTGCACGTGCAGGACAGTGTTTAATTCTGTAAGGAGAGTTTGAAGAACTTTAGTGCTGAGGAGTGTTATTCTGGACACCTTTCTTAGGCTATTGCACTTATCGTTAGTCCAGGCCTCTGTCCAGTGGGGAACATGAATCCTTGTAAATACTGGGTTCACTAAATCAGTCAGTCTCACTTCAGTAGAAACTCTGTACATGAATAAAACTGTTTCCTAGTGCTCCTTTAAAGGAGGTATTTTGAAAAAAATATGAAAGCCTTTTATGACATGCTATTTAAAATCAACAGATGAACCCAAATAGAGTTTTTGAAGCTGTGTTCAGATCTGCTGCTTACGGAAGCCCCATGACTTTCTTTCTGTGACACGCAAGTGTCTTTAAAAGAGCATTTGCATTCCCCTGCACACCATATGCAAGGTCTTTGCCTTGCATGTTGTTTGAGCACTCAAAAACTGAAATGAACCAAGGCTAAAGCCAGCTTGAAATTCATCTCTGTGGTAGAAACCACTGTTTTCCCGCTTTTGGAAGGAGACACATTCCCTTACTTCCCTACTTAGGGCCTCAAACATGAACTCTTTATGCAGTGGGCCAAAACATACAACTTACCATTTTCCAGGAGAGGAAAAAAAGAAAACTCTGCACTTACTGTTTGCCAGTGGTTGCTCCGTATCCTGTGTCATAAGCCCCCCCAAATTTCTCTCTCTTTTATCTGCAGCTCAGGTGGAAGAGGCTAACTGCGGCTTCCTGGCTGGTCCTCGTGCTGACATCCTTTCCTGGCAGCCAGGTTTTAGAGCAGTACCTCTGTGAAGGAATAAAATTAATTTAAATTTTCCATGGGAGTATACGCATATATAGTTATGGGACAAAACCTGTTTCAATTTCAGTGTAGGGGAGAAGCCTGGCTTCCCTTTAGCACATGGTATGTCCTCCCACATAACAGTTCGAGGAAGAACCCCTTTTTTTTCCAGTGGAAAAGGTCTTCCAGCTAGGTGTCACCCACCCATTGTCACAGCTGTATAGTCCCAGATGTGTATTTTGGGCCTAGGAATAGAGAAACCTGTTAAAAGGTTGACATTTGGTATTTCTGATGGAAGTTGTGGTGCCTATTCACAACTCACATGCGGCTCCTTCTCTGTAATTTCTCGTGTCTTGCTAACTTCTCCTTCTGTACTTTGCAAAACTGCTGCATTCTACAAAGCTTTTCTGATAAACTCGTCTCATTTGGTAGCTCTGCCTCCCAACTTACCCATTTCCCTAGCTCCTTGCCATAGGCTGTTCCTCACTCTTGACACGTAGGCTTCTCAGAGCTGGTTCCTGACTTTTTTTTTAATACTGATGGTAACTCAGTAGGCCTAGAATTGGGTTTTCTCATTAATACTATGTTATAAATAATACCGTCAGGGGGTAATTAAATTCTGCAAGGTAAAACCAAGCCCGTGTTATCACCCAGCCGTGGATGGATCCCGTTATGTGTAGCAGCTTGGAAACCAGCGGGAATGGGGCAGCCGAAGAGGCTGATCATCTGCATAAATAGTGAAATTTTCACTAGGCAGAAGTTAGGTGCATCTTCTGAAGTTTGTTGTCTTTAAGAGCTCTGTGTTCTACCACACAGAGTCAGGTTTTGTTCGTTTGTTTTACCCCAGATTACCTGGGTGATTCGCTGGGTTGTGGAATCGCATCTCGGTGGGGCAGGTAGATTGATTTTGGATGTCTTTGCATTCGCTCTTACACAAGCGGGTGGTTAAGGCGGCCGTTGCAGCCAAGGCACCACCTTCCCTAGTGGGTCTGCTGGCTGCCGTGTAGTATTTATTCCCCGCTCTCCAGAGCAAGGCTGGCGATGTTTCTCGGTGGTGGTGTATCTCCAGCGCTCGTGAAATGCCTCTGTTATCTTTCTGGATAAAACAAGCTATGTAAATGTACAGCAATAACATTGTGGCTGTGTCCTCTGTGCTCTCAGCATCCTCCAAATGAGAGCTGCGCTCGCCAGGATGCCTTGAGAACATCCTAGCCACGGCAGCTATGTAACTGTTATCTTGGCACTGCACGACCAAATTGAATCCACTGCCAAGAGACAAGCTCTGTTGTGGTGCAGAAAGACTCTTTAAAAGGAAGAAAAATAGCCATCATTTTCAGGAACCCAAACCAGAAAAATAATACGTGTGTAGACTGAAAAATTGCAAATAAATACCGAGTTTTCCAAGGTCCCACTACCATTCAAGATGTGTATTTATTGGAAGTCATTAGCATCCCTCGGACCTGAATGCCAAGAAAAGAGAAAATGTGACTTGTATAGTCTGAATTCTCTCTTCAAGCTTGGTGTCACAATGGGAAATGCTGTGTTATGACTTTCACCGCCATACCAGAGCTATTTCCTGCTGGTTTTACTAAAGCCATAAGAGTAATTTATTCTGATAATTATGGATATAATACAACTTTCATTCAAATATTTTTGGCAGGTTAACTATATCAAAATACAATTGTAAAGCTGCTTTTTATTGATTCCAGAAATAGTCATTAGTGTTTAGTCGCTGATTTTCAAAGGCAGAACTATTTCAGTAGTTTTTATTTTTTTCTATGGATTGAGATATGGCATAAAGTTTAACTGCACTTTCAGGACTGATATATCTAATGATTGTACTGTCCCCTGCTGAGATTTAAGAAATCAGTATATAGTAATTTGTCCAGCCATATCAGCAACAGACATTGTGTTTTTTCCAGTTTTTGAAACTGATAATCAGAGAGTGAATTTGGATGACAACTATGTTTGTCTAGATTTTATAAAAATAAACTACTTAGTAAAAATTTTGCAATTGGAAAAAAACCTCTTTAAACTATTTGGGAATGTTTACAAGTTTTAATGTTGGTTAATGCACTTTCTGATTACATTCATTAGCGTGTTGGTAATATCTGTTATGCAAGTTACTGTATACAGTTACCATCTTGCAAAAAGTTCATGCTTTGATTCAAGTCAAACTCTCCAAAGAAATAATAACTTAGTGCTAGGCACTGCAAGGTCTTTAAAACGACTCATCATTGGAGAACTCTCTATTTGTAAAGCACCAACCTTTCAAAACAAAATATATTGTGTATGCACAAATGAATCATATGCCAAATGAATATCCTTCTCTGAGGCAAATTAGATCCTATGTGGTAAAGATATTCCAAAGCTGGAGACCAGAACTATCAGTTTCATTTGCCTCGTCCAATTAATCCAGTGGAACAACTCCTGGGAGAAAAGTTGCATCAGAAGATGTTGTGGGAACAAATTATTTACGACTGGAGTTCAAAATGGGTCAGAATTCAGCCTGGTGGCATAGACGTGCCAGAGAGGTCTTTGTGTGGCTTTTCACATGGTGAATTCTGTTTCCTGCGCAGAGATAAAAATACCCAAGCACATTGTATTTGAAAGGGAAAATACTGATTTAGCTATCCGTGCCCATCTCTATGTGCGATTATTTCTTTTGCACATCCAAATGCCTGTGTTGCATGTGTGCCGCTACTTGGGAGCCGAGTGCCTATTTTGAGTACTTAACCCTTGTGACCGCTTCTGAAAATCTGGCCTGAGAGACAGACATAAAGCATTTGGTTAAATAAATAGCTTTATTTAATGGTTGTATGAGCTCAGTTTATGAATTGACTGATTGTTCTCAGGAAAAAAGAAAAGAAAACACTTCAAGTATGTTTTTAAATCGCAAAGTAATATAAAGTAACTACCTAATAAAATTATCTTTAAGATCCATACTTGGTTTGAGTATGGTATAATAGATTTTATTCTTCTGATACCTTTGGAGGATTACAGTTCTTCACCGTAGGTACCAACAGAAGTATCTTAAGTCAGTTTGACAGGCTGTATGAAAGTAAGTTCAAGTTAAGTGGTATGCTGGAGACTGATGTACATTGCTAATTATTTTCTACCATAGCATCTTCTATCTGTTGCAATGAATTGGTTGGGTATGTATGCTATATATCAAATTCTTCCATGGCGGTTGCACAAAATATTTATAGAGGAAAACTTCTCCTTGGAGTAGTTCCCCACCTGCAAAATTTTGTAGTATTGTGTACGTATAGCCAGCATGTATTGTGGGTGCGTATGCATGCACACGCAGAGCCGTCTCTTACAGCGGTGCTGTTGCTTGGGGCACGTGTACTTATTCTCACGTACATGTTTCATTGACAAACTGAGGATTTTTTTTTACAGAAGAGTTAAGAGATTCCCCCCGACCCTCCAAAAGTCAGTGGAAGGCTGAGTAATCCAAACCAGGTCACTAAGGTTACCTTTACTGCAATGTCATCCTTCCTCTCAAATACACAGTTTCTCCTTTAACTCCAACCAAATCATATGGCTACTTTCCAAATAGGCCTTTTCCTTACAGGGGGGCCCAGGTAGTGGCAGTTTGCCCATCCTCTATGGAAAACTGATACACAGTATCTGTGCATGACCCCTCTTGCTCCTTAAAACAGGAGTATTTTAATTGTGAGGAAGGAAATGGTCCATTCTCTTAAAGCGAGTGGTTTGCCAGAGTTATCAAGGGCTGCCCAAACCCAGTTGCAAAGCATTTATTTTTCCTGCCTTCTTGGCAGTAGTAAAACAAGATGAACTTAATAACTAGTGGTTGATCTGTAAATGGGGGAAAAATTGTGTGGTTCCCAGCTCAGCAGTGCCGCTGCCTTGTGCAGATGCAGGGTGCCACTGGGTAGGTGACTGGTGGTATCTTCCTTGCTCTGAGGCTCCTGGCTCCCATCGCGTCCCTCATGGGCTGCATTAGTTAATTAGAGGTAGTAGAGAGCTGGTTAAAGAAAGCTCAAAGAAGATGCTCAATACCCCACTTGATGCCTGCATAACCTACTGTGGGTAACATGGCTTGAGCAGGGGTTTTGGACCAGGTGATCTCCTGAGGTCCTTTCAAAGCCCAACTCCTGTTCCAGCCCCTGGGGTCTGTACTGTTTATCAAAAGAATTCATTGGGCAAAATCCTCCAAAAGATAAGGAGAGAAATTCTTTCTTAAGGGGCGTGAGAGAATTGGTTTGAGACCTCTCCCAAGATTCAAGGTGTATGAAGTAAATCTGGAGTCTAGTTGATTATCAGCTGTGATCAGATACTGTTTACAGCAGATGAAAAAAATAGTGTTATGGAGTAAAGGTGGCTTGTGATTAAGCACTGAACGCTTAATATCTTGCTGTGAAAAATTGTACAATGAGAGCTTTCTTCAGTGACTTCTTTTTTTAGCTATACGTACATCAGTACATTGTTTGCGTGTTGATTGTTTGCTTGTTTGTTTTCCTTTTTGGCTTGTTTGGTTTTACTGTGGTCAGTAACTTCCACTGGAAATTTGCTGGTAGAGCCCTATTGATGTAAAGCAACACTTTTTGTGTACAGCTCGTTGCATCAGTATCCACTATAGAAATTGAATAGAAGAACTGGAGCTCACTGAAATCTCACAGAAATCACTCTGACTTTTCCAGTTGTATGGATGCTAAAAGAATGCATCTTTATGCAAGTGTTGTTAGTTAGGACTTGTCTGTGATTTTAAGGGATTTAAACTTGACAGCAAAAAGGAGTTGTGAATGCAAGTAAAAGAGACTTGAAATGTTCAGGATTGAACAGGTGACTTAACTGTGCTGTTGAGTGGCAAGAAATAACTTTACACTAGCACGTGTAATTCCCCAGGCTTCAAGTGACACAGATTTTCTATTTCTTTATTGTTTTGCTTACCAGAAAGATGCTTTTTGCTCAACAAATACTGTAGATGGCAGTAAGATAATGCTAGAAAAAAGGTGCACAGGCCAGAATAAGAAGTAAGTGGAAGCATATGTATAAAACCTGTTGATGGTTTCAAGTTTTTGTTTGCCTATTCTGGTAAGAACCAGGTCTTTTTTTGGCTCTACCTGAATTTTTTTGATTTCCTTAAGAGCAAGCAGACATCATTGCATTTTGTCACTGCAGATATGAAGTGCAAAAGTTGTAAGTGTGTAAAAGGTTCACCTTTCCCTGGTGTATCAGGTACAACTTGATAGCCTCGGGGTTTTGGAATATTCCTATCTTCTTAAATGTTTCTCTTTCTGGTCTGTGTTTTTCCTACCTTGTGGAAGAAATAAGGTGGGACGTGATGCCTTCAACATAGCGGTTCCCCACTGGTGATGTCCACCCAAGTTGAGTAAAGCAGGACACGCGCCGAGCAGTGTCCAGCTGCCAAGAAGGGGCAGCCTTATCTCAGCGGCAGCAAGGACACGGAAAGAAGCCACAAGGAAGTCAGGGCAGCCCTGTGCCACGTGCTCTAGGAGACCCTGCGTGTGCAGGGGGCTTGGACTGGATCACTTCTAGAGGTCCCTGCCAACCTTAGGCATTCTGTGGTTCTATGAAAGCCTCTGGGGTGGTAGGGGCGGGAGGCAGGGTGGTGAGGTGAGGGCACTGCGGTTCACCCCACAAAAACTGGGGCCAGTCAGCCTGGGCTTTACTATAAGCATATATGTATGCATGCATATTGATATGGGACACAAAGTTTGGGAGTACTCTCTCTCAACTCGGTCCGTATGTCCTTTTCCTTATTCCCCCCTGTGTCTCCTCACTCTCTGGATCACATTATCTGTTAATTTGGGTTAGTATTGCTGATCTTTTTAAGGAAAGTGGGTATGTGGTTTGGGTGGCCCCTTGTGAGTTGATCACCATGTTGTGATTCCTTCACAGACATTAAACAAAAAAAACTTCCTGGTGGTAGTGGGGGCTCTGTCACACGCACTGGAAATGCACTGTGGTGACACTAAGGAAAAGTATCCTGAAACAAGACATTTCCTTGACTTTTGCAAACGACAAATACATGTAATTCATGATAACTGTTTGAAAAATTGTCAAAGAATTAGTCCAGTTTCTGTTTTCCCTCTCACTGTTTGCATGTTTGCACTGAAATTAATTGCTTTCTCTTCTAATCTTGAGTTATCCACATCACTTAAAACGAGCAAACATATATAACTTCATAGCGGAGAACCCCTATAGATGCAGGATTTCCAGCTTCATTAATATTTATTAAGGTCTCCAGCTCACTTTCTTCTCCTGCTGGAAAGCTATACCAAAAGCATTCTGCATCCAGTGACAAAATAGTAAAATAGCAAAACTATCATAACCAACTTTTAAAGATAATTCCTGAAGCAGATGTTCACAAACAGACAATTTTTATTAGAATAACAGTGGGAAAGAGTTTGCTTTTGTTTGTTTGGCCCTGGAGGAAATTAAAAAGCCTTTCTATAATTTTGATTATAATTCAAAGTGCGGATTTTATTGTACGAAGGATGTGGTTGTATGAAGGATGGAAACCTTACGGTCTAAAACCTGTTTTTAAAAGCTATGAATTGAACTTCTCTGGTTAATCTTAGGAAACCCAGTCCCGTGGCAATTTTGTACTCTAATGTGCTCAACATGTATGTCTGTTCTAAAAGCTGATGAGACAAAAGTGGCACCCACTTACTCGAGACATCTGCTCCCCGAGCATGTGTGAGGTGTATCTGCAGATTCCTGTGACTGAAATAAGTTCTTACAATCAATCCCACCAGGGCAAGACAATGTAGGAGGAGTGGGGTTTAATACCTTCTTTCTTTATTCCTGACCAGGAAAATGGTTCCGCAGAGCCTCCCTTTTAGACCCTGAAAATCTAGGGAAACTTCCCATCAGCTTGAAATCCCCACTGATCTAAAATGCACTGATATTGGCATTGAAATTTCACTGGAATTTGCTGATGACACTATCCTGAGAGTGTCTTCTCAAAATTCATGCTTTGCACTGGTATAACCAGAGGGATACACATGAGATGTTTATTATCCAAAATTATGTTTTACTAGTAAAAATGATAGAATTTTTAGAGCAATTTTGAATAGCAGGGAACTAGGAAAACACTAATTCTCTTTTTTTTAATTCTTGGAATACATTGTCCTTAAAGCTACTGGGAGATGAGCTAGGCATGATCCTACAGAATTCAACAATATTAATTTTGTGAGGACTTCTGTTGTAAAGATCAGGGTAAAGATGCAGATCACCCCAAAAGGGACCTGTTAGATCAGCTGCAGCTTCTAGGTCCTTTGGTGAGAGGACGGAGTGTGTCTAGTCTCCTCCTGCCGCAGGTTCAGGACATGACCAGGGAGTAATCGCATAGACCTGGGCTTTAGGAAGCTGAGCTACATGAGCACAGCCTGTTTTCCAAACTCTTGCCAGTTAGGATATACTTGAAGAAAATTAACTTAAAAAACCCAACTTAACAAAAATGAGTAGTGATAAAAACAGCAAAAAAAATGTTCATACATATAGCCAGTTGGAGAATAAGGAATGTCAATAACTGGTTTAACAGAGGAAGAGTAAAGCACCATGTTTTACCCAGCAGGAGTAGGAAAACAGGTTTAGAGTGTAGGAGTTGCATAAATGTTTAATTATGATGAACAAAATATTGACTCAGCAGGCTCAGTTGTGTGCTGGTAAGTTTGAGGAATTATTCTTGTATGCTTACCAAAGTGTGTTATTAAAATATTTTTTGTTTATTTAAAAGACTTAAAAAACAGATCTATGTCAGATTTTGATCCAAACTGAAAGGAAAACTATTTACATATTTTTTAACTAAGTATCAGGGTTGAGGAAACAAGAAGACAGGCAGAAGTGATAATCATCTCTGCAACATCTTGCAAGCTTGTGGAGAAGTTGCTGCTGATGCTCTGCATCTGGTAACACAGCCTTGTAGTTCACATTCTGACCTGCAGATTACGTGGCTGGTGTCAGTGGGACAAAGGAAACCATTTAGCAAAAAATAGTCTAAAGCTGTAAGTGTCCTCGAAAGCATCTTAACATAAATGATCCTTAACTACAGAATTCTGAGATCTGAGCTTACAAAGTGATGACTGGTGGGAAGAGAGCAGCAGTGGGGCTGGTGTTTCTCTTAAGCCAACTGAGAGTGGATCCCTTTAGTAGTTACCAGTGACAGACCGTGCCAAGCTTGGTTTAGAGGAGCCTTGCTGAGTCTGGGGGCTGCGGGATGGATACACTGTATTCCTTCAGCCTCTTCTGTTGCGTGCAGTTGCGGGCATTCAGAGCACAGTTCATAAACCTCTTTACTCCAAACCCAAGGGCTAGCCTAGATTTATGTTCTGATCCAAGATTTGCACCAGTCCTGATATTTGCTTAGAATTGAGAAACTTCTATCTGTGTCTTATCAACCATATTTTTTCAAAGTATTTTATGAGCTTTTTTTGCCTTTTTTTTTTTTTTTTGAAATGGTGTTTCATATAAGAGGACCTTTTCTTCCAAGCAATTCAGCTGTAGCAAAGCAGAATGGAGAGTCTGTTATAAATAGTCTCGTTTATCTGAATGTAAACCAGGAGCTATGATTGAAGATAGGCAAGAGTTAGGTATTAACACCTGCGCTATTTTGTGCACGCCGTTTTCTGATGAGGTAGGTTTTAATTTTATGATGCTCTTGTTTATCACTGTAATGTCTTTTTGTTGTTGTTTTGCAGATGGGCTTCTTCCGCAGGAGGTACAAAGAAATTATCGAGGCTGAAAAGAACAGAAAGGAGAATGAAGATAGTTGGGACTGGGTCCAGAAAAATCAGTGAACTGCCAGCATAAATCAAAAGCCCAGTCGTGTCACACGTGCCTGCTCGCCTATAGGTCCTGCTCTCGTATCTTCCATATGTGGAAGAAGGAATCTTCTCCAGATTTTTCGGAGACCCCATTGATGCTGTGTCTTTATCACTCTAACAAGCTAGGGAACGTATCCTGAGGCAACCCCTGCAGCCACGGCAGGTGACTGGAGCGATTCACACTTCATTGAAGAGCTGAACTTGGAACTTTGGTAACCCAGCTGCAGTGCAGAGCAATATTTATGAATCCAACTATGTGGTATACCCTCAGGGGAGGACTGTTACCTAAAAATATTTTTTATAAATATAAGCTTTTTATATTGATTATGTCTTTATATTTGTATCAATGTTTTATAGTTTCTATTGAATAGCTATATAGTTCACTCAAGCACTGATATCTGGCTAAACCCTTGGAAATACATATATGTATATATAAATCCTATAGTACTTTTAAATTTCAATGCAAGAGAAGGAAAAGATTCGCAGATAAAAGTAGCTGAAAACCTCATACACTTAATTCACAAGGCTTGGTAATGTTGTATATAGCGGCAAGAAACCAAAGTGTTTTCACTATTTTTTTTTTTTCGAGTTGAATTTGGTGTTTGGTTTATGACCTAAGGAACCCAAAGTATTACATATATGCGATGCTGTGTATCGGAGTCTGTCCTTCGCTGACCTGGATGGGAGAGAAGGAGACGCTTCCCCGGTGCCACGTAGCGAGGCTCGCGGCTCGCTTTGCCGGGTGCCCTGGCACCACACGGGCACTTCAGGGCATCCTGCACTGAGGAAAGAGGCAGGGAAGACTTCCCGCCTCCGGGAGGGTCTCCCCGCAGCCTCCAGCGCTTCGGGAATGCTCCGGGGCTGCAAAGGGGGGACTCCGAAAGGGTACAACTCACCCAACCACTACCGCATCGGCGAATGCCTTGGATGGAGTTTAAAGAAAGAAAGAATAGAGCTATATTAAGGGATAGTTTTTAAGCTACTGCTAATGGTTGTGACCTGTTGCTGTCAAAGCAAGTGACAAATGGCTACAGGCTCTGTCTGGGATGTGCCTGCCTTGAGTTTTATACGTGGTTTGTGTTGAATAGATGTGAGGGTTAAAATGTGTTTTGGTCTTGAGGTTCCGTATGTGGATGCTTCTAGCACTGAATGTCATCGTGTCTTCATCTGGTATGAAAACTGGGGTTTAACTGAGGGGCAGACCTTAATGAATGTCAGATTGCCACTTCATTCAGAGGTAATGCCTTAGCAAAGGGTTTGCTGCATTGGAAGAAACTCGCTTATAATTAAACTTCGCCATGTTTTTTCAGTAAGCTCTTGGGTTTCTGACTAGAATAGTGCAATTGCTCTGAAACTTGGTGTTAGATTCTTCTTCTTGCACCCTGTATCAACAAGGAATAATGATCATGTTGGTATAAAATCCACATGAGGGAAAGAAGGGTCGGGCTCAGTGATAGGAGATGGAGGAGCTGCAGGGATAAAAGGCTGTAGGATGTCTCACTAAGGGTAACATGAAAGAGCTGCTGGAGCTTTGAGAACTGAATGCAGAGAAGATGCAAGAAATCTACTTGACTGCAGACCTTATCCCTGCTATTCCTTGCAAATTCATTTAAAAAAAAAAAAAACAGTCCATATCCATCTTTGCTCTTCAATCCCACTCTCAAACTGGCCTTAAGTGCCCTCTGTTACTACAGTATCGAACAGTATTTATTAACTTATCTATCTGCACCCATTAGGCAATCTTTAAGAGAATGAAGAGTATTGATTTAACATTGGAAAAGAAAACCTATTAGTCTGCCTCATTTAACCTATTAGTTCAATTTTCTTTCTTAAAAAAACCACTAGTGAGTAAAAAAACCATATTGGTATGGCAAGTCTTCATTTAAGACCGAATCCCAAGAGGAAATCCCACTATAAACGTATTTGACTGCAGTTTTATCTTCAAAAAGTGCAAAAAAAAAAAAGACTGATGGCCTTTTATTGCATTATTGAATTCTTTATAGTATGATTCCTCTAAATTTAGTTAGTTTTGCTACAGGTTCTTGGGCCTGACATATCTATTTCTGCTGCTGTTGAAAAATACCTAAGATTGTCATGTAGATGTTAGAGACCAAATTAAATCATCAACAGAAATGTAATATTAGAAAATGACTAAACCATATATAAACAATATAAGAAGGAAGTCAGATTATTAAAATAAAAAAGATTTTTCAGTCATGAAACAAAAAACTGTTTAAAAAAAGTAAAGGTGTTTACCTTTAAAAGGGAAAAGTTGAATGGTACAATTTGTCCCCACATATGTTTGAGGACAAATGAAGCAATTTGTGACTTTGAACTGAATTTGGAAACTTTCAGCAAAAAGAGGGGAAAATACCACTTAAAAGGTTGAAATGTCTTATTTCCACATTTTTAAGCAACCAAAAACTTGTTTCAAAAATGCCCCAAATGTTTCATTTCAGTATTTTTGAAAACAAAGGTAACTTTTCGTTTGAAAAATCTTTATATAGATAGATACATAAAGAAAAGATTTTCAAAGACTGAACTAGCTGTTCAGCCTTTCATCCTAGCTTAAACAAATACTTTGACTCAAGACAGAAAAGTTTTTTGTGATTTTGTTAAAGTAAAAAAGAAATAAATGAAAATAAATACCACTTGATTGAACCCAAGCCGGATTTATTTGAACTCAGCTCAGATTTGATATATCTATTCTTCATCCAGCACTCAGTGAAAATTAATGACAGATTCCTGAAATAGCCTGTAAGTACTTAGTGTCACGACTGACAGGTATTTAGTAGTTCTGTTGCCACAGATACTTTTGTTTTCATGTGTGTGCTTACTCTTCATAATTTCCTTCTTGTTTTTTAGAAGATTCCTTTGTGGTCCTTTTGACTCTTGCTTAGTGCCAGCTAGGGCAGGCAGGTCACACACCAATACACAGTTCTATAAATCTTCTTTCTCCTTTTGCCTCCATTAATAAGTAAATAAATAAATGAAACTCACTAATGCCAGTTGTTTGCCGTCAGGTTTACTCCCAGAGTTCTTATGAAAATGTAATACACTTTGAGAATGTGTAGCAAATAGCTGTACTATGGATCTGCTAGTTTTAAGTAATTAAAAAAAAAAAAATCCCAATAAATATAACTATCAGAGTTATTTTGGAAATTGCATCAAAATTACTTTGGAAAATGCTTATGGGCCCTGGAAATTCTTATCTGCCTGCTGTTTTTTGAATTCTCTTGCGCTGCATTGGTTGTGCAGTGGAGAGCTGGTAAAATTCCTTGCTTTTTGGTATATGGCCACTATCAATAGGAAATGAGTTTCTGAATAAATCTAGTGTTTAAATTATAGAGTTACCGTGAGGAAGTGAGCAGCCTGTGCAGGGTGCAGGTTCAGTGGAGCAGCCTCCGAGACCCCCTCAGAGATCCCGTGTGTGACCTGAGCGCGCGAGTCTGCTCCTCCCGAGCCCCAAAGCGAAGACCCGCTCCAGCCTGCCCCTACCCTCGAGGAGGGCAAGAAGGTCTTCAGCGGCGCCCACCAGCCAAGAAGACCCTCCTACCTTGATACATGAGCGCGGGGACCCCGTAGAAGCCAGTGGTGGGTAGGTGATGTGGGCTGCTGAGAGCAACAGTTGCACAACGGTTGAGTTTGGGAGTATTTGGTGTTGACTTTCTTGAATGTCTTCTGTTCATGTGTAGTTTCAAGTTTTAAGTGTAGTATCCACGTGACATGGGTTTATAGAACATGGCTTTCACTACGAGGTTTAGGGAATCATAGGACTAGTTCCGATCTTTATCGACGTTCATCCTCTTGCAGAGGTTTCTTGGATATAAGTGAAAGCAGGACTTGGTTCACTCAGCGCACATTGATTAAACTGGCATGAAGCCTGCAGTTGCTTTTGGAGCATGGTTTGCGTACAGAGTAGGATACCCACACCGTTGTCACTCCTTTTTCTTTGAATGTCACTGCTTATGTATTGTAAAATTATACGGTTCTTCTTGCGAACTTGTGGTTGGAAGAATGTGTTCACGCTTATTGATGTCACCTGTATTTAGGAGCTCGTGTTCACCTGTATTCTAATTCACTTGCACTGTTTTGGAAATGTCAGGTTTACAAAGATACAGCTTTTTTTGAATAAAAGTGGCTGCAAAATTATCCTAATAATATCATTTTGTCACTTACTGTCCTTGTCGAACTCAAATGTTTTTCTGGTTTGGGGATGAGACATTTTTTTGTTTATATTTGAATTGAATGGTATGTGCGTGTGTTTATCTCCATGTGGGTAACAGATACATTTTATCAAAATTCTGTGACTTATATAAAACTAGGATTTTTGCAGACTAAAAATATAACTAATATCACAACAATATTGCCAAATATGGAAATAATTGCAATGGATATTATTTCTATTCCACAGTGTTACACTATCACACCAAATAAAACCCCCTGTGGTGGTGATATTCTCATACAGTAAGACTGCCAACCTGCTTGACTTGCTTGAGTTGTGTATCAGCTGGTAGGAATTTTGATGAAAATAGTTTTTTTTTTTTTTTCAGATTTGCGTGGTTTTTTTTTCTAAAAGGGCTTGTATTTAATGGATAACTAAAGAATATATCTGCAAGGTTTTTTTTCCACTCCATACCTCCCCACACTTAGCGTGTCAAAGTGAGCAGAAACTGATGCAAAGCAGTAAAAAAGGTGATTTATTTCTATACTATCTTTCTCTCTGTACTTCTAATAGCAGCTGCTAGATGTTCCATCCAAGTTTTCTGATCATTTTGAGGGTGATCACCTGATGGGTGAAATATGACCAGACACAAACCTTCATTTTAAATGACAATCACAAAATGAAGTGAAATTTCAGCCTCTCCCTTTCTTCATGTCTTAGTTCCCTGCTTTTTGTGGGGACCCTGTGTGCAAGTGTGTAGATGCTCTCCAGTTATGCAGGACTCTCCTGTTTCACCTGCATTAAGCTGCCAGGTCGATACCTAGGAGCAGAACGGACAGAGTTAAGATGGAAGCGGTGACTCAAAGCTCATTTTTATTTTACTGGTGAAAGAGAACATCTTCGTGTCCCGCAAGGCCGAAGGCTTTACGAGTGCTCCAAGCAGCCCTGGGTCAGAGCACGGAGCTTACACCCTTCCAAGGAAAAACAAATGTTCTCAAACGGGAAAGCTTTCTAGCGGGGAAAGAAAACACTGCCGGGGACCGGGGGTGGAAGGATGCTCTGCAGAAAGGAATGTGGTGCAGGGTTTGCTTTGGAAGGCGGGGGGCAGCTTTAGGGAGGCAGCAGCTAAAATAATAACCAGAAGCGTTTGGATGTACTCGTGCCTTGTTGTTGCCGTGTGCTTGTTTGTAAAGCCAAGCGCTGGATTTCCCTCCGCGCGGAGGGGAAGGGAAGGGGTATTGCTGCTCGCCGTGGGGCTCGCTCGCGGCGTCTCTCCTGCTTTTTAATGAGCACAGAATGGCAATCTGAAAGTGCTCTGTTTTCTGTGCTGCTTGTGGTCATAGGGACTTTTTTAAGAGCCACTTAGGAGTTTTATGACAAAACGGCTGGAGTTGGGTCTGACACTTAAGCTGAGCATGCCAGCCCCTGACCTGCTTTTAGGAGGGGAATTAATGGGGTCATATCTTTATTTAAATAGTTAGAGAAGTGGCTTTTATCCACACTTTCTGGGTCTAGTAGAGTGTATAGCGACCTGGGTAGTTCTGAGCAAGGTGTTTTGGTTTGGATTACAAGTTTGAGCACCGAGTTGAGTGCCAGAACGGCAAAGGTGCATCAGAGGTGCCAGGTAAATCGTGCCATGTCCCTCGGGCCCTGGCTGGCTCGCTACCTGAATCAAACAGCAGCATCTATTCCGGTTCGACCCTCGTGTGCAAGTGGATTTCAAGTCACGGCTGGTCCCTTCTGCATGTCCAAGGGTTTAGTGCTTTAAATGGGTGCAAATGGAGATCTTTATCTGCAAGGGGAGCACAGCTTGATAGTGGGGAAATGAATCATCCTAACAAAAGAGCAATGGAAATTATTTTTTCGTGTCTTAGCCATGCTAAAATTTCCCGTAACTGACCGAAAGGGCTGATCCATGAATTTCCAGTTCATCTCTTCTTCGCCTTTAATGTAGTTTTTGTCATTAGAATGCTTGAACTTCTAGATGTGCAATGTTTTGCTAGGTTAATCAGCAGTTAACAGCTGTAAACAATCAGAAACTAATGAAGTATTAACCCTGAGCAGAGAGTTCCTTGCTGGAGACATGTATTCAGACAAAATGTATTGATTTTCATGAAATTACTCTAGATTCATACCATCACAAGCGGGAAGGGACTCAAAGAGGCTCCCTTGAAGCTGAAGGACACACATCATGAGACAAACTTGCACTAATCTGCATAAGTGGTAATGTACAGCAATTTCTGTCATTTAAACTGTATTCCTTTGGGTTTGCTATCTGAGAGCTGTGTAATTCAATCCTAATGATGCTGCTCCGTGCTGTATTTGGAAAGAGAAAAGCAAGAGTAAGAAAAGTAATTGCTTTATTGAACAAAGAGAGCACTTCAGGAAGAAAATATAACGTGTCCTACACCGGATTCTCCATGGAGATGGGCCACTTGAAAGCTGAACACAGTCTGCCCCTTTAAGCTGAATAATCAGGCTAACGCCTAAAATTGCTACTATATATTTACTCGTTTTTTTACTGTGTTGATTTCAAGAGAATGGCATAGAATAGGGAGCTGGCTCTTTAGTTGGTCTTCCCTATATTTTCAGGGTTGGGGGTTGAAGAGAGACTGCGTGTTAAAAGTGTAAGAGAATAAATAAAATTGTTGCTTGTGAGACTGCCGAAAGAAACCCAAACTCAGGGAGTTGCCCATTTCCTAGGTCAAGAGTTTGTCCGTGGCATGAGCTCCATCCAAGAGGAGGCCCTGGTGTCACCTTGGGCAGGTGGCACAGGTCACTCTGCAATTCCTGTCTCATGCCCTATCGCTACTCAGAACCGCTTGTCCCATTCTCACTCTCTCCGTCCTATAGAAACCATTGACTTTTCCACCTCATCTCTTCTCAACTTCTCAAGTGTTAATTTTCTCTTTCTCTCAACTTGTCTGAGTAGCAGGGCTAATTTAAAATTGAATTATTTTTTTAAATTATTTTTCTGTTTCCTACCTGAAGAAAGATTTGTCCTTCTGAAAAAAACCTGTCATTATTTCCAAGGTTTCAGAACTAACACAAGGTTTGTGTTTGTGTTTGGCTAGTTCCAGTATCGACATGTTAGAATATCCTTTTATACATATATATGCATATATATATAAATATATATACATATTTATGTGTGCACACACACAAATATATGACTGAACCTGATTGTGGAAGTGGACAAAAAAAAAAAAAAAAAAAAAAAAAAGGCCAAGACTGCCAAAACCCTTCAGAATAATGTAAACATTTTGTTTGGAAATTCTGAAATGCAATTAGGAGCATGGGATTGGAAGGTCCTCAAGTCCAGTCTTCTATTTTCACTGGCAACTCCTCCATATATTTCCTTTCATGAACTAACTGAACAAGCTCCAGTTGAACCAGTTAATTTTTTTTCCTTATTATTCTTGCTGAAAGACTAGACTAGCACTTCGCTTTCATGGTTGTCCTAATGGTCATTTTCATCCCAATTTGTTCTCATGCCAACATAGCCTTTTAACTTAAACTGTTCCTTTCTTCCCTTCCTGTTGGGAGTTCATCCTTCTTAAATATGAGTGACCAGAACAAGACCCATTTTCTAGCTGAGGTTTCCGAGGCCACGTCCAAACCTTTGCACAGTACCCTGGCTCTACGCGGGTTACCAGCTCCCTTGAGATACTGTGAACTACAAGGGGCACTGAGAGGTGTAAGCACAAATGACCTTCCCCAAGGCTTTTAATTCACCTTTTTGTGGAGTTTGGAACCCTCAGGTCTTGTGTCCCCACAGAGAAGGTTGCCCTGAGAGAGCGAGAGCCATCTTTGGAGTCTGACACCCTCTCCTCTTAGGTGAGCTTGAAGGGAATCAACAAGATTCCCTATGGGACACTTTGGCTGTGTTTTGGCGGAAGATAACTGAAACTGATATATCTGCATAAAGCAGATAGATAGATTGTTTTCTAAGAACCATTTTCATCCACTGATTTCTAACCATGCTGACCTACAGGCTGCATGACCAGAAAACCTCTTGTTCTTATTTAGTCTTGGAATCTGGCCTGATCATTGGACAAATGGGTTGTAAAAACAGAAGTAAGAAAAAAACGAGCTTCCAAGATATAATTCACTTAAATCACTGTTAATAATTGCCCAGTTACTTACAGCAAAGTTGTATGGTCAGAAAGGGATGCTCCAAGATGGTGAAGTTACCCATTACAGCTCCTAATGAAGGGGCCAGGTGCATGCATTATTTCACATGATAAACATCTTCCCAGATGGTGACTCTCTGGTAATTCATAACCGCACAGGTATTAAATGCACAGTCTTGATATTCCAAAATAACCTCAGTGAGGCACATTGAAGAGGGCTCTGCTTTTGCACAAGGAGAGTTGGGCTGGCACAGGAGCAGATCATCCACTGAGCGACCTGCTCCTCCTTCTCGCTGTGTCTGAGGGCTGGGATGTTTTACCACAGTATGCACTGGAAATGTTGCTTCAATTGATTTACTTTATTAATTTTCTGACTAGAAAAGCTGCCATGCACGTCTGAGTGCTGGCACACTGTACGGAGTAGGTAGTCTTGCAGCAGGGTGAGAAGATTTTAGCAGTGTTGTTTTTAATTAATGTCTTGTTTTGGCAACAGGTAACAAAAGCCAACACATGCAAGGAAGGAGACGGTGTTAACTATCAGGCATTTCTCTTTGCAATAATCTTCCTCAATAAAATGAAAAATAAAATGGCCAGAGTGTAAATGACTCCAAAACCCATAAACTCTTCTGAAGGAAGAATAGTGTGAGCTAAGTGCCATGAAAGAGTCTAGGATTTCATTTTTCTGTTTTATTTTCTTTGGGGGTTTAACTCTTGGTGTGATTATTCATTGGGAGATTAGGATTGGTTTTGGCCATGGTTCTTGAAATTTCTTGGGTGCTATTGGCTAACTCAGTTCAACGACTGTTCAATTATCGAAGACCTATATGAGTTGCATAGAAATGCAGCTTTGTAATTGTATATTAGCTACAATTATTACTATAAATTTGTAGGGATATTTTGTGACACCAAGCGTTGAGAGTTCTAGAAGGATTAAAATGCTTTTATATATATAGAGCACCCTACTGTTCTTCTTAAGAAGTAACACATGCACACATTTTTGTTGGCAAAATGTATCTGTCCTCAGTGGTTGGGATGTGCTTGCCTAAAGTGGAAAATTCTCTATGGAGAAAATACATTGGGAAACACCCAGACTCTACCTCAGTGGTTTTCCTCTCAATGAGAAACCCACTTGCCTGTAGAAGAAAAATCCACTACTGGACATAAAAAGAAAACATGCCATGAGTGTCTCAAGAAAACCCAGTGATTTCTACAGTGAAAGCAGGATGGAAGTCCTGGAGAAATGGCACTACCACTTGGCTGACCTTTTTTGTAGGCATCTGCCACCAGATGCTGTTGAGGTCAGGACATTGAGTGAGAGGCACCTTAGGACTGATGCAGAACAGGTATTTGTCCCTCCTTCTGGCTTGCAACCAGCCTCTGCTCAGTCAGGGATTTTTTTTTTTGTGATAATCTATGGCCCTGGAAATCTTCCTTTTCTCCTCCTTTCCCTTTTTTTTCCCCCTATTTTTTTCCCTCCGGTGATTGTAATAACTAAAAAAAAAAAAAAAAAAAAAAGTCTAAAGGTCTTCTAATTTATTTCAGATTTCTGAAAAAAGTAACATATAACATTGTGCTGCTCCTCTATTTACATGTAAGCCAGCTGTCACCTGTTTTACAGAGAATAATAGAACTTAATAATAGAGAATAAGGAAGAAGAAGGAGAACAGGGCTTTATTTGTGTGTTTGCTTTAAATCTTGACCTCTATTTCTATGTCTTGTTTTTTGTGAGGAGAGAGCATATTATTCTAACAGTCCTTCCCTCTCCCCACAAAAATGTATTTGAGCAAAAAGTAATATATCAAACTAAAACTATGATAGGCTCCCAATATTCTATATCCCAATATCTACGATTCCAACATCATTCTGAGTCACATGAAAACTCACCAAAATGCTATCTAACCATTCCAAAAGGAATGTTTGTTTCCATCGTGCAATATTTTTGCTTCTGGCATAGCTATTTATAATTTGTTTTACCATCTCACATTCTGCCATCATACAGCAAATAGCAAATACCTTCCTCCCTCCCCCCTCCTGAACATATGTTGCTGCAGCAAAACATTTCAGGTTCTTCCCAGGGGAAAATTGTCCTTCAGATGCCAATCAACAATATTAACAACAGCAAAATGGATTCTTCTTTGCTTAGCTCATCCTAAAAGCTGAATTTCTTCTAAAGGCTGGTCAGGAGCACGATTGAAAGTTCAAAGTGTCCACCTAAGGATCATGAAAGAATTAAATTTGATTAGGAATCTTGAAATAATACGACGGTTGCTTCTTCCATGTCTTTGTGTGGCAGCAATTATGTAAGGTGAAGTGTGAATTAATTTTTGCGTTGTTCCTCCTGTTCCCCCACTTTCTCCTCTTTTTTTTTTCCAGTAAAAATATATTTTTTTGAGAAGTGACTGAGTGAAGGACTGCGTCTTCTTAATGGAAGGTAGGCCCAAAAAAGAAGTAGCAATATTTGGTTGGATGTCACCATAACAGGATATTTAAACACCGAAATAACAAAAAAATGCTGCAGGAATGAAAAGTTGGGTCCTAGTTTTTACATGGGAGTAAAATTTCAACAGGACTGCCAGAAGTAATGTGGGTCAGCAGAATTAGCTTTAATCCTTGAGCTCATTATAGCAGATATGTCTTAAGAGGAGAAGTTAGGACTAAAGTGACAATGCTTTGATGGCAATTCCTTATCAGGAGCTGGGTGAGAATCACTAATTCATGTCTTACCAACACATGTCACTTAAAATCAACTGCTGATACTGGATAATTTACATATGTACTTGGAAAGCTGAGTAGCACCATATTCCTCTGCCCGTGATGTGAGTTGCTGCTGTTTGTGCATTAATACCACAGTAGCACCTAAATGTCCCACATCGAGACCTTGCTGTGTGAACAAAACAAGTACTCCAAAGGTCCTACAGGGTTTCGTTCTTTTTCCTACTGGCTGATATCAATGGGGTAGATATCTACCAGTCATTGAAAACTCCAACATCCAGACAAGGTGTGTGAGAAGAGGATGAAACTCAAAATTTTGGTTTTAGAAAAAGTGACATCAGTCCTATTGTGTAAAAGCTGTTTACTCTGCTATAATATAGCCTGTTCTTTGTCATCCTCTTCTGAAAACACTTGGAATGATAGTCACTTTTAGAATAACATTATTTTTTGATATCAGAGAAGTTTTGATTGTGATTTATAATAAATAGTCTGCTCTCAATTAATGAAAAAAACCCTCCAACCATCTAACTAAAAAGTAAAACACATGCTCTGTTCAGGTAGTGGCATGGTATAATAGTCTTAAACCTATGAGCTGTATACTCTGAACTATAAGCTGTAAGTTGGGTTAAGAAAATATGGGTCATGTTCTCCAATACAAAACTCATTTGTCCTGAATTTGAATCACATATTCAAAGCTGAATTGGGTAATTAGGATAATCTCTTTAAATTGCTTGTCTTTCATGATGCCTAGAAAAATACCACAACAATATCCTGCTGGGTTACTTACTGTAATGCCCCGTGTCGTACCGTTTCATTTTGTTCTATTTTCTTATTTCTGTTTATTTTATCAACCTGGTGCCGTGATGTGCAGAAACTGCAGAAAAGGGTTCATTTGCTGTATGTCATGTCCTCTAGTAAATTTGTTTCTTCAAACACTGTATTATGGACACAGCAAACCACAAGCCACTTAAAACCCGCGCAGACCTTGAATTCTGGACAGAAAGAAAACGATGCTAAAAGACATGACTGTTAAAATATAACAAAAAGAACACACACACGCAAATGTCTCGCTTAGTTTAGGTGCTTTCATTTCGTTATGGCAAGCACTCCCAGCACAACCGCAACGGAGGTGATTGCGAGTGGGCCGGGGGATGTAAATCTGTCTATAAAGCTCGTGTAAGGCTCAAGCAATCCAGCAGCCATCAATTCATTATCATTGTAAGCAGCCTGCCAAAGGAAACCTACAGGCTATTGAAGGCAAGATGACTGTAAAATTAGGGATCAGACCAACTCTAATGTTCACTAATGGACGCGAACATTAGCCTTCCAGCTTCAGCCAACTGTGCTGAAAGAGACCCCAGTGACATCCCCGAATAAAATGCATTAGGGATTGAAGATTTTTTTTTTAATTTAATGTATTGATTTGTTTTTTATTGGGAGTTAAAGTGGCTGAAGAAAGAAAGAACTTGGAAAGGATATTGGAAGTGGAAAGGAATGAAGATTGCTCACTGGCCTGTCTTCAATCTTCCTTTCCTAGGTTTTTGCAATATTCAGCAATGGAATCTCTGAGTGAACATTTTCTTCCCACAAAACTTTATTTGTCTACCTTATAGCCCAGGCTAGCACTGTTAGGCGCTACGTGCCAAATGAAACACTGGAGGCAAAACTGACACCATACAAACAAAAAATCCAGGTTGCTGTGTACAGAGAACAACTCACTGCTACTGAGCAGGTATTGAACAATAAGTAGAAAATACAAATAATTTCTGGTTGTTGGCAGTCACATTTCTTAAAAGAACAAAATAAAACACATTATTTTTACATCCTTTATGAGCCAAGTAACCTCTGCACAATGATTATGAGGCAAAGTGACTTGAAAGATACCTTATTATGTAAGCAGCGGCTAAATTTGTCCTCTTCAATTAATTTTTTGGTGCAGAAATCACACTGAAACAACCAAACAAAATTATTTAATTTCTTTTTTCAGGCATATTATGTTCATTATTCTGTTATTCTGCCTAGGCTTCTCTTACGTTATTAGCTGCCTAAAGCTATCCTCAGGGTTAGTTCTTTTCTTTTTTTTTCTCTTCTTTTAATAAATATATATACTAATTTATCATGTTAACTTGTAACAGGCTCCGTTATATAAACTAGCTTGGCCTTAGCACTGGAAGTTACATGGAAAAGCCTGGAAAGGAGTTCTCCACTGGCAGCCACTGTGGTTTGGGATTGGTTACACATTTCAGGCATTTATTGTCTTTGTGCGCACTTCAAAAAGAGCGTTAAGGGGAACTCGAGGTTGCTGAAAACTTGTCCTTTACTGAATTTTCTAAAGAGCCATTTACATGGAAATTTCTTCTATTTGTGCCAGACTTCTATATGATCATATACTACCAGGGGGTATTTTGCATCTTACATATAGCCTTTCTGCTGAAGTAGTCTATACAGCTAAAAGGGACTCACTGCTCTGTTTTCTGTTGTGCTTCCCAAGGCAAGACCCCCTCTTCACAGTCCAGGAAGCACCACGGGATGCTCCGGAGCTCCTTGCACACACATAGCATCTTTGCATGGTTTACAGAGTGAAATCCGGTTCGGTCTCACCAGCTTCTCAGGAGGTTGTTCCCAAAGACAGGACTGGGACTTCTGAATCGGCCTCAACGATCCAGAAGTGCACTTGAAGACCTTGAAGGAGCAAGAGAGACCTTGAAGTGCAAGACCCAGGAGATCATTCCTAAGGAGAACGTTAACTCACAAGGGAAGTAGTGGCGAAAGGGAGATGGGAAGGAGGGCGGCAGATGAGGGCTGCCTCAGGGTGGGGGCAAAGAGAAAAGGCAGGGGATACTCAGCATTATCTAGGTCATCGACTATGCTGGCCCCACACAGTTTATTTTTAAAAGAATTGCTAGACATGAATATTTTTGACAATTTTGTGGTCCAATCTTGGGAGGCGTACAGCCGAGACACACTTCCCAACGCGAAACGAACACTGCCGCAGTCCTGACTGAGATGGAAGATATTTGAGACACTCCCCGGTTGTATATTATATTCTAACACTGAGGCATTTCCTACTGCTTCCCCTACTCCTAGTTGTTATTCCACTTCTGTTTTTTTTTTTTTTTTTTTTGCAAATAATCTTCCAATTGATTGTGTTAGAATAACAACAAAATGCTAAATACAATAACAGAAAACTGAGAAAAGGACACGAAATTGTCCTCAATTGTCCCACTCAAGAAATTTTGATGAAAGCCATAGATGATTCCCATAATGGAAGTGTGAGGAAGACTCACCCTTGTCTCGCAGAAGCTCTTCAGCTCTACCTAGTTGCTACTAGATGGAAGTGTAGATGGAAGCATAGATGGAAGCGTAGATGGAAGCGCTTTGCTTCAAGGGAAGGGGACAAGCAAACCCAGAGTTTATACAGCAGAAGGCAGACAGCAGTTGGGTTACAAAGGAGTCGCAAGCTGGGAAAGAGCAGTGAAAGGGCAAGGCGCTCCCTTCACATAGCTGCAGGAATGAAAATGCGGTGCTGCTCTACCAAACTTGCTCCCAGGACTTGCTCTGAGACAAGCCCGTTGCGTGTGGGGGACTCTCGTGCTCCCCCAGCTGCGCCTTGAGACAAGGAGGTGAAATCCCGGCCCCTGGAGAACACGGAAATTTGTTACCCTTAATTTCAGTAGGCACAGGGACTTAACCTAAATATTTTATGGCACCATCACATACTATAACATCTTATAATTCTTGGGGGAAAAATCAGATATTCATTTGTGATGCCATGTGGCAAAGGATACGTCCATATGGCCGTGTTCACAGGAATCAAACAGCTAATGCCACTGAATCCCGTAGACACCATCATGGCACAGCCCTGCGGAGGCTGAAGGAAAAAAAAAATCATTGATTCAAATGAGGCCAGGATTTCACCTCATGTTTTTAGTGTAGCACATGTTATTGCAAACCCGCGCAGAGCCAGCATGAAGCCCGAATTACCACAGGAATTTGTTATATTCATTACCGACCTAGGATCATTAGTTTCCAATGAGTGTAGCTATCTAGGGGCAATAAGAAGAGAGTTTGCCATTTTTTTCTTTGAAAAAAAAATGTGGATTTTATTAACAAAATGACAATCTCTTCGGTGAAAGAAAGTCATGTGCTGCAGGGAGATTCATAAATTTTGGGAGAGAGCGGAGAGGCAGTGCCGAGCGCAGGCAGCATCGCAGTTTCTTACATGGAGGTGTAAAAACTGTGTATGTTTGAAAAAAAAAACCCAAATCCAGACGGAGCCAGAGCCCTCCTTGCACTCTGGGGTGATTTTCTTGCCCTCCTGGAGCTATTTTGCTCGGGTCTTGACAAGGCTCCGCATGAGCCCGAGCGCTCCGTGTGGGTAGTCCTATTCTAGAGCGACCTCTCGTGTTATTTCGGGTAACTTCTGCCTGTACCAGTCGTTCCCCGTATTTCTTCCGATGAGATTATGAAATCGGGTTGGTTTGGGCGCTGGTTTTGCTCTGTGGCGCGAGCTCACTTACAGCTTCGCCCCTTTTGCTTGTTGCTGCGTCCGCGCGCTGCCTCGCGCTGCCTCTCCTTCCTCCCTGAAATCATCCCGACAGCGCTAGCAAGAGGATTCCCCCCGCCTGCCTCCCCCTCTAAATTAATTTCCATGTATATTCACTTCTGTTCGGAGTCTTCACCTTTCATGAAATGACCAGATGTCTCTGAGTGCCTGGAGCAATGCTGGCATCAGGAGACATCGCCCCCATCCTGAGTGACTGCAGACTGGGATGCCAATATGTTCTGGTTTGTAATGGATGATTGATTTGCAGGGCTGTTTTGCTCTGATTCTCCCTTGCTTCAAGAAGCATTGGGCCTTTTTTATTTTTATTTTTTCTTTTTATACCACACAGTATTTTCCCTGTCTGCAGCCTTGTGTCCAATAAATCCAATCGTATTACCCTTCTAACTAGCTGCTGTTTTGTTGATTTTTTTCCTTTTTTTCCTCTGGAAGAGCTTCATACTGTTTAAATCTTTACTAGCAGTAAAATCACACTGGGGAAATAACCAGATCCATCGCCTAAATACCTTGGAACGCACAAGGGTTGTCCATGAGGAAGGAGACGGAGACCATCTCCTCCGCAGCCACGTGGAGAGGGCCCTGCTCTTCGTGTCTTCTCTTGGCCTGGGGTTACACACAGAGAAACAATTTTCTGGTCTTCCCCCACATGCGGAGGACTCTGATATGGACCAGGCGCTGCGTATAACCCCTCTCTCTGTGAAATGTCTGGAGAGAAGCCTGCTAACAGCCACAGAGCCTGAGCTGGACCTCAGCGGCCTCAAGGCCAGTGGTGGCATTGGGAAGTTATAACCCCCTGTTATAGCCTCCCACGCTTTGCCCGAGAATCGAGCGCAGCTTGGCTGAGCAACAGTAAAATCACTGATTTAATGCACGCCTGTTCCCAGGAGTTTTCTTAATGCAAGCTGCAGATTAATTACACAACTTTTACTAATAGCGGGGTCTGAGCTTTTAATTCCTCACGCGGAGAGGAGTGCGCTAGAACACAACCTGCCCTAAAGACTTTTTACACCAGTCTGGCACCTGGAACTCGTCTTGGAGTAAATGGGAATCAGATTTCCCGTGTTTTAAAGCAGAAATGGGCTCCCACATCGAACATGCACAGACCAGTGCTCACAAATGACCTGCTGTTAGGTGCCAAGGCTATGAATGTTGCACTGCTGTGATTTTATTTTTAAAAGTATATTTTTTCTTACAGGGATATGATTGGAGTTCCTTTGGGGAAAATGAATGGCTGGCATTGACCCATCTAGTTCTTCACTCCGAAAGGTGAGTTTGAGTTTTCCCACTTCTCTCAACACTGAAACAGAGTCTAACGCTAATTTGTTTTTATTCTGAGACCATGTTCTCACTTAGTTTATTACATTAATCTACTTTCTGAGGAACAACCTTCTTGTGTCAAGCTTATATTTGGAAACATTCATGATTTCAGATATGTGGCTGCACTGGAGATCTCCTCGCGGAGGATTTGGGGATGATCCTCAATAAAATCCTCACGCGGCTGCTTTTGTGCAGAAGAGCGCGTTTCACCCAGAACGGGGGAAATCCTGCTGGTGTGCAGCGTACCCCTAGAGGTCACTGTGATCCAGGGATTTTAATGAATCCTCATGGCGAGGAATGAACTTGGTGTCTGGAGCCTGCAGAACAATGCGACTTCTTGTCGGGTGAGAAGTCTGCAGGTGCTTGAGAACTCTATGTAAAGGAAAAAAAAAAGGCGAAAAAAAAGAACAAAAAAACCCTCAAGCACCTTTTTATCTTTCTCTTTCTCTTGCTTTTAATCTCTGAGTTTTAAGATTCACTAGTCCAGCACGTAAAGCCAACTTCTTTCAGACGAACTACACTTTGCATTTGCTTTTAGCCCTCTTCTATCTGAACTTGAAAAAAAAAGAAGCATAGATGTGACCAATTTGTTGTTAACTCTTTCAAATTCAGCACAGAAAGTCTTCATGTGGAAGAATTTGGGGTTCTGTGCATATTCTTAAGAAGGAATCTTACCATGATGCACAATTTAGGTTGTATTTGATGTAGCTTTTTGGCACTTAAGCATCTCTCCTTCTTTCAGCACATCATTTGAGATTTTTTTTTTGAGTTAAGTCTCTGCATTCAGTGCAGACTGGTTGAGGCTTGTTAATATGTACATATTGGAAGCAGTGTCGTTTGAGAGCATTATGCTCCTTTTGCAAGGGTTTGTACAAGCACTTCTGCACACTGTGGATTTACTTTGTGTTTCAAAGCAGGCTTGTCTGCAAATACGGTGCTAGTAGCATTCTAATGAACCACAATGTAGTTTGATTTGGGGAGAGTATCAAAATATTCTCCCTGAAATCAACATTATCCAGGTTTTCCAGGTCTGCTGAAAATTTTGAAACTTGTTTGAAATGTGAAATTGACATAAATGCCAATTCTAGAAAAATACTTACATTTCAAAATGCCAAAAGAAATCCGAGAAAATAATATTTCCCGGCTCTCTCTCATCACAGCATTTTGATCATACTCCATGGTCTTCCCATTGAAATTTGCCTGAGGAAGTTCTACCATAAAGCAAATATTTGTAGTCGAAATAAGGGAAAGAGTAGCTGGCCAAAACTTCCCCTATACAATGGACATTGCACTTTTATTGCAATTAACAAGCTTTAAACATGGAAAAATATCCATGACTAGAAATAAGTGAATCTGAACAGGCTATGGTTCCTTCTGTATGACATCCATTTTAATTGAATAGAGCAGTATCCCACCTCAGCATCATATTGCAAAATATGCAAATTTATATGAATAATGGATTTAATCCTATTAGAAAAGAGATTAAAAGTAGTTAAACATGTCAGCCTTGATTCTGCTCCATGACTTGTTAGTGAAGACAGTAGTATATGCTGATCCACTTGATGAACTGTGGTGCCATCCACAGCCACAGTCCCCCTTTGGGAACCTGCTGTGTTTGCAAACTCTGGCTATTACGGTTTTCCTTGCTTGGAATGATTTTTTAAACCATCTTGACTATTTAATATTATGTGTGATGGTAATGTTATGTTCATTTGTTTCAGATTGGCCTAGGACTTAGAGGAGAAACCGCAAACCCAGAAAGTTAGGGTCCTGTGTGTGTGTGTGTGCTTTCCTATAGATTCTCACTAAACCCTCTAGCAAACCACTTCTTAAACTTTCTATGTCTTGATTTCCTAATTTGGATGAGATTCAGCTAGTTACACTGGCGAGCATGGGATATGTGTTGTAGGAATGGCCAATTATTAATAAAAAACGGATAATGCTATTTAGACAGTCTAGAAATTGCAGGCATACTAAAATATCCACTATCCTATCCAATAGCTGTGATAAAATATCACACTTGTTTAAAGAGGACATATTGCAAAATATGAAATGGTTACATGGGAAAAAAATGAAGAAATGCCACTATCATAATTCACCAAATAAAGACAGAAGCACAGAAAGTAAGTGGCCTTTTCTAGGTTTTCGAAATGAGTTGCATATGGTAGGGGTGGGTAGGGTAGCTGCCTAACACAGTATCATGGAAGAACTTAGTTGGGAAAAAAAGAAATGAGGGGGTAATGTGCAACTCCGAATACCTCCTATTTCTTGCAAGAAAAGACTGATGGCAAAACCTGTGATTTTAGAGGTCAGTTGAGTCAAACAGAATGTGGCCTCCTTGAATCCAGTCAAGGATTTGAAGCTCTATATTGGAGACTGTAAATAGTTTAGTTGACTGCAGTGGAACCACTCATACTACAGTATGAGGAACTGCTTAAATGGGGAACTGCTTAAATGCCCTGCCAAAATGGAATCGTGAGTCCCCCTCTTTGCAACAGGAGGTAATAATGACATAATTTATATTAGTGGAACTGGAAAAAATTTAATGTGTGTATTATGTAAAAGCCTTAAATGTAATTTTTGTTAATCTGCTAGTACACAAATTATCCTAAGAAGCATAATTATATGTGGGACTTTTAATAATCCTTACTTTTTGTATTTTCTTTTTCAAATTAATTAAAAAATCTTCTTTGGTTGCTTCTGCTTAATGCTTGGCAATTGTAGCCCTACAGAGGAACACTGCAACCCTGTTGAAATATGAATTTACTGAACGTTACTGGCAGTTTTATCCATCCTTACTCATTCCCACCTCTTTTTTTTTCTTGGTTTCTTTACACACTGAAAGCTATACTTTTTGTGAGGTGGGTTTTCACTGCGTGACAGACCCGGGCTCGTTCCTGCAGTGTTGATTTATCAACTGTCTGCATCACTTTGCAACCGCTTCTGCTCATGACTGTCATCGCAAAAAAATACATTGAGGTTGGAGCATTTTTTGGTGTCGAGTGGCCAAAGTCCTCCCGACGCCCACCCCGCTCCGTGGAGAGGTGGTGCTGCTCTGAGGAGCGCTATGTCCCGCTCCCCGTTAGCGAGAGGACGGCGTGTTTTATAACTTAGTCACAATATCAGATGGGGCGAGCAGATCCAGAGCGATTTCTCCAGGCTGCCAAATCTGATACGGTTCTGTGAAGGAAATGTCTTACCAGTGAGAAATCTTCCCTTCCTTGCTCCCTTCTCAACCCCCAGAAATGCGTCTGTTCCTCTGTCTGGGTCAGCCCACTCCCTGGCAGACTGCGGCTCTCCAGAGGCGGCGGGTAGGACGTCGCGAGGGAGAACAACAACATCAGACGGGAGGATTTCCGCCGTCCTCAGCAGCTCCCCATCCTCAGCAACGCTGTCCATGCCAGCCCCTCTCCTCCGAGGGGATGTGTGAGGACAACGCGGTGCCCGAGCGGCTCCTGGCAGCAGGACCGCAGCCTTAAGCACCAGGAGAAGGGGAGGAGAAAGGTTTTGGGGCTGCTCCTCTTCCATCAGCATCGGGTGCCCCTGTGTCGTGCTTTCCCTTACCAGAATGGGTGGAAATTACCCCAGGAAAACGCCCTCGTTTCATGCTGGAGGCATAATCCCAGCAAGGATTGTTTTCACCCCAGTGTATCTACCGTCCCAGGCTGGCGGTCACCTTGTCGAAGCGCAAGCACCCGCCGGGCCTTGGGAGGACGCGGGCTCCGCTGCAGCCACAAGCAGCTTGGGAGGGTGAAACGGAGCCTGATTTTGTCTCTAGCTTTACACTGCTGAGCACTTTGTGGTCTTTAGGAGAGCTGTGTGTATGATCAAAACTAAGGCTAGTATTTTCTAGGTTACCGGGTTGTATAGGGTTGCGTTGACACTGGAGAACAACGTGCTGGGAGCGTGTACAGCGGAGCACTCTTTGCACTCAGGGCTTGCCAAACTGCCGCACAGGTTCTGCTGCAGACAGACGTCAGTGAGATCTGCAAATCCAGCCTTTTACACCGAGCTTTTCATCATTAAGCTTCAAGCTGCACTCAAGATTCAGTAACTAAATCTGTTCTTAAAGTGGAACGGAGACAGCAAGCGCCGAGTGCAGAAGACCGACAGCTCTGACAATAATACATCCTTGAAGGGGCCAGGCTGTGGCCCGGCTCCATAACTTGAAAGGAAAAGGATCCCAGAAGCTATGCTATGTGCCAAAAGATTGGATAGAGGCGATGGAGATAGATGGATTTCTTCTGATCCACACTGTGATCAGCAAAAGCTCTAAAATACAGCGCCGATGATACACTCTGACTATTGCAGATCACTGACTGGTGACGGTCTCCTTCCAGACGCCTTCGGAGACGTCATCACATCGGGAATGTGAGGACTCAGATCAAAAGCTTGAGTCTATTATACCATTCCCTTCCTTAAATGTATGCGGCAATACTAACCGAGAGAAAAGGAATGTAGACGAGGGAGTAGCTTATATCAGATATAGCTCGGAGAAGGAAAAAAACAGCCTCTCAGACACACACAGTGATGAACAGCATATGTGGTTAGGAAAAAAGAAGAAGAAATATCTAACCCTAGAGGAACAGTTTTGTAATGATCATTACTGGATAACAGAAGTGACTTTTGGAGTCAAGTAGTCTACAAACCACTTGTCTTCAGCAGGAGAAGTAGGGCTGTAGAATCAGTAAGAAAATCACAGCAAACATATGAGTGTAAACAAAGCTCCAGCTCGGTGGGAGCACCAGGAAAAGCAAACAATATAGCTGATAGGAACGAGTTTCTCAGTTGTGCCTTTGTTGCTGTATACATAGTGTTACAGGGAGAAAGGAGTAAATGAGTTGGTGATTTACATATTCATACACAGATTTCATACATGAGTTTTCTATCAAATGTATTAATAGGAACTGTAAATTTGAAGTGAATATTAAGGAGTGAAGTGAAGTGAAACTTATAAATCAATCATTTACTTGTATCCTGATGCTGAGAACCACTATGATCCAGGTAAGGCAATATTAACCAAATGACCTGTGTTTCCAGCAATAACGAGTTGAATCTGTTCAAAATGACAGATGGTTCTTCAGTATTGCTTATAAGCCATGTTTACTTGGGGAAAACAACAGCAAAATACCTTCAGTATTTGCAATAACCAATGCAACAGAGAAAATTATTGAAAGGGGGTAGAAGTGATTTTAAAAACTGTGACATTGAACAAAAAGTGGGAGAAACTATATGGCATTTTCCCCTAACTTTTTAACCAGAACTATAGAGGGAAAGAAATAGTTTGGGGACAGATTGCAGAAAGAAGACATCAAAATTTGTTAAATAAATTAAGAGCTGTGAATTGCTTTCTCAGCCTTGTTCAATCCTTTGCTGTATGAGAAGGCAGCACTTGATTCTTCTACCAGTTTACTTCAAGAGATTCATTCATATATTGGAGTCATTCTCCTGATGGAGAAAAATAGGGAAGGAGGAAGAGGAGTCTTTGGCTGGTACATCAAGTTTTTCATCTGATTTGTGCCCAGTACATGGGAAAAACATAGCAGATTGCATGTTGTGTTTACTGAAGAACATACACATGCATTTAAATCACTTACAGCTTCCTCTTTTATGATGCAATTGTGAATTATGTTCTTTTTGCATTTGTAATTAGAGGGCAGAACAGATGTGAAAGCTTAGTTTAAAGTGATGTGTCCATTAAAACAACCTACACTGCCAAGTAATTGTTCACTATAATGGGGGAATATGCCCATTTTAATACTGCTTTTGTTCCAATTAAATATACTGAAAGGACACAAGTCCTCAGGAAATACAGTCCAGATTGTGGAACTTCATGAAACAGGGTTGCACTGCTCTGGACTGTTTGTTCTTTGTTTTATAGGAGAAAAAAAATAATGTCACCATCACTATATCTTACTCTGATATAAGGCATCAGCCTGACAATTCAAATCTAAAAGAAGTTTGGTGGTCTTTTTTCATTAGAAAAGCCTTGTTTTCCTTAGAAATGGTGCTTGCACTACAAAATGTTTTAAAATATCAGCTCTAAGGTTTTTCAGTTTGATCCCAGACTAAACAAGTACTCAGTTTTTGATCAAAGACAGCTGCCCCGTAATCTGTAGTTATGCTTGATTGAGATAGACTCTGACAGCCAACATAACAATAGACAGACCATTCTTTAACATATTAACCCTTGTGACCTAATTAGCCATCCAAAAAATGCAAATAAGATCCTCAGCAACCTCTTTAACCATCCGCTTTTCAATGACATTTGATTTTCCTTTTGCAATGTCAATGCGCTTGTGTTAAAATTTTAAAGATGTTTAGCCTTTCTGCAGAACAGATGCACACATTAAGCACTTGCACGGCTCTAATTGAAAACCTCTGTCTTTAGCCACCAGTGCTCACAGCAACATTTGCAAGCTCAAGGTTGAAGATCTTGGCTAAACAGAATGTTAACCACCCCGACTACATGGTTTACACATTTGCTGATGATCAGTAAATACAGTTCAAACTGTAAACAGGGAATAGGGAGGGCAGAGCAGGAGGGAAGGAAGAGAGGAAAAGCTGAAAACACTGTGCCCTACTTACTTAAAAAAAAAATCTGTTTTTCTGACTCATTGCAAGAGAGCTTAAATGGCATAATTCACATTGTGGCATGCAAAATGGAATAATGAGAACAAATTCCTGCCAATGTATTGTTGTTTTTAACTGGCATTACATTATTTGTCCATGTGAGCTGTAGTGTATTCTTAGACTCTCTTTTTCCCTCTTCCCCTTTAAAGGTAAGGTTAGGAAAGCCATTGGAACTCGGTAGTGATGCTCTGGTCAAGGAGATTTTGATCCATGATTTCACTGGGAAATATATCCTCTTTCATATATTCATACTCCTATATATCATAAATCCCGAAGCGCATCGTCTCAATTTTTGCTCTTGTGTTTTTCTAGTACCGTGATCACTTGCGAGCGCTGTTGCGCTCGGCAGTGACCCGCACGCTCCAAGCGCGTCCCTGCTGGTCGGCTGTCTGTCGCCTTTGGAGGGTCAGCCCTCTCTACCTCCACGTGCTGCCGCCCGCTAGCACTTGGGGTAGGCAGGCAGCTCCTCCATGAGCTGAGCAGGAAGCTTCCCGTTTGAAAATTATGTTTGTTGTTTCTGCATTGCATGAACTCAAGCGCATTGGGTTCCTGCTTCTTTTAACTCACTAATGGAGTTATATCAAGACGAGGAGTCATAGGATAAGAACCTGATGTTCACTCAGCATGTGTTAGTTTAAAATGCTCTGCCACTGAAGTAAACATAAAAAACCCTGCAGTCTAAATTGTTGATCTAGTGGTTTATCGGTCTCTCGGAGAAATGCATTTCTTGACATTTCTAATGTATGGGAAACTATGTGAACATCACTGCAAGCACAAAGCATCTCGTTCTTCCGCTGGCACTCACTGCCAAGACCGGCAGATGAAGCTCTGTAACTAGCACAGAAAAAATCAAAACACGATGAGCAATACCTCATGTGTCCAGCCCTCAAAAAAGAAAAAATCCTCCCAAGGCACCTGTCCTTTTCACTTGCCTTTTTGTTTTCTGAGAAGGGAGGTCTCACTTGCTGATTTTTCTCCTGCCTAAAGACTTGCATTTTGCTTTCCTTTTTCACAAAGCGCAAGGTGAAAATGCTGACTTAAGTGGATGATTCTAAAGTACTGGGATTTCAAGACAATCCCCAAATCTCTCTTAATTGGCAGGAAAATCACAAGAGCGTCCTCGGCGAATGATGCCGGTGATTTTACCACGAGGCTCGTGACACCCGAGCGTGTCCGCCCTGCAGTCCCCGCTGCAATCGCCGCGTACCCCAGCAGCATGGAGCTCGTCCCTCCTGTTTGACTGTGGGGTAGTTCTGCCTCCACATGGCTGCTGGTTTAAAACCAGCCTGGCCCGTGGGCAGAACTCGCCGTCTCTGTTGTGACTGCAGCGCAGACACATATTGTGTTTCTCCGCCTAGGAGAACAGAAGACAAATGGGGATTTGCTGCAATCTGCATTAGGAGGTTTATTCACTGTAAGTGTTAATGATAACTGGAGAAAAATAACGTGCCAGAGTGTGGTTACAGCTTGCGCTGTCAGGGAACACATCTCATCGCACCTCTGACCAACACAGCTGTGCTGTCAGAAGACTATAGGATAGAGTTGGCCTTACTATGGGAGAGGAGTGAGAAAGGAAGATAGCAACCATTGGCAAATGTAGTCAGAAATGCCAAGTTTTTGCTTGATCACAACTATAGCATTGGTGCCCCAGGAACAAAGTTCTGCGCCTGCTCTGGATGGAGGTCTAGCACAAGAACTGTTAATTCTTTGAACTCTTAAGGCATTTCAGATCATAATCCCAAAGGGTGTTTGTGCCTAACATGCTCACGAATAGTGCAGTTTATGAATTTAATGCAATATTTTCCACAGAGGGTATACAATGAATGCCCTAGTGAACAGAACAAGAGTGGGCTACGATGTTAATTTTAATACTGTAATAGGATTAGGTATAGTTCTGTAGCTTTGCCAGTCTCAGAATAGCCAAAATCTTCCATGACTAATTCACTGACAAGTATATTGCCATTTCCTTTTCTTTCTCTCTTTTTTTTTCTTTTTTGTAATACACTGTCTGTTGGGTAAAAAATACGAAAATGAATGACTGCGGTATTTGCTGAGTCAACTGTCTTCAAGTTTCTTTTGTAATTGAAGGACCAGGCTCAAGAACATGTTGCCTCTTTGGCATTATTACTACTGCGTTTAGCAGCTGCATTTAGCAGTGGTGGGGGCAGGAACAGCATCAGAGACAACTGCAGAAACGGCACCAGAGGAGGCAAGATCATAAGGATCGTGTGGAAAATGTCCTGAGGAAGATGGCCCGCAGGGTACATATAGCATTTTTCTGAGGGTGAATGCAACAAGAAACATTACAGTGCCACTATAGCCATAGGTCAGCTGCATGTAGAAGCTGAGTGCAACTTTGGTGGGGGTTTTGGAGGGAGAAGGGAGCTGACTAACTTAGGACAATGCAGCAATAAGAAGCAATGAGGCATCCTCCGCTTAAAGAGGCTGTTGAACACCAACAGTAGATTCACTTAGGACAGTGAACTGTTTTTGGTTCATGGTTTTTAGATAGATACAAGGGCTCTGTTGGCTTATAGAACCCAAATGCTCACTGTCATCTCCATCACACGGTGAATATATTTCCATTGTTCTTGCCCAGGAGGCACAAATCGCCTTCAGGTGCCAGTTACAAACCCCAAGGAGCCTTTGGGCATCCAGCTGCAGGTCTGCGGAGTTGTCTTTAATTCGGGATGGGCCAGACGTGCGAACTAAACCTTTGCCTATCTGAAGCAGGGGTGAAGCTGAGCGGCCGTGTGCCCCTCTGCCCGTGGGAGCTGAGGAACAGCTGAACCCCTGGGCCTCCGGACAGCAGGGAAGCAGCCCGTGCAGAGCCGCCTACGAGCCTTACGCGGGAGCTGACAGATTGGCTCCCTAGCACTGAGCATTAGGCATCTTGTTGACCTCTAATTCCGCTGGCTCTGCCTGTGGGGAGATCTGCGCTGGATTTTTTTCAGTATTACATACTTGTGGAGGGAGTTTTAACCCTTATGGGAGAGGAGTGTTCAGCTGTAGTAACACTGAGTAAGTATTTAACTTTCTTTCCTGTTTGCCCCTGGTTCTGGTTTTTTATTTTATTTTACCTCGGCTTTGTCCTAAAATAAGTGTTTATCTGCATCTTCAACTGCTCCTGAATTTAACTGTGCGTTTGATTAAATCCTTGATGCTGTTGCAGTAGAGTCATGGAGTGCAAAGAGCAGGCAGAAAGTTAACCCTGCAAAGTGGGATGAGGTCCGAAGGAGCAAATAAAATGAGATGAAGGCAAAGCAGCCAGAGGTGCCCCACAGAAGGAAGTACTCAGCTACTGAGTAGCTGAATGGCTCAAATTTCTTGTTTTTTAGTCAATACCAATGCTGGTGTTGACATTTGCTACCTCTCCCAAGGGATCACTTGAACTACTGACACCCCTGGACTTTGGTGGTGGTTGTCCAAACTGTTGTCCACGTGAGCGTTGCTAAGGCTCTTGGTGTGAAAAGGGCCCCTTACTGACAGATTCAATTGCTCTCAGCAACTTTAAACTCAGTCCACCCCTCACCAGGGTCCTGTGAAGCAGGGGGAAAGGTGTTGCCTCAAAACAGCCCTGCAGTGGCAGTTACCAGCTGTCAGAGGTGCATTTGGATGCCGTGTTTTGGCTGTGGAAAGGATAGCAAAGTGGTTGTCCGCTTCATGCAGAGCAAGGGTCAAACGGCCGGCTAGTCCCAAGAGCAGAGGACATCCTTCACCTGTGGAGCTGCTTCAGCCATGACTTAGATTGAAGCCAAGAGTGCAGGTTTTGGATGGGAAGTTCTCCTCGCTCCTATTAACTAGAGGTATCTTGTTGCAAGTGAATGCAGACCCAAATATGCAAAAAGGTAGTATGTGCCTAATTTTATTAGTAAAAGCTGTCCTGGTAGTTACAGGAAAGGGATGTATTTAATGCCAGCAGGGGCTGTTCCCCTATAATGATAGGTACTCTAAATTTCCCCTTATTTGTTGAATACTGCTATTTAACTGTTATTTCTCCTTAATTTTACTGTTTCATCATCGCTGTTTGACAATCATTGTTATGTTAGATATTTTCATTAACTTGACATTTATTATAACAGCTAGAACAAAAGTGGTTGGTTCAAACTGTAGGAGGTACAATGAATTAATAACCAACTTTTATTGTGTTCCTGTTAAGCAGGAAAAAAAAAAAAAAAGAACTTCTTTTGTCATGAGTAACAGTTCTACCTTGGAATATTTCAGAAACCTATTGAAGTGCATAAGGACAGCCCCGGACACCTACGGTGTCTCAATCAGAGGGTGACAGACGCTGCAGTATCATACGCCCTGTCTTCAGGATGCCGCTGTCAGTCACTGGTGAGAGGAGCTATCTGTGGTCCATAATAATGCACAGCTGCTGTGCGGAGGAAACACCAGAGCTGAGCGTGTGCGGAGCACTGCTACTCATTTAATTTGTTCCTGACATCTTTAGGTTTTCATTTTTTGTTCCTGACATCTGATAATTTTCTGTTAAAAAGAGAGGTTTTTGTTATTTACAATGTGTTAAAGTGATTTTGTGTACTGTTTGTGTAATGCTCTTCCATGTACTGTGCTGTGACCATTTGCATGACTGAAGAAATCAGAACTAAGACTTTCCTGGTTATTATTCTTTTTTTCTGTCCATTATTTGGAGTTACACCAGGAAATGCTGGGTTTTAATTTCTCACTACAAAATCTGCTGTAGACTAAGCTAAACTAAACTAAACTAAAAAAAAAATGGGAACAAATATAAACTAGGTATGACCACCCAGAGAACTAGTTTTCAGGCAAAGTATTCACCCGTTCCCTGGGCAAAGGTGAAAGATACGAAGCAGTTGGGGGAATTGCTTCAGGACAGAGTTTCTAGAAACGTAAGGCTATACCCACTGAGCAGTCTTAAGCTCCACAACGTTAAAATGAGGGGCATGGTAGAGTTCCCCAACCAGATGTCACCAACGAAGGACTCGGTTAGTGTCCTCGCTGAAGAGTTTTCATTTGATTTCAGAAGGAGCAGGACTGGAGCTAGATATCTAAGAGAGGACTTTTAACTATGCTAGGAAAATAGCTCGGTGCTTAAAGGTATTTTAAAAGGTGCTACTTTTTCTTTTGGGTTGAATTCCTACCATACTGGAGTCCACAGCAATTTTGGTACTGAGTGACCTGGGGATTTCACCTCTAATGTTGTTTAACCATCTTTCATTAAAGAAAAGAAACAAAAAACCTTCCCCTCCCCACTTTTTTTTTTCATACCCTAGTGCAATATGCCCACATTCACATCAAGTGTTTTTGGTAACTCTTATTTCTTGCCTTTGGGCTTGATTTCAAAATATTCAAATATATTTGGCTTTTGTAACTTTCACTAATTAAACCATCCAAAGCAGATGGAATTACAGAAATTACAGGGTTTAAAATATCATCCTAATTGGTTTACGATCTATGTGACACTACAGTGCCATTCAGACTGTGTAATGTATAAGGACTGCACAAAAGAGAATCTCGCCAATTAATTTTCTTAAAACTCCATTATCTGCAGTTTTCTCTTCTTTATAATCCCTTTTCTGTTAAGCTTCTCCCGGTCCATGTCTTGCCATAGGAAGACACGAAGCCTCCCATGGTCATTCCTGGAACTTTTCTTCCCGTTTGCTGGAAAGAATCAAATCATTCGTTTCTCACGTGCCATGGAAGAGGAAAAGAAGCGAACTTCAGAGGCACCAACAGCTCCGTGGTGAGGAGCACGAGGAAAAGCACAGTTAGAAACGTAGAACAGTCCTCGTGCGCTCTGCCACGTTTCAGATGAAGGCGATCTGCGGCGCGGATGGCAGAAGGTCCCGTTTTCTGCGCGCGTAACCACGCGGAGTGGTAACAATACCGCGTTTCTCCTTCGCGGGGCGAGAAAACAACGACAAAAAAAAACCCCTTCTGTTCCTTTAAAAAGTGCCTCGTTTTGCCATTTAGACACGATTTTGAGACTCCGTCGGCCCCCTGGTTGCCATGGCGACGGGTTTTGGCCCTCGTGGTGGTGGTGGCGGCGGCGGCGGCGGGGAAGCGCCTCGGCTCCCGCTCCTCCCGGGGCGCCCGCGCTCCCGCGTGGCGCCGCGCGCGACGCGTCCGTCCGCGCCTCCCCGCCAAGGCACCCCTGGTGCCGCACAAAGACGGCCGCGACCCAAGACATCGCCTGCAGCGGGGACGCGTTTCTCCCTCCGGATCCCCACGCGGACCCATCCCTGATGTCTCCGGCTAGCGCTGCTCTCCCACACCCCGTCCGCATCGCGCCCCTCGTGCGCCATGTGGCATTTGGGGGGACTTTTCCGTAAGAAACAAAGCGAATATTCCAGTGGAATATCCTGTGTTGGGGCATTCCTCTGGAGCTGGCTGCTTGCATCTCCCAGCGTTGCAGGGGTCACTTAAGAGAACCCATCACCTGGTTTCAAAGCCTCCATGAAAAAACAAGCAAACAAAAAAATGGATAGAATGGAGAAGCGAGAAAGAAAGAAGGAAAAAAAAAAGAAAAAGTGGACAAAAAGTAATGTTAAATAGCATGGAGCATGACTAATGGCACAAGCATGTTAAAATCATTGGGAAAATGTCCTTGGAAGACAAATGAATTTTCAGCAGAATAATTAACTTAATTAACAAATTTGCATGCATATTCATCAGGCTATTGAAGTCTTTCCAGCACAGCTTGATGAGCATTGGTGTAATAATTGTCTCATTTACATTCTGCAATCTACTACAATTTGGGGCATGCAAAAAGAGCCGACCTCTTCCCTTTGACTTTCTTTCGGACCCTGACCCTCCTAATGAACACGTGCAAACAGCAGGTAGTGCCCACTGCTTAGCCCCAGCTTCCACCCTGTACCAGGGAGCCCGCTTTGACGCCGCCACGCTCTCCTCCCTCTCCCTCCCCGCTTCCTTTGCTTTATTTTTTTCCCTTTTTTTTTTTAATTTTTTTTTTTTTCCTTTGGCCCAGGTTCTCTGTTTTGCCTCTGCTTGCTCTCCTGGGTAAATCTTGGCACCAGTTCTGACTTCAAATCTCCTGGGCCGCCAGACTGCATCATGTAAAAATTGCCATTTTCCTCTATCTCTGCAGGGCAATCTTTAAAGGCAGTAAGGTGTGACGCTCCAGACTGGCAGCTTGGCAAGAAAGAGCCCATGGATACCAGCACACAGGAATCTGGAGGGTTCACTCTGACAGGCAGGCAGTACTGGGAACAAAAGGAATTTTTTTTTTAAAAAAGGAAGCAAATATATTTTTACATATTGCAGGCATATGGCCACAAGACCAGCAGAAATATATTTAATTACTGATCTTGTGCGTTAAGCAGAAATAATGTACCAACAGCAGTAATCTTGTTATTTTTTTCCCCTTAGATTAAAAAAAAAAAAAGTAAACGAAAGGAGGTCTCTAGAACATACTTGCTTAATTGTGTTGCATTTCAGCTTCATTTACACTTTTTACCCCATTTTTACAACCGTTTGCAAATGGAATCTAATAGCTGGATTTCATACCAGCAGGATTATTTTAGAAGGAGTTTCTTTTGGGGTGTGGATGGGCATTTTAAAATGCATTTAGACCACTTATCAGGCTTTTTGTCGTCTCCTTCTTCTTCTTTTTTTTTTTTTTTTTTTTTTTTAAATCAAGCACTTTAGCCATAGTCTCTACAGGGCTTACAACTCGGTGCAAAGGGCTGTGTGACAGTAGTGCAGCAGCTACTTCACTCAGAACCAATAAACACTTTATAAAATATGTTCCACGGCTGCTGGCTGGAAGATAAGCTAGTAGAGAACGGGGTGCCTAAAGCAGGGTTGATATGGAAGGTCCACACAGCCATCCAGAACTGCAGTGCGGACCTGCCACCCTCTGTGCACTCTGGTGGCCTCTGAGATGCTCCTGTGCCTAAAATTGTGCTCTCACCCTGGGCCAGGTATCTGAACAAGCCACTGCCTATTTCCAGGTGAATTAAGCACGTCACGATATGGGAACCGCTGTACTCCATCCTTTCAGGCCCTTCCGCACCTTCTGCCAGAAGGTGTGTTGTGAACACGCCTCACAAATACCTTTTGGACCTTCCACAAGAAGCTGTTGTGGCTTTCCCCTTACGAAATGCTGCTGCTGCTGGGTTTTATGCAGCAGATCACAGTCCTCAACCTGCAGCAACCAAGTATAATTCCCTCCCGACGGGATTCAAGCCCAACATCACCCTAGTAAGTGCTCTAAACAACTGAGTATAGACTATTTGGGCACAGGAGCAGGACATCTCTGCACCCCTCCTGTCGGATTGAAGTTCTCATCTGTAGGTGCTACCTACATTCAAACAGTGCATCTCTGTTACAATAAGAAAGTTTTCAACCTGAGACCTGCTTCAAGTTAATCACAGATCCCTCAAAACCCATTCCGGTGGGAATTGCACCCAATCACCAGATCTGTATTAGGCGTCTAGGCATCTGCCTTGCTGCCAGATTTGCGGCTCCTACAAACCTGTAAAGTAATGGTTACAACACCAGGGTGACACTGTGTTCCAACCTGCTCCTATTTGGATTATACAGAGGTTTCAGCTCTGTTTTTCTTTTTTTTTCTGAGCAATGGAGCACATCCTCTCAAAACTTTTCATCTTTCCTTTAAGGAGGACATCCCAAAGACTTTCCTGTAAAGCCATTCATTAGTTTGCAAGTTCAGATTATTTAAAAGATGGGTCATTTTAACAAATTTAACATCTGTGTCAGTCTTTTTGTTCCAGATGATCTTAACAACATAATAACACAGTCATTTCATATAGAGCTAATTGAAATCTTGTGTTTAGTCTGTGTGTGAAGAAATTAGGTTGTAATTAAGCAAATTTATTAGAATTTATTGTTTCTAATTGTTGTGATGATTATAGGTTTTATATATAGGCTTGGGTCAACATTTTTTGAAACTCTTAAACAGAGTCTTAAACCTACTGTCTCTGCCCAGCCCCATGCTTCTGCTGCTGTTAGTTTGCATGCAGCAATTCCCCTGACTTTGGTGGCTTCAAGGAAAGTCCACATGTGACCGACTACTTCTGTACCCATTTGTCACTCCTCTAAAAGATCACCTTGCCACATGAAGATCAATGGTTTGAAGGCTCTTGCAGCACTGCTGCTTTTGCGTTGAATTTTTGTATTGCTAAATTAATCTGCAGTGTTTGTAGCATACAGTCTGAGAATAAGAATACTTTCTTTTATACTTTATTTATGATCTATTTCATCATCTTACACTAATACTAAGTTTTGATGACTAGAATAAAAAGCACTGGCTAAATATTTATTTTGATATGAATTTTACCGCTTTTATATTGGGACTCTGTAACATTTCCAAAACTTTAAAATTCCCAGGTTACTTTGAAATTAAAACACCAGTTTAAAGGAAACATCGAAACATTTCATAATGCCAAGGATTTTGTCTTTTCAGAAAAAAAAAGAAGAAAACAAAAAACCCAAACCCAAATTTATTGTCAGATAGATCTTTTTGCCAGCTTCAACAAGACTGTGTTTTCAAGGCTTCCAAACTGCATTTGCAAGGAATTTCCCATTCAGAGAAATAAAATTCCCAGTTCTAAAGCTGAGGCTGATAGACCCAGCCCCGCCAAGATGGAAGTGAGCCCAAGGACTCAATCTCTCATTTTCTTGACCAAGTTGCACCCAATGAATCCAAGACTCCCCCTTCCATTCTCCTTTACTCACACACGAGTTGTCCATTTTACACACCATGGAGTTAAACCACCAGTGTGCATGCACCGTGATGCAGAGGGCGAGAGATGTTCCTTGTAGCAGTGACCTTTGTCAGGCTGGAGTGAGCTCTGCTGCTCTGCTCCTTTTCATGGACTGATGGCAACAGGAGCATTTTGGACCAACCGTGGAGAAAATAATTTTGGAGCAAAGATTCCACTTGTGGATCAGCAATGGGAGTTTCCCCATCAACTCCTTCAATGTTAATTCATTGCTGGCCTGTGCCTACCAAAAGATTTTCCTTTTATTTTCTAGCTAATTAAAAATTTCATTTCATCACTACTAATGACTTCATTTTCCTATTCACTTAACGAAATGAAGTTTTAAGAGTTTCATTTGTCCAGTATTTCATGTTTTGTAGCATAATATTTGGATTTTTAAAAGTGTGTAGTGTAAATTCATTAGGAAGCAGGGGAAAATAGAAGAAATTGTGTCTGCTAATGTTCTGTAAGAGAAGAAAATGGAGTGACTCTGCATCCTCTAAGCAGAATCAGTTGATATATTCATCTTTATGCATGTGGTTATCTGAATTTGTATTTCTTTTAAGAAGGAATTACTTAACAACTAGTATGTGTAATTTATAATAATTAGGAAAAATCTGGTGCTCTGAATGTGTGACTGACCATTTGGACATAGCCTGAGGTGCTGTGAAGTAGAGAGAACAGGTCATAAATGGTTCGTACGTTATATCACAGCTTTATCACTTGTACTTATGTTTGTGGGATGTTGTAAGAATTACTTAATGCCTTTAGCGTACCTTCAAGATGAGAGGACTGTGGGCTTTCAACATTACTGCCGTTATATGCATTTTTTTTTCAGTGAGGATATAGATTTGTCCAATAACACCAGGTAGGCTTGTTATGGGTCTTGTTATTTATCAGGCTTTTACTAAAATGATCCTCATGATAACTGTGTTTTGAAACTGTGAATGGTTTGTGCCATGAATTATCATTCCTTTTTCTTTCTGGCCCATTAGGCCAGCTTAGCATTGGCTATGTATGTAGTCTTTAAAAGCACATATTAATTCACGTGTCAATTTGCTTTCTTATACACTTTCAGTGTTTTCAGATAGACACATTTGGTCTACTTAATACCGGGAGGCATGGTATTTTGATCGCTGAAAGCAGCAGCTTACTCCTTTTGCCATCCCCATCCCTTTATTTGAGTCAATTTTGTTATTTAGCACTGAAATCACTCACTCCACCCAGTGTGTGACCTACCCATTCCTTGGCATTCTTGCAGACTTATTCTAGTGTCCTTCATGGCAATGAGGAATTTTTGATATATAACAAATAGCCACTTGGATAAATTGGAAAAATATTTTTTTCAAGTGATTGTTCCAGGCTTCCTTCAGAATCTTATATTTCAGAGTACATTTCTCAATTGCTTTAAATAGGATTTACCCAGGATTTGGCTGAGGAGTGAGTGTGAGGTGGCATCCTCCTGTCTGCTGGCTGGTTCTCACTGCAGTTGAATTCCTACCGCTGTCAGAAGTTTGGAGGCAGAACATGCTTGGCTAGCGGGAACACTTAAGGTTCAGCTGGAGGACTGTGACTTTTTGCTACAAATGGGGACAAGGACATTTGTCTTGTCTTTTTTGGTCATATCCGTAGTAGTAAAATAAACATGTCTAGGAATATTCTCTGGCCTCCGTGGCCATGTGGCACAGTAAAGCCTACATCCACAGCATTAATACTTAAACCTTGCCCAGGAATGGTTTGGCAGTGCTGGCTGGCCCCAGTCAAACCTGGGCTAAGACTGTCCCAAAAATTTAAGTTTAGTCTTCTCATATTTGTGGATATTACTTTGCACTATTTAATGTGCTAGTATAGGCTATGTCACACTTCAATTCTCTTTTTCACCAGTTGACAAATGGAGAGAGAAGATACTAATCTATCGGTGAACAAATAGTAGAATCAGATCTTTACTTGCACATACTGGGTATCAAAATCAGGATTCCTGTGCCCAGTGGGGAATCCTGTTGGAGTCTCATAGAGTAAATGGCCTACATTCTCCACCAGTGTACACCAGCTCATGATTTAACCTTTATCGTCAGCAGGAGACCAGGATATCAAGTCCATTCTGGAGTTTCATGTTTCTTTTTTTTTCTTTTTATGCAAGAATAAAAACTCCTTACAGAAGATCAGAAAGACTTCAAGTTACAAAAAGATGGGTACTTTAGAAGGTGCCTGACTTAAGTCAAGAACAAATAAGAGTAGTAGGCAGTTTCTCAAACTTGCTGGTAGGATTTTTTCTTTTTTTTTTTTGACACCATACTTTGTGCATTCTTGTCATGCATTGCCAACATGCCATATGCTTACAACACATGGTAAAAGCATGGGTAAGAAAAATGTGATTGTGACATGTAAAGACAACTTCGGATCCGTAATACTTCTGAGCTAAAATACATTTGTGCATTTGTTATATAAGTGTAAAGGATTTTTTATCAAGAGCTTTGGATGTATATCATTGAAAAAAGTAGAGTCATTCCAGCTCAGCAGACTCCATGCAAAGAGAACACGGAATATATCAAGGGATTAGGAGTCAAGAGTTCAAGTCGAAAGCTTACTACTGACTTTTACGGGTTAAAGCTAGTCACTTGAATGTCTCCTGTCAGTTAACTACTCTGCAGAAGAGATTTCATTATTGGTGAAGCGTCCTGAAATTGCTTGCAGATACCAAGGGAGCAAAGTGCTGTGCTTATGATTTAAATGACTAATGACCAACTCGCATCTCCTGGTTCACAGTATATAAAGAATGGCAGCTCCTATCTGGAAGGTCCTATAGCTTGAAAATATGATAAAAAATGAGTGGGAGAGAAAAGGAGCTAATGAGAGGTAATAATACGTTCGTAAGGTCAGGTACACAACACTCAGTGACAGACTTGGATGAAATTCCAGGCTTCCAGCATTCCTGACCAGCTTCAGATTTGCTAGACCTGTCTGTCCAGCAATAACTGCTGCTCATCTTCCCCGAGTACTGGGGGACCCAGCAGCTCTCCTTGTGTCCTGGCATATGGGGCAAGCTCCTCTTCAGAAGTTGCTGCAGGAGTTTGTCCGAAGGGTAGAATGTCTTTCCAGACATGTCACTGATAAAGCCAGCCACATTCAAGAAAAGTGTCTGATAGGAGAGAATATATGAGAAACTGCAGGTAGGGAGCTTAATTAGCTGACAAAGTTGGAAGGATTGTCTCTGCGGGCTCCTCTGTGCTCATGTAGAGGAGGAGGCTCTTTCATACGGATATTCAGTGAAGGATATCACTGAGGTGCCTGTATCAGGCAGACCTTGAATATGTGTTTAGAAAGATAGATGCTAAGGCTTGGAAATTATTTGATACAGCTGGTTGAGGAATATTATATTACTTTTCCCACTAAAGACATTAGCCTGAATACCAGGTTACCAGGCCACCAGATGTGAATATCTCCTTCTTAGAGGTGAAGCACTGGATACCGCTTTTGTCGCAAACATCCAGGCAGGAGACACTGCAAACCCAGCGTATGGCTGTTCCTTGTGTTTCCCTCTTTCCCTTCTTTCTCTCAGCAGGCTACTGGGCTCGTCGAAAGCTTGGAGAAGAGAGAAGGGAAAGCTACACTTCATTTATCATCCCTTCAAACTTTAAAACCCAAGCGGTCCCTCAGATCAGACACGTTTGATTTAATTCATTCATCTAACAATAGAAAACAGAGCCAAGGCTAACATACATTTTTGTTCATTTACCGGGCCCCAAAGGGTTCATAATGGAGTTTACTGATACCTTGTTGGCAATGATGGTGAAATACTCCAGACTTTTACCCCCAGAGATTTCAGCATTCAGGCTGACAGGAGTGCAGATGAAAAAAAAAATGCAGAACTGATGTCTTCACTTCCCTAGCTGCATTCCTGGAGTTTGATACATTTACTCAAATGCAATTTTCAGTGGTAACTTAAAGAGACTCTACTGCAAATATCAGATAATGAAATGAATCTGCTCTCCCTGGCTTATGAGAAGATGGTGAATCTGAAGGTGCTTCTCCTGGAGCACCTTCAGAAGCCTGCCTGTATCTCACAAGAATGAATTTTCCCTTTGCTGAACCTCCATTTGCTGGTTCTAGTGAAAGGCAAGGTAAAACAAACCCAACCTGTAGACATGAGCAGAGGACAGGTAAGCCCTTAGTTGCTTTGTACTGCGTGTGGCCTTGTGATGTCTGTGATGGCCAACTGCTCTAGCAGAACATGTTGGTTCATGAGTAGCTCTCTTACTACAAGTGTTTGTGGATTCTGCTCAGAAAGGTTTCCCATAACATCATTTTTTCAGTATTGTCTTCTACTGTTTCTGTTTGGTGTCTGCAAAAGACGACTGGCCTTGTTAAAATAGGTTTTTTGTCACTTTGGACTGGCTTCAGCAGCACAATGTAGACAATATATCTTTGGTATTTAGGAAAGCACCAGTAGGACACAACTCCACAGCAGAGGCCTAGCACAGGCACCAGCCTGTTCTCCAACCTAGGCAGCTGCATAACAGCAAATCCATTCTTGATCCTTGATCCTTGCATTATAGTCGTTGCCATAACGCTTCTGAAGAGATTGCTTACAGCTCCAGGGTGGAGACTGCCATAACAGCTTGATATTTAGGTCACCCAGAAGCATCTGTAAGTCTAAAGCTCATTTGGGAAGGAGTAGCAGCGCAGTGATAGGGGAAGAGTTAAGGAGAGCCTGCAAATTAAGTCAGCCCCAAAGGTCAACAGTTGATAGAGCTGACACATCTGATGGACAAACCTCTCAGCAGAGCCGGTAAGGGACTTAACGATGTTTGGGGCTGGTTTCAACAGACTGTTAGATATGAAATAGTAGAAAAGTGTAAAAATGGGCTGCCTGAGGTGCCATAATATTAGAAGAAAGTGAGTAGGTAGTTGCTGATTTAATTAAAGTGGTCCTGCAATGAATTTGAAGTCTGAAGCTGGACATTTTTGAGACTGTTTAGACCCTAGAGAAGATCAAAATCATTTTCCAGGTAGCTACCCGCTCAGTACTCAGGTATTCTCCTGATGCTCCTCCTGCCCTCTGGCAGGATCAGGGTGTTCTTAGTCTCGTGGGAGCAATGAGAGCAGTAACAATAATTTGCCACCCAGTTGTGATACAGTTTTCAAAGATTAACTCCCGCAGATCCCCATGGCAAAACTTATAATGAGAATTTTGCTCTTTTCATTTTGCTGTCAGATTCAAATCTGGATCCCTCCTGCTGTCAAGGTTTTTGAACCCTGAGTTATAATTTTGATGGATTTATCACCAGCCACCCTTTGCATGCTGTTGTTTCCATCTATTTCTGGACATGCTGGGTGTGTTGGGATAGCAAACGGTAGGAGAAGGTATTAACTTAAATGAGCTACATGAAACAGATTTCTGTCCGTGTCCCCTCGGCATTTCTTGATAACAACACTGTCAACAGATCTAAACATTGTCAAGATGTGTGAAAAGGAGCTAAGTTTATGCCTATGACTAGAACTTTTCAAAGAATGGGCTTCAAAAAGTTTTTATAGATTTTTTTTTTTTTCTCCTACAAGCAAGCAAAATTTTGTTAGAAAGTGGACACTTTTTGTACAAGGAATTAGCTTTGGTCAGAAAGCCAGCTTTCTGTTGAATGAGAGATTCCCTGGAAGAATGTTAATAAATCCTTTTTGGTAAGGAAATAGTTTCAAGAATTCAATACATAAATAAGGATGTTTGTTAATTAAAACCAATTAAACTTAGGCGCATAAGAATACTCGTGGACAGCTCTGACATGGCTGTCACCAGGCGCTCCATTTTTTACAGTGTAAATAACTCAGCCTCTGTCTGATGCTCTGTGCAAGCGGTACCTGGAGTAAGTGAGCAAGAGGGGGAATGACTTTACATATAATATGTCTGCACAAAGCATAAAGTGAATTCTCTGCATGGGCTTGTAATGCATTTGCACAGGGATGAAGTACTATCACAGAGTTCATCATCTTCAACATCAATCTAAGTTTTTCGCTGCAGCTTCTGCAACATAAATTCCCATAGCAGGGTATATGTGTGAGGGTGTATGTATATACTTACACTATAAAAAGAAAACTTTAAAAAGAAATACTCTGCTGCACACAATTGCCCCCCTAGGGAGTAGATGAGGGAACAAACACGTGACAGATGCCAGTCTTGTGATTACTGCCCTACTGGAAGGTGCTCTGGTACTAGAGCGATGAGTGTAAGGCAAGTGATGGGATAGAAGTCAAATTTCTAGTGCTGCTTTTCTGAGATTATGTCAAAACGAGATGTGGATCCTTGAGAATAATTCTCCAAGAAAAGCTTTTATGTATTAAAAAGAAATATTTAAGTGCAGTACACTAAAATTCTTAGCTTGTCATTGTAGATCAAATGATTTCTGCTGACCTGGGAAACAGTGTTATTTCTGTACATCTATATACATTCTTCATTACATTTGCTGTTAAGTATATTTCAGCATATAGCATACATTTGGCACTTGGATGCATTTCTGTAATATGGGCAATTTACATTGGATTGTTTTGCCTGTTCATCTTGGGCTCGAAGAAATTTTGATGTTTTTTGTGCTTGTTGATTTATCTTAAAAATGCGAGCTAGATCCAGTGTCGAAGTGCTTCATATCAGAGTGTTTTTGGGAGCAAGCGGTTTCTCCTCGCACCGTTCCTTCCAAACGCAGACGCTTCCCCTTCCTGCAAGTGGATTTGAGCTTGTGATGCTCGTTGCTGTCTCCCTGGCCAATCTTTGCCGTATTCTGGAGAGCTTTTGGGCAGCGCCAGCAAGGAGGCTAGGAAGGAGGAGCTGCTCTCCCCTGCAAGCAAGAGGGAGGGAAGGAGGGAGATAGAGGTTTTTTTTTTTTTTTTTTCTCCATTGCAGTGAATGCAACCTGCTTGATGGGAGTGTTTTCAGTGGGTCAGATCACGCTTTCTGGGGTGCTGAATTTAGGTTTGTGTTGAATTTAGGCCACGGGCTTCAGTTAAACTCAGTATAGAAGTCAAGCCAGCCAAGCAGATTATATATTATAGCCAGTATTTATATGTGTGCTTGATGACTGTGTTCTACCTCTGACTCCAGAGATAGCTCTTTGGCACCTCTCCATCAAAGAGCTCAGTAGTTTGTTTTCAAGAGGAAGGGTGAGTTTGAGGTCCATTGAACACAATGAAATTTTCTAATGTATCACAATCACATGAACACCTGTGCAAGGCTTATTTTTTTTTTGGTTGAGTCACTGGCTTGGATTTCTTAAGTAAATGTGCTTATGTTTGTTTATAAATCATTTTAACAAATAAGCAGCATCTCAAATTACAATTTACTTTCTTTAGATAATTTGATGATTACAGCATTACTTACAGTATTTATATGAGGAAATTGGCAATTCATAAATGTTAAATTATACCATCTCTGCATATTTGCCAACTGCATAAAATTACTGAACTAAATCTTGCAGCCATCAAAGTAACATAGCTGGAGCTACAGCAAATCCTGGAATACGGCTATCCTGTGGAATGTAGCTCCAAATAAACTGGTCTCAAATACTGACAGTGCTGTGTAAAGATACTATTATTTGAAACTGATACAGCCACGTCATGACTGCAATGCACCAGGGTAATCTGCTCTCCTCAGGATTGTTAAAGACTTTCTAACTAATTTTTTCCAGCTGTGTTCCTATTCTTAGGAAACCTGGCTTTTGGTCCTGACATTTTTTGAAGCGCTGTCTTATCTCTGTTGAAGCACTGCCTTATCTCTGTTGTTTTACATATTCTTCTGTATTTAATTATTTCCTGTGACTATCTCTTTATTTTTCTTTATACATATATATTTTTAACCCTTCAAGGATAGCTCAAAATATCTGCTTTTTTTTTTAATATTTAATCAATGAATGCACAAAAAAATAAAAACCGAATTGCATTTGTGGAATAATTGAAAAGTAAGGTTTTGCCAGAGAAAAACTAAAATTATACCGACAACAAATCTTAATTATCAAAAATAAATATGGGCTGTTTTTTTGTCCTGCTTACAGCCCGCACTTATTGATGTATATTTATGGGTAACGATATCTTTTCAAAGAGAAAAATAGATCATGTGCACCCAAAATCTCAACTGCTTCCCCTCTTCCCCTGAAAA
>JAWLRI010000262.1:2772272-2791254 GCA_034781795.1 Crypturellus tataupa
CATATTCTTCTGTATTTAATTATTTCCTGTGACTATCTCTTTATTTTTCTTTTTACATATATATATTTTTAACTCTTCAAGGATAGCTCAAAATATCTGCTTTTTTTTTTTAATGTTTAATCAATGAATGCACAAGAAAATAAAAACCGAATTGCATTTTTGGAGTAATTGAAAAGTAAAGTTTTTGCCAGAGAAAAACTAGAATTATACTGACAACAAATCTTAATTATCAAAAATAAATATGGGCTGTTTTGTTGTCCTGCTTACAGCCTGCACTTATTGATGTATATTTATGAGTAACGATATCTTTTCAAAGAGAAAAATAGATCATGTGCACCCAAAATCTCAACTGCTTCCCCTCTTCCCCTGAAAAACAGAAATGAACTTGGTCTCTCATAGGCATTTCTTTCTGAATGTATTTGCTTGTAGCCCTTTCCAAGTTGTTGAAGAGCCCTGAGCTCTCTTGATGGAAAAAAAAAAAGAGGAAAAAAATGGGATTTTCTTTTCAATTTGGCTTTTTTCTCGCCTCAATGTGGTGTCCAGAAATGCCAGGGACTAGCAGCACAGTCTGGGCTCAAGTGAGAGAGGCAGAATGTCAGCATATGGATTCCTCGAGCAGCAATCTGGTACCCAACTTTGTTACCGAGCCAGGGAACAGGGCAGGGTGTTTGACCCATTAGTCTGCCTTTGTAGAGAGGTTGCTCCCTGCAACGGGCTGTGGTGGTCCGGAGTTTCCAGGAGCAGTAACAGGATGAGCTGGGGAGCTGCAGAACTATTTCCCATTAGATCCCAGTGAGATCCTGGGGATGTGGACCGGCTTGAAGGTCCTATATCTGATCCTCGACTTGCTTATTTATTTTTGAGCAGAACATGAAGGTATTTAAGCTGTGGTCTCCATTCCTCTATGTGAAGCTAACAATCACACAGTTAAATTTCAAGCCTCAGTTATTAGCATTTTGCCTTTGTAGCCATTTTCTAATCATTGTGCAGATGAAGAATTTCAGGATGAGAAAGTTACTGTAGTTTTTAGCAAGTACCTCAGGCAATTTGCTGACATATATCAGTGCACTTGTCAAAAGCTTTGACACAGATGTCTAGTTTTGGCAACCACAGAATTTGAATATCCTACCCTAGTACATATCTATTCATAGAGTCAATTCAGATCCGGTGTAGGTGGGTGCAACTTCATTGACTTCAACTGTGAGGCAGCCGCCTGCACTCGAGCTGAATTTAGGCTCGGAGAAGTATGCCTGAGAACAGCCTGGAGAGGGCTCGCCACGGTCCTCCCGGCCCTGGTGCCATCTTCACCCGTGAGTGGGATTGGATCGCACACGCGTTACTGAGTTGTCAGAGCCCTTCCCTTTGCCTCCTCTGCCCTTGGCCACCTCCATGAGGATAATTTGGAAGCGGAGCCCAGCCGGTGTGATCATGGTTGCTGCCGTGCTGCATTGCCCACCTTCACTGTCATGCTGTCATCTCGCTTCTCGAGCTCACCTGAGAGCCGCTGTGGACCTTGGGACTCTTTCCAATGCTCAGGGAAGTCAGGCAGATTCTTTGTTCTCCTGCTGGCCAGCAATTCCAACTTTTTGCAGCGGCAAATCCCCAGGATTATTAATCATAGCGATTACTCACTTAACTGAGCTGCTCACCAGCCTCCCAATAGGCTGGTGCTTACTGCTATTTAACGTACTGCTATTACCCCATGGGGTGGCAGTGGCTGCCACTTCCCAGCTCGGTGATGTCCACCCTGTAAAAGGCACCAATGTGGCTTGAGGTGAAAGGGAGGGTGTCCCTTGTGTTCTTGGGCGTTGCTTCCTCTGCTCTCTCCAAATCCAAGGCCATTGGGTTCCCTTCCTGTGTACTGGGCCAACGGGGCCCAGTGGATGCATTTTAATTTGGGAAGAGAAAGCCAGTATTACAGCATTAATACTCCCAGCTGCAATGGGCTTTATTAAAATGACCGTGATCTGCTGGTTTGACTTGTTGTAGCAGTGCTACGTCATGAAGGTGGTGGCACCGCCACAGGCGTTTGTTTGTAGGTAGAAGTACAACGGTCACGGTACACTCGAATGTGTTGCCGCGTATCCTGTCTGGATTTGATTTTTCTCAAGGTGATTGTGAAGCGAGACCCGCTGGATCAACATAATGTCTTAGCTAGCAAATTATTGCATTGGGCTGCCTTGCCGCAAATGGAAATAAAACACAAAATATAGTACCGCACAGCACAGATCATACTCCGGTTTGAAGAACTCCGTGTTAATTTTATGCTCTCCTTTCACATAAACACCCTCACTTGCACCTTAACAAGCCCCCAAACATTGGTTACCAAACGACCATATTATATCTCCCCCCTCCTTTTGTTCACTCGCTATAAAAATTGAACAACTGGGACTGAGAGAATTTGGCCTCAGTCCAAAACATGGCTAGATGCATCTGCATTTGGCTCTGTGCCCAAAGATATAATATTCAAATGTGAGTTGTCCTTAATTTTTGTTTAAATCATCCCTTTTACTTCATATTTTTTTTCCTGGGGAGAGTGCGCTGCTTGCAAGATGTTTTCTCCCTCTCACTGTCAGATTTTTTTATTGCTGTTTCTTTCCCTTCTTTCCCTGTGGAATTCAAAAGAGATGAAACCCAGTAGGACTGTTTAGAAATTAAATGGGGCCCCCTAGAAATTACTTTTGGAATCATTTAACAACGAAGGGTACTGTTTCTGTATTTTTCTTTTAAAGACTGTACAAAACATAGGGGGAAAATTATTTCTTTGTGAACCTTGTATTAAAAAGACTGTTACATCTACAAATTTTTAAGGGTTTTCTGCTTGGGGAGCTTTACCTGATAGTGCTGCCAGTTAATAGTTATGACCATGCTATGGACTATAAGGAACTATATGGGCTATAAGTCGGAGTAGACTCCCTCTGACTGGTGGGCTTTGGATTAAACCCGAATGTTTTGGGGTTTTTGTTTGTTTGTTTTTGTCTGGAACAGGTTTGTTGCACACAGATCCTAGGGATGTGAGGCTGCCCATGACTGAAGCAGGACAGAACTTTGGGAAGTCAAAACCAGAGGTGAATTGCCTGCTGTCTTGTGCTTCTCTTGTGGTTCTGCCCTAAATCCAGGCATATACATAAAGCGTAAAGGTCGATAGAGAAGGTGACGTTAGCTGAGGGAACATTTGCTGTATTTTCCGTGCCTTAGCTGCTCTTATTAATACTAATAATGCCTAGCTGCAGTACCAATTAGATGGGTGTAAATAGAGATTATAATGTGGTTAGGGATAACACGATTGACGATACGTGTATTTAGTAAACAAGACTGTCAGTATGTGTAAAACATCAGCAACATGTTAAAGCTTGATATTTCATAAGACAGCAGAGCATGGGGATTGCTTTGAGACAGCAAGCTGAAAAAACATTTCATTTATAAATGAAACGTGTTTTAGTGTTATAAACCCCAGCAGGCAATTCACTCATTGGGGCTAATCATTCAAAATCTGCTCTTCTTTGGTAACAAGCTGAAAGAGAGACAGTGCGGCATTTCCAAAGACATTGGGGGATTTTCTTAGTCCTTAGGAGGAAGATTCTCTCATTTTTATGATTTTTTTTTATGATTTTCAGACATGCTGTCTCTTGTATCTGGAGAGTAGTCCTAAAAAGGTGCATTTATTAACATTTTCCAAATTTACGTGAGCCAATATGCAAATAACGAGAAATACAGAGAACTGAAAAACACTCCAAATATGCTGGAGGAATTGCCTTCGTTACCTACGTGATCTGACAATCCTGAGCGAGGTATTTAAAATATCTTATGATAAGTGACTCAAGTGCTTGAATGACTGAAGCAGTTAGCAGAGGAAGTTTACACTTGCTGCCAAAATATTTTAGAGATTAAATTGTTCATTGTCTCTTCTAGGGCTATTGTTACTGTTCCCGTAAGTGCTGTGATCAAACAGTGGATCTGCAGCTTGTCCTTGGGGCTGACAACACGGATTAGCACATGCTAAAGCAGGGGAAGAGGTTTAGGTCTTGGTAGGTGGATGTAAAAACTTCATTCAGTTTCAGTAAATGACGATCTTCCCTGAGTAACAAAGTGCAGAAAATTCCATTTTGTCCTTTATGAGTGAGCGACATTTACTGCGACTGACTCAAAAAGCCCGCTCGTCCCTAGGTGGGTATTTTCTTTCCCTTCTTTTTCCCAGTCTCCTTGAGATGTTTTAGAATGCCATGAAGCAAAGTCTCCAGAGATAATATTTAAATACTTCTCTGTAAGGCTCTGCTTGCTCTCACTTGCTACCAGAATTGAAATTTCCAGCGTTGGGAGGAGACCCAGAAAAAAAAAAAAAAAACCCTAAGACTCTTAAAACAAGGCAAGCAAAACAGCATGTACTCTCACTAGTTCCAGAAGAATTCTTGATACAAAACGGAGTTTTTTTTTAAAGGTACTGAAATGACGATTCTTGTATTTCTTAAGAAATATGATGGCAGTTCACTTAGTAATTGAAAAATGCCATTGAAAAGACACTGACCTCAGTACTGACCTCAGAAGAAGAGTTGAGAGTTGTTTATCAGGCCAAGCAGCATAGGTCAATTTACATAAAAGTGCTGAAACTAGTGATAGGAAAAAATAGCAACGTAGATGTACATCTGTATGGAACAAACTAGTCATAAATGTATCTAAGTTAGCAGGGTTGTTTCTCCTAAGCTGATGTTCTCACTCTCCTGAGATGTTTTTACTAGGAGATACCATAGCAAAGTATTTAATCACATTGAATATATTTGGTGTTTTATGTTTTATATTAAATAAAACATAATAATATTTATTATTATGTTTTATATCTGTCATGGTAACTTCTGCGAATGAATTATCTCAAGAGTGAGAAGTTTCTTCCTTTCAAAGATAGTTTTAGACCAGTGACAGCTATTTACCCTTCCCACTAGCAAAAAGGCTACTAGGAAAAAGAAAGCATCAAAGTAATATTGCCTCTCTTAAAGAAGGCAGTGGAGGCAGACCTGATTTGTATACACTGCTGCTAAACTATAGAACGGCACCAATGAAGCATGAGTTGTCACCTGCTGACATTTTGCTCAACTGACGGCAGCAAAGCAGAGCGTCTGCACGGGTAGGCACCGATGTCGGGCTCAGCGGCGATTAGAGATACGGAAAGAGTAGAGATCAGATAGAAACAGACGCTCGGTATGCTCTGACCACCTGGCTAGCGCCACTTCTCCACGGGATGGTGGTGTGTGTGTGTGTCTGCACTGGGGAATTATAGCTGCAAGCTATGGGCATATCATACAAGGTAGCCCCTCAACTGCACAAAGCTTTAATTCCCACAAATTGTGGCTATCCTGTGCAAAACTAGGGACAGTTTCTCAAAATGCCAGTGTTTTGTTTTTATCAAGATGTCCATTGACTTAGCAGAAGCAGAGTTGCCTGTGACGGTGGAGCCCTGGGCAGGAAGGTGCATCTAGCACCGACCATCGCTGCCTCCCAAAAGTGATGCCCGTGTCTTGTGCGGATGCAGAGGCCCACAGGTCACTGCAACTGATGCTTCTAGCTGATTTAGTAGGCTGCTAAAGAGAATCTGCAGTTGTGCATTACGTTCGTATTGATTAATCAGTGTTGTTTTCCAAGTCTGACAAGGGGAAAAGGCTGTGGGAAATACTCCCTTGTGAGGCTCTGCTGTGAGAGGCCTGGACGTGGTGGCAGGCTCGTGTTTCCCTGTGCTGACTGGCTGCAGCTCAGACACAGCTTGCAATGAACCGCTCGGCTTGAGTCATTTCTGAAGAATGCAAGTATCGGGCAACTTCCCCTTACTCATTATCAACAAATGCAGATGCTGAGATGTTTATAGTCATGTTCCAGCGTGGATGCTTGCTTTCTGCTGGGGCTCAGCACGTGGCTCTTGCCTCACTGCTGGCTGCAGCATCCTCCCTATAACGTTTTCCGTGCGGTCCCCTGTGTTAAGGGCTGTGTTGTTTCTCCTTTCAGCTGCCACCTCTGCGACATTCAGGTTCCCATTAAAGCTGCTTCGATGAAATCTTCCAGTGATTGTATTATGGACATTGCGGAGCGCATATGCATGCAATATCATTCATTTGAGCAGTCTACCACTACTTTTAGATTACAATTTTCTTGAGAACAAAGGAATTTCTCTATGATTTGCCAAATTCTTCCTTCCCCTTTGGTGCCACCTGGTTACTAGGAGACAGAGGTGATCTTTTCCACTGTCTACTTTGACTCTTCATCTGATCTAAACAGTTTCCAGGTTTAGCTCATTGCGAATCTTTTGCATCTATTTTTTCATATAGTTTTCTCATTAGAGCTTCTTGCATCATGAGACTTTTTTTCTCCTCAGTGATGGGGAAGGACTCCCTTGCTGTGACACTTCTCTCTGTGGTGATTTGCTCTCCCCTAAGGCTATGGCAACCCTTCCTTCTGACCTTGCCCACTGAAATCCCGGGAAGCTCCATGGACTGCGGTGAATGCAGCTTTCTGTCTGAAATGCCTGAATCCATTCTCCAGTTTTAAGGCAGCTGGACACATGTATGTATTTAACAGTAGCAGAAGAGGAAAGGTGGGATTCTTAGAAGAGAGCTGAGTATATTTCTATCCCAATATATCAATTGGGGCAAACATAGAAATTTAACTATATAACCTAATTCTGTGGCTGTTACATTATGGATGTTAATTTAACAGAAGCTCTCTCTCCTAAAATGGAAAGCTGCACTTGCCTCGGGATAAATTGTGTTTAAAAGGTAAATCCTGTTTAGAAATTTTAAATAGTTTTGAAATTGTCTCTAACAATCTGATATCTGTTTTAGGAGATCCCAAGAGCTTGCAGGAAAAACTGCTGATGTTTGGGTTCTTTCAGGAGCCTGTGCAGTGTATAGAGTGGCGTGTTGTCTCCCAGTGTCCAGGCATCTCCCAGGTCCACAGGCAGATGCCTTCAGTTTGCTTGTTCAAAGCCTGTGGAAAGCCAAACTTTACCTGGCGTCGCTGCTTTTCTTCCAGAGAACAACTTCTAGAAACTACATGAGGGTTGATGGGGCCATTCACCTGAATTATATATATATACATATATATAATATATACGTATAATATATATGAAGCTTAACTCTGAGAGATACATTTTCTCCTAGCTTTATCACACGGTCAGGAGTGGTGGATGAGGCAAGGTATCAGCGCAGGCTTTCTGTGCTGGTCTCAAAAATGTGTGAAAGTCTCCGGTCGCTAAAAATGATTCACTTATCAGTGCTCATGACTGAAGTGTCATGCAGAAGGTCATCATTCAGGAACCTGTAACTTTGTCAAAATGGCAGTAGGAGAGAAAAAAAAAAATCTTAGCATCAATAAATATTTAGGTTCTTAACTTTTATTTAGCGTCTACTCTCCTACTATTTTCAGTGAGATTTTAGATGCTACAGTAGAAATTTGAGCCTTGAAGGTAACTGTGTGGGCTCCTCATGAAACTTATTTTCTGATGAGCATAAATACAGATACAGTTTCTACAAAATAAGACTGTTACCTTCCAGGAAAATGATTCTACGGTCTCTTGACTGTATAAAATCACCACGCAGTTGTTTGTCAAAAAGCTAATGGTAAAATGTCTTTTTAAAATACAACACAATTGGCTTGGCTTCTGAAGAGATAGGACCCTTGCTTGGAGTGTACAAATGAACCCACTCTGGTCACAGGGGCCTTATTTTACATTTTCTATTTGCTTTTTTAACTGCCACATAGAAACCCTTGGTGGCAAACAGTGTTTATTTGTTCTAGTAGCCTCCTCTGTATTGGCGTATGAATGATACAAGTACAAGAGAGTTAAATAAATGCCTCTGTATGGAGTCAGAGCTCGTTCATTGCAAAATATTCTTCTGCTCAGAAACACGATCGTAAAAACAGCATGTGGATTTTTTTTGTGTGTGCAGTTTTGTTCTTTGCTAGTTTCTGTATCAAGTGCACTTTATATTAAAACATTTTTTTCCATAGGAAATTGTCTTGTAAACTCAGCCAAGAGTCCAAATATATTCTTCCTCGGTTGGTATCTTCACCAGCTGTGAAAACGCAACAGGCCAGATTTTCCCCCGCCTGACTGCCACAACCTTGCATTTGAGGCTAGCTTTAACCTGCTACCCACGTACTTAAAAATTAGTTGTCAGCGCTGCTTCCTAAAAAAGAAAAACAAAACCCACCCCCTCAGAACCAAGATCATTCTTAGCATTTTGCTTTTGCAAGAGGAAAAAAAAAAAGAGTCAGAAGTGACAATAGCAACAAGAAAGATCTGATACTTAAGCAGATATAATTTAAAGGCAGAGACAAAATGTAATGTACTGCATTTTTTCTTTAATCCTCAGTGACAATTTTCCAGCTTTGCTTGAAATACTTGCAGTCTTAAGGGTTTGAGGCATGGCTTCTTTAACAGCACAAATGTTCTGTGTTTTACTTTCCCCCAAATAAGTAATATAATCGCATATTTCTTGCTCTGTGAGATATGCAGTTTTCCCATAGGAAAAAATAATAAAATTCCCTAATAACTTTGTTAAATTGTTTGCAGGTGTCAGTCATAAGTATAGACATGAATAAACCAAAATAATGGTTGTATAATATTAAAGAATCATAAAACAGAAATACAGCATGAATAAACTGAAACATCAAGGGGTCTTGAATACAATTGCAGTCTTTTACATATGGCAATCTCTGGACTGTGCATGTATTTCTTGTGTTCTAATGACAAAGCAACATGAGGCAATCTGATTTTAATGGATAGGAGCGATAATTGGTAAACAAAAATATTCCAGTCCAAAATATTCTCAAGAACTGTGTTTTTAACGTGTTACAAAGAATATTTCATTAGGTTTTTTTGACAGCTATTATAGAGAAGTATTTTGCTTCTCCAATACAAACTGCATTAAGCTTTCTTTATCATGCATACCTATCCACCTTCTCACCAGCAAGTCTGCAAGAATTCTTGACATTTAGCAGCCAGCAGAGTATCTACTATGCACTGGAGTGGGGGTTTTTTCATTCTTTTTTCTTTTCTTTTCTTTTTTCTTGATGCTGCAGTGGCTTAAAACCAAAAGAAAATGTGTACACCTCCTTTTGGAAGGTGAATACCTCCCTTTCTCATGTTGCTTCATAAACAAATACAGTTGCATGGGTTATTTTCTTAGACTTCGTGGGGGCTATCACTGGTAAAATAGACACTGAATTAATAGGCTCTTGCTAGAAGAGGTGAAGGAGAAAAAATTATTCTAAAATTCTGTGTGAATTTTAGTTTTGCATTTTCCACATACAAAAATGAGTGGACACTTAAAAAAATGTAAATACTAATTTCTGGAAAACAACAAAAAATCAAAATAGGAAGAAATTAAATGCCTCAGTAAGATGTAACATGAATATTGCATATTTTAAACAAGTCATCAAATACGCTGTCCAAATTTCCCAAACTGGACATAGCTGCCTGTGCAGTAGGACACCCATCATGCACATATTTTAGCAGCTGGGTGAAAATTATCATATTATGAAGTTGTTCATAAACCTGATTAGTGAAGTGCATCCTCCCCATGACCTGAAGCTTGAGCTTCTGGATCAGTACAGGTAGCTGATATTGCAACCTGGGGCAGGGTTTGTTCTTTCCTGGTGCTAGCCATGGTGAAGAGTGGCCATGCAGGATCCTGTCCCACTTCTCCTCTACCCCTCTGCTCCAAAGGCTGAGGAAGAGGTGTGTGATGCAGGTGCTGCAGCAAAACACTCTGGGAGACCTCAAGGAGTGCAATTTAGACCAGAAAAGCTAAAACTTGGCTCCTTTGGGCTACTGCTACAGGGGTCTCAAGCTGTAAGGAGCTAGAGGCTGCCGTGGTGCAAGGTTCATAGCTGTAAGACTGCGGTAATGTGCCTGGGGCCTTGCTAATGATCCTCGAAATTCCTTGTGGGGTTTCTACCAGCATCTCTGTGTGTAGAACATTTCCATGACTTTGGGATGAAATACAATGTGCTAAGAAAGTGCTGCTTGGATAATGTCTTCCCATCTACCCATCAGCAGCCCTTTCTGTGCTAGTCCTGGAAGCAGCTCTGCTGATAGATTGGCTCCTGATATAGTATCTGCAGTCCTTGAGCAATTATTTTTGCTCATTTTTTTTGGCTCAGAACAAGGACAGCTTTCTGTAAAGTAAGTGCTGGCTCAAGCAATCTCTGCCTTTTCCCTGTGTGTGCTTGCATGCGTGTGTGGTGGATATGTAATGATGTGCTATCTCTGTGGCTAGAGCCTGCTTTATTTTCTCTTCCAGTCTATGTCAAATCGTCAGGCGGAGCTGCATAGCGCCACGAAATAAATCTCCCTCAAAAATCAGTATATTGGCTGTGGACCGAGCCAAGCGCAGCATCCACGAGTAAACAATACTCAGAATATGGTGCTACTGTGCTAGCTGGTTTTTTTGCCCTTTAAGACAGAACCGCGGGTGGCAGCTTTGGGGTCAGGACCAATCTCGCAGGGTCGAATTCAGCGTGGTCCATCGGGTTGTGTGGCCAGAGGGAAGGCTTGGGTCACCTGGGCTCATCTAGGGGTGGGCTGCGATGTCAAGGTGGCTTCAATCCTCCCTGTGCCCCAAGGACTTGGGAAACGCGTCTGCTCCCGGGTGTGGGCTTATTGCAAGCCCGGCTTTTGTCTGCAGCAGCGTGCGAATTTGCGAGTGTCCTGCACCTCCGCATAACGACAAGGAGGGGAGTTCGTTTTTAAGGAGAAGCTGCCTAAGCACGCCACAGTTAAAGTTCTTGATGTAAAGAAAGTCACCAATTCACAAAGGAATTTGATTACCTCTATCCATTATACACACACAGTGAGTGATCGTGCTACTAACCATCTGTCATCTATTTCATTTGCATCATCAACACCTGCCCTGTTTATCTGCTACATTCTTTTCTTCGCTGAATTCTTACACTGCTTTAATAAAATACAGAAATGTTATTGTTAAAAACCAATTAATTTACAATCCTCCATAGAGATAGTATTACTTATAATTCAATTTAGCTTCTAATGACCTGCTTTCTCGCAAAATGACTTAATTCTAGTGTCAAAGATTAGTTATTAGACATTACCCTGCTGTACCAGTCATGTACTGCTGAGACAGGCAAAGCAGCTCTAGGTGTCCCTGGTCATTAATCAGAACTCGAAGACATTTTCCCTTTAACTCATAGAACCTGATTTAATCTGCCTCTTTAACTCTTCACTTGGCAGAATATTTTGAATCTTCCTTTCCTCAAGGTTTCCTAATTTGGACCTTCAACGGGAGGGGCAGGGCTGGGAGTCCGAGCATTTCTGAGAACCTCATCGTTGCCAACGCAAGGACATTCTCCACGCTTTTGCTGACCCTCCACTGTGGAATTCATTTCACACCTCGACCGCGATGTGGATAGGGCATGCAAAGCATTGCTTGCGTTTCTCTACATCAGTTTTTGGGAAATTAACACAATTGGATTTTCCACACAATTACAGCGCTGGGGGTAGTTTCCCTTCTTATTACAAGGAAGAGGATTATAAACATACATCACAGGAGCAAACCTGCTTCCACACCAGTAGTTTGGCAAAGCAGATACCTCTAGCCATCTCCTTCCTGGTCTTAACAAAAAGATTCATGAAGCAATGTGGTCAAATCCAGCCAATTCCAGGAATATCAGCTGGGCCCAGGAACATTCAGAAGAGTGTCTGTTTTTGGAGATTGCAAGTCCTTACGATTTGCATGTTAATATTTCGTATGCAAAATATTATGTGCAATCTCGAGCTGGGTCCAAGCACTCTTCCTCCCTATATCCAAGCAAGCACTGACTTTTCTTTCTCAAGCGGCGTAAGACTTTGCTGGGACTAATCCTATTTTTGGGACCTTTGCAGACTGTGATATGAAAGTAAGGTTGGATTTGGTGTGGGGAGTACAGTATAAGGCACTATTCTATGCCTCAGTCTTTTTGTTTCTGTGGCTTGTAAAAGTAAAGCCTGCCATTAAATTAAATACAAAAGGTATTACCTTAAATATAAAAGGTTTTGAATAATTCTATACAGGGTATTTTTAAATGTATAAAAATACTTAAAATTTAAGGATCACCAAGATCCATTCATGGAGATAGCATGAGTGGTAGAATTCAACGTGGAGAAGTTCTTTCTTCTATTCTCAAATAAACCTATATGCTGTAGAATATTTCCAATAGAATCCCATTTTTAGCATGTTTAGCAAGTGGTGCATCTTAGACCAGGTGAAAATTTTCATTTCCCCCAAATGTAGTCCTTGCTGTTTTTTGAAACCGCAAGCTACCTAGTGTTATAAAAGGTGAATAACGTCTCATCTGACTTCTTGACAACTGCATGCCATGCTGAAAGAACAAGAGATGCTCATTATTTTCCTAAAGCTTGAGAACTGGCTGTACAGGATAGGCTGCTGAAACTTCAACAGCTGTCTTCTAGGAAGCATTTTTTTTTCGCAATAGACTATCAAGGGATATGTGAACAATGCACCAGACTAACTCTTAAACAACAGGCGTTCTTACAAACGATCAAACTCAGCTATGAGTGCCTAAGAATAACCTCTTTTAGATGGCAGGGGTGGGATGTTGCTGTTCCTGTACTGCAAATACTCAAGCTATACATAAAATATTTTGCTGGGTGAATGCTCTGTTTGTATAGCTTATAATATTTGCAGACAAAATCCACCTGAAGCATTGATATCTTACATGCCATGAGGATCAGCCCTCTGGACAATATGGTAAATCTCTTTGTATGAGCATCCTTAACAGCACTGCCGTCCAAACAATACAGACTTACTGCTTCAATCAGACTAATAAATAATTCACATTTCTAAATGGATTCTGCAGAGGGTGATGGAGCATTGTGGTAGGGTAGGAAACATCCAGCTAGAGCCTAAAATGTCTTCAGACATAATCCTAAAATAATCCTGTTTTCAAATGGTAAAAGTTCGTGCCTCCCGCCCAGGCAGCAGATCATCAGCATCCAGATCAGGAGTTATGCCAAACTAGCTGTAATCTAATATGGAAATGAGATGTTGGCCTTGATATTGTGTCATTCTTCTGAATGGGATCACCTGCACCCATATCTCCTAGGAGGAAATTTCAAACAGAGTTAGCTCCTTAAACCTTCTAATTAAAATGAGAAATCCCCAGGCTTCCATGACTCAGCCTCGGAAAAAGATTATTAGGAATTTAATAGGGAAAATATCGCATCTCAGACCATCTGTGACCCAGTGCTCTGTGAGAATTTAAAGAAAACTGGAGGGAGGAGGTGCACGCTCCAAAGCACACTCTAGGAGTACTTTGTTGGAGCTGCAATAAATCAACATAGTTAGAGTACAGCCTTTTTCAGATTTAATTACTGTTACATAATTATTAGCAAAGCAGTCTCCTCTGAAACTGTAAAACTCATTACATCAAAACTCCCCAAGCTCCTGATGGAATTTATGAACTAGTTACTTTCTTCCTGGCTCTGGGAAAATGTAGTAGAATATATTCAGTTTGGTCTCCAGCAATTTTTTTAGTGTGCTGACATATTTTATTCATACTGTATTTTGAAGAACACTCCTTACTTGCCTTTTGATTATAAAACGTGGTCTTTTCCGTCTCCCCCTTGCTGAAAGGGAATTTGCATCTCATTTCATCTGTTACTGTAGTAGCCACTGATTGAGCTCAAGTATGGGTTCCCTCACGGAGGTGCCAAAGAACAAAATTTTTCATTGCCTTTTCCCAGCAAATGGACAGTGTTAAAACCTGCCAATGAGCGGAACAGATTGCTGCCAGGGAAGCCTGTTTGGAGGATAGATCGAGGGAGCCTGAGGCCAGCCTGCCCATGACCAGTGCTGCCCAGCTTGAGACCTTTGGCAGCTGCTTCCTAGTGTTCCTGTAGGATAATGAAAACTGTGCTGTAACAAGCAGGTTGGACCCTTAATCCATGCCACCAAATTTCAATAAGAAGCAGTAAGAGACAAACCCTTGGAGAGCTGAGATCACAAGGGAGAGATGATGGTGGTTCCTTTAGGAGCCCTGGTGCCTTTATCTCATGACAGATTAGGATGGGCTGAGCAAGGTCCCATCCTGACCAGCTGATAGCAATCAGCTACAGCCATCCCTGTTACTCCATCCGCGTTACTTCATCCCCGTGCTTGAGAGCTGGGTTGTGCCTCAGACTTTGCATCAGCCCAGACTGACTGCTGCTCCTAGGAGGTCTCCTAGCGATAAGCCTCATGTTGGCTGCTTCTGGATTTAGGAGGTGTTGGGGAAAGTATTTTCAGGGGTAATCTAGAGGTAATTGGTGTCTTTAGACTGCAGCACAAAATAAAAATTATCTAAATCATCTTTACCTACTGAAGTTTTTATGACAGTATCATTGCCTTACTGAAGAAGACTGGCCTGCTTCTTATGGCACTTAGAAGACTTTGGGGCATTGAAAAGCAACTTCTTTCCTTTTTACTCATGTAAAAAAAAAAAAAAAAAGGAAAAAAACTTTTGTCATATAAGCTGACTTGCTCTTTTGTTGCAAGTGCTAGCATTGTAATGTTATAAATGACCAAAATTTCTCAGTTTGGTCCAATGGTTTGAGTGTAGACATAACATTTAATGAAAAGACAGTCATTCCAACATTTCAACTTTTAGCCTAGAAAATCTGAGATGTAGAGCTATACTATATAAGGATGTTCAGATACTCTTGCTCTTTATTTAATATAATTTAATAATCACAAATATTTCTCTTGATGAATATTACAGGTTGTAAAATAGCCAGGAATCCATGCAAGACACTAAAATATGTCTTAATTTTGCTCAGGATGCAGAATGCATTAAAATGTTGAAGTGCTTAATATAGTTAAATGATATTTTATTTAAGAGGAGATATTATGAAAGCAAGACAGAGTGAATAGGAGTTCCCTTTCCAAAAGAATGCGTATGGCTGAGGGATCAGGATGGGTGCTTTACATAGCATCAGCTGAGTGAAGTTTCCTACGCTTGCATTTCTGGTAGGCAATAGAAGAACAAATGATTTAGAGGTGAAAGGAGAAGGATAGAGACAATTTTGAACTGGGTTTTTAAATGGAGGAGGAACCAGAGTTTAATGAAAAAGTGATTATGTTTTCCCCCACTCCCTCTCTTCTTTTTCAGGAAAAAAAAGTAGTTGCGGAAAGCATGCTGGATCTTGAGGAGATCATGAGGAGAAGAAACTGAAATAGCTAAGGTAAGAAGAACAAATAGCATAATTGCTGATAGGTTAAAAAAAGACCATGTATGTGAAGCTGAGGATGAAGTCGGAAGATGTCCTGCTGTTGTCTGTGTACTCTATAGAGATTGCAGAAAGCTCTGTCCAGATCTAGGTCAGGGAGAGAAGAAATAAAAGCATCCCTGAGGGCTCTCTCCTTGACTAAACAAACCTTCCTCTGAAGTGTCTCTGTGGAAAACTGCATTGAACTTGGGTGCCTTCTCACGCTGTGAGAGCTGGGCTCAGGGTGTTTATTGGTTTGGGGTGGCCCTGGGCCAGGAAGCTCTGTGTGGAAGCAAGAGCACGATTTGGGCAGATACGTGGGCCACTGCGTAAAGCATCAGATTGAGATCTCAGGCTCTTGAGCAAGTTACCATAGCTTAATGAGCTACCGCACAGCAGCTGAGCTGTGGGGAATGCAGGGTAGCACAGGCTCATTTAAACCCTTCTCACGGCGCCTCGGCTGATGCATGGCAGCCGCTACGCCAAGGTAACGCAGTCACACATCTGAAATCCGGTTTAGGGAATCTCAGTCCCCCTTGCTTCAGGGGGTAGGTTTACAGGGGGTGGGTTTGCAGGTTTCTGCTCACTTTGTGACTTCTTTGGGCAGTCATTTCATCTGGGTTTTCTCAGGCGTAAGACAGTAGTAACTGTGATGGTTTGCAGTACTGAAGTACCTTGGAAAAACCAAAGGATTGCTGTAGAGGACGCTGCTGTTGTTTGTTGCTGGTAAAAGCACGGAATATCCTGAACTTTGTCTTAAATGTCAAGTTCTTGTCCTTATTAATACCTGAGTAAATCTGCTGAGTGTAAAGGAGCTTTGCTTGTATAAATGAGGGCAAGATTTTGCCATAGGGATCTCTCCTTCTGTTGGTGAGCATGCACAACCTCAGCTGAGATTTATCAAAATATTTGATAAGTACTGAGGGAAGAGCAGAAGAATTGGGAAATTCTCTCTCTCCAGCTCCTACTTCTTGCTATCTCTTCAGGCATTCTGGAAAATATCCTACATTCCTCTCCTCCTGGGGGAAATAAAGAATTGTCCATTTTTTTTTTTTTTTTTTTTAAGATGGCTAGCTTTTTTAATCATTTAATACAGAGAGGTTTGGTTTCTCCTCTGTTTGAAGTGAAGGTGTTCCCCTGTGGAAGGGTTTTTACTTTATCTTCATGTGCTGATCATAACATGTGGCACTCCAGACAGCTATTCTGCTCAGAGCTGAAAAACACCAAGCATTTCCTTTAGTACTACCAATAAACATTTGTGTTATTTTTTCCATAAAGTGGTACTCTAAGCATCGTGCCAGTTTTTCAAGTGACAGATTCTTTTGGAGGCGAAAGAAAAGTATCAGTATTTACTGGCTACCATAAGTATTTCCAAACAATTTAAGAAGCGCAAAGTCCTAAAATATTTATGTATGCGCATCAGTTACAATACTCTGCTACCATTTATTGGGCAGCAGAATGACAAAATACATGTATCAGAGTTATGATTGCCATGATAAGTACTTAGTGAATCACTCCATAATAAAAAATAAAAATAAAACCATGCTATTATCATGTACCATAATTAAATATTTGTGGAAGGATTTATGCTACAGTCACGAAGGTGGTTCATATGTCAAAATATTTGATGCAGAAAATTAAATGCATGCGCTTTGCTGCAAAAATTATCATCATATTGTTATAGTAGTATCCTAAGAAGTTGCAGAGGAGAGTGGCTCTTGCATACTTTCAACTGCTTTCCTATTTTGCCTGTTACAGAAGGACTTTCAGAGAATAAACTATGAAAATCGTCTGATAAATACCATCCTGTGTGCACTTACTGTAGATGATAATGTGGCACAAGAATCAAAGCTCTTGTTTCAGGGGTCCTGCCTTAGAAGCACAGGCAGGCTCTGCCTGGTTATTCATCAGACTAAAGATTTTGAACAGAGCTGTGTTCGCCCCCTCGGCTACTGCTTCTGGGCTGGCAGGAGCAGCTGTCTCTTACCATTATGCCCCGAGGAAGCAATGGCATTTGCCAGCAACTCCCTTTGTGTCTAACTCATTTCCTACATTCCCTTCTTTCATTTGCATAGTCAACTGGTCCTTACGCCTCAAGAAAATCAGGAGAGCATCTGAGGAATAAGTTGTTAGAAATGGAGTTTTTAAACATCACACCAGGAGGTGCGTGCACAGACCTCATTATATTCCCAACAGGTCTGCGAGCTCACAAGAACATAACACACACCAGAGAGGCTCTCTGTACTAACAGTTGACAGTGCTAAAATAGAGAAGGCTGTTTCTTCCCTCATATCTCAGGCAAATCGCTGTGTAAACCAGTGAGATATTCCTGTGAGCCTGCTTTCCTTTGTGACACTCTTCTGGTGGACAGACCTTCACTGATGGCAAAAGTGCTAGAAGGAATAGGACTGAAGCTACAATAGGCTGCCTGCTTCTATTGTTCTTTCCTCCATCTGCCTCCCTTCTTTCACAGCAATTTAGCCCCAGGTTGTCCCAAAAGCATCAATTAGAAATTAGTCGCGATAACCTGAAATGCTGGGTGAGGAAGGAACAGAGCCGTGTTTCGCGGAACACCTTCGCAATCAGGACGTCAGCATCGTTAACACTTGGTCTCGTTTTTTCCCCATCTGCGGTGACCGGGCTGCATTGCCCTGCTGATGCTGCCACGGACCGCGAGAGACCTGGCGTAGCCCTTTTCTGGGAGAGGGGCTGTGCGGACATCAGCCCCTTCTGAACACTCGGCAGCTAATTGTGCGTTGAAGCTCTTTCTTGTTGCCATCCTCCTCCTTACTCCTTATGGATAGCCCAGTGGATATGTGACAGACTTGTCCTGCTAGCTGCGGATGATGTTCATGACTCTTTTAGGGGCTTTAAGTAACAAGAGCCTGTTACTTCACTGCCTTGATGTGTTGTGGCTTCACGACAGGAAAGCGTCTTCCTTTGCACTCCAGCTGTGTGCCCTCTTGTTCCGAGTTTAGTTATTGATGGGGCTGTGCTTGACGGGGTTTCCAGCCTAAGAGAAACTCAAGCACAGCTGAGCTGCTCTGAACTGAACCAGCTGTTGACTTATTGAACAAGTGGCAAGAGTTCAGTTGCAAGGGCTGCTGATGGCGGGGAGCGAAAAAAAGTAATTTTGTGCCCATGATAAAGTGGATTTATCCATGGTAAACACTTCTCAACAGGCTGCTCGGCAGTGATAACCTGGTGCTGGTGGAGTCTGGTGTGATCTTAATGCTTGAGTAAGGCGAGAAACTGCTTTAACATGAACTGCCGCTCACTCGGACACCACTGGGCTCTGGAGTAAGGAAGCTGAACACAAAATGGGCATGCAGGATGCTGCCTGCTTCCAGTTAATGTGGTCATGCTAATACCAGTGTATGTACAACTCGGTGGAGCACATTGTGATTTTGCAAGGTGTAGCCAAGCTACGTAGCGTGTCAAAATTCAGGCTTCACAGTTATTTTTAAATTTTATTTTGAGCATTCATATCTCTTTGACTTTCTAAAGAGGTATTGGATGCTGATTTTTGAAAAATCTGCTTTTGCGGTCAGCATGCTGACCTGGCAATACCAACCAGACTGTGAGTATCTATCTTTGAAACAATTCCTCTATTTTATGTAAGTTATGGTAATCCTAGAATAGAATAGAATAGAATAGAATAGAATGCCTAAGGTTGGCAGGGCCCTCTAGAGGTCATCTAGTCCAACCCCCCTGCACACGCAGGGCCACCTAGAG
>JAWLRI010000262.1:2794876-2845015 GCA_034781795.1 Crypturellus tataupa
AGAAGGGATGTTCAATGTTGACTGGGCTTTGGGGGCTTGGGGGAGAGACTGCATATCCTGGATAAAAGATATATCATAAAGGCTGCTTTTTTGTTTCCAAAACATTTTTGTTTTAATCCACTAGCCCAGAATTTAAGCAAAAATGAGAATATGACTTGTTTCCCTGTGGTGTGCTCTTCATTCACAGTGTCCCAGAATTAACTAGTGCAAGTAGTGCAGTTATAGAGATAGATTTGGAGCCCAAGGAGCTACTGAACAAAAACAGTCAAGAGAAATCAGTGTTTTTGCAGGGGGAAGGAGAGGAAGGGAAGGAAATCCCTCTCAAACCCTGTAACAACCTCTGCGGGGGATGCCAATGCAAGGGCAGTTGCAAGTTTTAAGGATATTCCTTATCCCACATTGCTGGCATTAAAAAAAAATAATAAAAATCCAGAGTGCCTTTGCCAGTGAACTTGGCTGTTCTTCCCCTTTTGCTAGCTTATTCTCGCACATCCTCAGCGGAGGGGAGCGCTCTGTAGGAAAACAGGCCATCCTCTTGGCGTAACGTGCACGAATTTTTGCTCGGGTCTCTCCGTGGAGAGGGCTTGAGAGCGCCATTCCGCATCCCAGCCCCTGGTACGGTGGTTAGATTTGTATGGGAGAGGCGCGACGGGTCTGCCCTTGAGAGGAGCGGTGGCCCCGTGCCAGCCGCTCGCCGCGCGGATCTGTTTCTCTCCAGAGCAAAATCGCAACCTGCTGCCGCGGTTCAGCGCTGGGTCAGACCCCGGCCCCGTGGGCTGGATGTGGGGCTTGCCGAGACACTGTGAGGAGAGGCGCCTTCGTCTTAGTTAGCCCAAAGCGGCACCTTCTTTGCCATTCGTAAGCGAAACGCTCTAGGATTTGGGTATCCTCAGATTAAACTTGCTTTGACCTTGAGCGCGGATTGTAGCGTATAGGCTTGAGTTAAGACAGGCTCACAGTCTGAAAAACAACAACAAAACCCCATCCAGCTACCCTTTAATTTCGGCAAGTATTATTTGCTTTCGCAAGGAAGGATTCTGCCGTGTGTTTCACTGGGATTTCATTCATCTTTATTGATGGCATTTCACTTAATTTGCTGCCGTTCGAGAACCCTTAAGGCGAAGGGGAGAAGAGTGGAGTAAAACAGGGGTAAAAATGGGAGAGGGAATTGCTAGTATGAGGGGGAAAAGAAAAAAAACCCTCTCATCATGTTTGTGTCTTTGCAGCCTCCACACATTTAAAAAAGCCTTTGTGCAGATAGCTACGAAATGAAAGACCACAGACGATCCCGAAGGAAGCGCCGTCAGGATGTGTCCTCAAACAAGCGTGTTCTTGCCATAATGCGGAGGAGCTCACGGAGCTCATCCGAGGTCTCCCAAAGCCGTGGCTGCCTCTCCTTCTGTCTTCCGAACCGCCCTGGGATTTGGGGGGCGCTATTTGGAATTTTACTCGGGATGTGTTTTGGGAAGGGTTTCGGACGCGCACCCTGGCATTAGCGAGTCCATGCCAGTCTGTGGTTGCAGATTAGCTGGTTAGAAAGGCTCCAAACTGGCAGGGTGCAGTCGTGCCTCCCACCCGTTCTCCCATCAAGCACATCCCTGTCTTCAGCAGCACTGGCTGAAGTCCTGGAACATCATGTGTAGTATTTTTTTCCCCTGTGTTTTTATTAGCAAAAACAAAAATATTGTTTTGCGTACTCTGGTCTGACTTCTTCGGACATCTTTTTATGCCCCCTGATTGAAAATAGGATATTAGGTTAGATAGACACTTAATATGAGCCAGTACATCTGTTCTTATAGAATTAATATATTTCTGATATCATAAAAACACCCAACAGTTTTAAAAATCTTATTAAAATATTAGCCTGGGAAATAATATACGACAAATAGTTTCACTGTGTAAAAAGACAATTCTCCCTCCCTAGCCCATGATGAAACAGCTTTTTTCTTTCAGCTTTGGGATTGCCACCTCTAAATTTGACAGAAGGCTTCATTACTTTTGTGCTAGAGGACAGGGAAGATAGATAGGAATTTCTCACCTTATTTTTCTGGAGTAGTTGCTATTTTATGTATTTTTATCGTCAGGGAAGCACAGGCAAGTCAGAAAGGGAGCAGGACGGGCAGAGATGTTTTGAAATACAGACGGGGCTGAAAGGAGAACCTTTTAACACAAGGAGACTGGCTAAAGTAACCTGCTGGCATTTATGCCTGTGGGATTAAAGCATCAGAACCTTCTTGCTGCTTCCGTTTGTTCTCTAAAGTAAAGCGACCTCAAAGGCTTTTATAAATCACTTAGGAGCTCAGAGCCATCATGTTCTGCGACTGGCCAGCTACAGAACATAGAAATGCATCTCTGGTTAAGTGTGTGGAAGAGAAGGTGTGTAAGAGAGCCCCTGTGCAAGGGAATTCCCTATCCCGATATCTCTAAGTATTCCATAGCCTCACAGACAGGGAATGTTACTTTTCTTTTTACTTTTTTTTTTTTACTTTTTTTTTTTTTTAATGCTGTCTCAATATTTTTCTATGACTTGCTCTATTATTTATTCTGGACTGGCTTTCCAATTTGCAGTGCCCTGAGCGAGTGTGGTGTCCGCCTTGAGCTACCAGAGGGGGAATCTGGCTGTGAATTGCTTCCCCATCTGTCATGGAGCGAGAGAGAAAGATCTGAACTGGCAGTGAGTTTTTTCTTCCTCCCTTCCTCTTGGTTCTACTGCCAGAAGGGGAAACTGGAACTGGCCCATGAGTTATTCAGTTAATATAGGGCCACAGAGCTGGAGACCCCCAGATTGCAGAGCCTGAAGTGCTAACACCCCCCTGGGTGCCTGCTAAATATATTGTGACAGGCGTTTAGTTCCCTCGGTGCAGAACTTTGCAGCTGCTTCACTGCTTCTTCATGACTTATATACACCCTGCTCCGATTCGGCACCGCTGCTCTCGTGGGCTGCCTGCTCCGAGCTTCAGCTTCTCGGAGTCCTTGCAGAACTTCACTGCATGAGTTTGCTGCTCATGCTCAGCAGAAGCCCTCAAGTCCCAGTGGATTGCTTGGTCCTGAGCTCCCTGTGATATATTGGCAGCTTTTTGTTGTTTCTTCTCTGCAACTCTGTGCCAAGGACTGCAGGTTCTCTTCTCCTTGACCTGTTCGTTTCCCTCTTATATTTGCTTTTCCCCTGCCCATGTTTTGCTGCGTTCCAAATTACCTGATATTTAGTAATTTATTTTACCCTGCTCTCCCATTCTCTTTTCCAAAGCTCTACCAGTTACATCATCATCATCTTTGTCATCATCTCATCCATGGCAGAAGACACATGCCTGCACCTTGCAGTTCCTGACACCAATGAAAGGTGAAGTAATCTAAAACCAATCCCCTGAATCACAGATCAAGACTCTGTCTCCAATATTTGTGTCTAGAGCGGGTGTTATTCAAGCAAAACGCCATGCCCAATGCTCACAGCTTGCAAGGTTGGGAGCCCTTAGTCCTTGGTTCAGATTTTGCGCTTTGGGTCTCTCTCCAGTTTTGGGGATAGCACTATTCAACTCGAAAGGGATGAACTTCAGACTGGTTGGTCCTGCACATGCAGCAACACCCAATGGTGCCAATTGTTTACAAGAAGTCCTACCTGTGAAGTTACATAAAAGACAAATTACGAGGAAAAAATAGCCTGTTCTTGAGGTCAGTCTGACCAATGTCAAACTGTGGAACTGAGAGGGCCTGAGTTTCAAGTGTCGTTGCCCAAATTGCGACCCAGACAGTGATTCGACCTGAAATCTCTGGCATTTCTAAATGTAATTTAAAAAAAATGATTCAGAGTGTAGCACTTCAGTGCTGCTATTCACCCCTCCAAATTAAGAGGCCTTGCTTGCTAACAGGTTTAAAGTTCTCCTGATTTTTTTTTTCAACCCAATTATTGGTTCCTTTTGCCACCTGTGTAGTCATGTGGCAATAGCTGAAGCTCTTCTGAGCTCTGCTCTGTTAAGGCGCGAGTGTCCATGCATGTGCTTGACTTGCATGGCTTAAAAACACATCTGTAATTCCCTGGTGCTGATGTTTATAGGCAAGGACTAAGCTTAGCAGTGACTGTGGAGTCTTACTCTTTGGAGCCGATGCACTTGCCTAACTCTTGCAGCACACAGATATTCAAGGCAATTAATGACCCTTGTGTTCAGTCAGCCCTTCCCTCATGAAATCCAGCGTTTGCATTTTGTGGAGTGTAAAGTTACCTACTTCCTCTGATCGGTATTTCATTTAGCACGTAACAAGCATACAGCTGCTTCTGAAAGTGGTGCAAGCTTCACCCCGGTAATTCATGGTTTCCACCCCCAAATGCAAGCGCTATGGGAGCGCGGGGAGGAATGCTGTGTAGGCAAGAGCAAAGGCAGCTGTATGCTGTGAAATAAGAAGTAGCAGGCAAAATACAGTATCACAGCTAGTAGATGTATTTTAAAAGTGGAAACATCTATGTTTAATTGCATTTAAAATACGTAGTGAGAAACCACAGTTATACATTGTTATAACAAACCTTTACATCTGAAGTCAGAATAATACAAAAAAAAAAAAGTGCTGATTATATATGGTCAGAATAACTGAGGCAAAATGTTGACAACATCTTCTAAAATATTAGCATGTGGCCTCTGCCAGCAACACTCTAAAGGTCAAGTTAAATAATCGCAGTGTCGATCACTGGTTTTCTGTAGCTTACCCAAAAAACAACAACCAAAAAAACTGTTCATTTTTTTCATTTTTTTTCTTTTTTTTTTGCATAGCTTTCAATATTGCTGCACTCTCACCTCTGCATATCGCAAGCCCATCTCAGTTCTGAGATAATTTCTTTAAAGTTCTGAATATCTTTTTTAATTCAGTTCTCCGCAAATACATAATATATAATTTCTACCAATTATAAATACATCATTTTTATTAATCTGATTTCAGTAACATGCATTTGTATAATTACTGTACAATCAAAATAGACATTGACTTTACACGGTGTGTATGCTTTCATTTCCATGATATTGTTCAGACACACTGCTGAACAAATCAAGCAAATGGGAAAATAAAAAGGAAAAAAAAAAGGAGGAATAATAATAATAAAAAAAAAAAGAAACAGAATCTCACAGTGATTACAGACAAAAATAAAGTAAGGAAAAATACTTATCAGAAAAAGGATTTATTAATACATAGAAAATCCCCACAATAGTTGAAACACACTTTAGAAACTAGTAAACACGTTAAATAGAGTTGTGCCAATTACACGGTGCCCAAGCATCTGCTTGCTCTTAATTAGATGGGGAGGTGAATGACCACTGTTTATTTTCATTTTCCTCATTAATTATGAAAAACTGCATTTAATTCATCTTGCATGGTGAGAGACTGGCTGCGCAGATGCAAGTCGTACGGGAAGTGGCTCTCTGTGGGCAACCTGAACATGGAGCTCTGCCCAAGGGGACCCCTGGGTGGCACTGCACAGTAATGCATGCCGTAATTGTAATTTTTGCCGTAGTCCAAGCTCTCTTCTTGCTTCAGGGAAAATATCCCATTATAGTTAATTGGGGGAGGACTTAAGGGACCTTCGAACTGTGGGCTGGCGCACTCGGGGGACGTGCTCTCGTAGAAGGACTCGTACGCGCTGCAGTAGTTGTAGGGCTTCATGGACTTGGCGTTGTCGAGAGTCCCGTGCCCCGGCGGGGTGCCGAGCTCGGGGCTGTGGTAGGGGGGGTAGAAGGTGGAGTAGGGCGACCTGGCGTGGTGGCCGCCGTCGCCGGCCTGGCCCATGAGGAAGCTGCGGGCGTTGAGCTGCAGGCAGCCCGCCACCAAGTTTGTAGTCGGCTGCGACAGACCCTTGCACAAGTTTTGGACGAACGTGAGCAGGTCGGGTCTCTTGCCGATCCGCAGGATTTCAGAAAGAGCCCAAATGTAGTTTTTGGCCAGTCTTAGAGTTTCTATTTTGGAGAGTTTTTGTGTTTTAGAGTAGCAAGGGACCACTTTCCTTAAATTGTCCAGCGCGTCGTTAAGGCCGTGCATGCGGTTCCTCTCCCTAGCGTTGGCTTCTTGTCGCCTGAATTTGATCCTTTCCATTCTGATCTTGCTCGTCTTTTTTTTCCGAAGGCCCCTTCTCCTTGGCAAACCGTTCTCATCCTCCTCTTCCCTCTCTTCCTCTTCCTCCTCCTTTTCTGTGTCTTCGCCAGGAGACCTTTTAATATTCTTGCCTCGGAGCACGATCTGCTTCGAAAAGCTTTCTGGATTCTTAATTTGCTTTTGGTCATCACTTTCTCTGGAAAACTTTCTGCACATCTGGGACTCTGGCATTACAACAGACTCATCAAAGGGTAGCGTTAACATGGTTCTACAATCTTAAGTTACCTGCAAGAATGCCAGCACAATATTTAAATATTTCCATTTATAAAGTTGACACGCTCAAACACATGACACACCTTTCGCTCGCCTGTGTGCACGCTCTATATATGAGTATAAAAACGCACAATCTGCATTTCTCTCCCCAAACGGTCAATCGCAATTGCCTTTTTACATGCTTGCTTAATAAAAAAAAAAAATCAAAGCTGCCCAGAATTTTAAAATCACTTGAAAAATTCAGAATCTTGTAACTAAAAAAAAGCCACATTTCTTATAGATAACTAAATTAATGTTTAAAACACACAATTAAATCCCTGATCACTTATCCTATTTTAAACAAGACCTTCGAACTCTCACCACCTCGGAATTCAAAGAAATGCAAAACATAAAGCAGTACAGAGATTTCATTCATCCAGATTCCCCTGGGTGAAAAAATGAGAAGAGCAAGAACAGTCTTAAAATTGCAAAGTGCCCTGTCTCTATTCACTGATAATTTCTAAATCACTTTTTGACTTATATTTTGAAGTTTTTTTTTTTTCCCCCCTCCAAATTTGCTGTCTCACGAATCAAAATTTTAAACTCCAGTAAGTTACCGGGCGAGGAAAAAATTAATGACTCCCCCCCCAAATACTTATTTAATAACAGAATTAAAAATTAAGATTTTTTTTTCCTAATGATTGGTGTGAAAATACATATCACATTTATTTCATTTCATAACAAAAAGCTGGACTAGTCTAATCCTAAACGTATTCAAATTAGAGTTAGAAAATAAAATCTGTCCACCTCTTTTCTTTCCCCCCCCCACAGCAAAAATTCCAAATCATATAACATATTTTAGTTAGAATTGACTCATTTTCCTTTATCTCCCTTTTCTTTTTCTTCTACCTTTTTTTCTCCCCCATGAACCGGGGGGAAGATTCCCTGCACGCTATCGCAGTGTTTATGTTCTGCAAGGTTCAGACGTCTCCCTCCAGCTAATATCTGACAGGAAGGCTCTGTCGATTCTGCCTGCAATAGTGCACGTGTGTTCCGAAACCAGAATGAAATAGGAAAATAATTTCCAAATTATTTTGCTTTTGTTTTCAGTTTGGGAGCAGCAGATGCCTGGATCCACTGTCCTCAAAGAGACAAGCAGAAACGAATGCAGGGACTTTTTAACAGAACAAAACTAAACAAAAACCCCCATAAAAGACTAACTCTCCCAGTATTGTCTACACACTTGCAATATTACATAACACCAATGAAAGTATGCAATTGCATCAGAAGAATAAAATGTTAGGAGGAGTTAGTAGACAGTAAATAGCATACATAAAATACAAGACAATGATACTGTATCTTTAAACACTTGCATGCACACCCAGCACCAACTGAAATATATCTTTATTTGTATTACCTTAGCTTTTTATTTCATTCAACAATCAGTTTTCATTTTTTGCCTTCCAAATCTTTTCAGTCTGAGTGTCGCATCGTCTCCTGGAGCCTAGATCTGTGTGTATCTGCACTATCTCATTGATCTCTAAAAAGTGACATTGATGCCAACTGCCAGAGCTGGTACCCATGCCATCTGCTAGTGACGTCACGGGGCAGAGAAGACCACGTGAGCCTTTCTCCTGGGACCTTCATTCTGCACTGATCATCTGGCATCCCTCTAAGTGGGTACCAGCATTCATGTATCAACACAGAAGGTTAGACGGATGGAAAAAAAAAAAAAAAAAGAAGGGGGGGGAGGACAGAAAGAAAGAAAGAAAGAAAAAAAAAATCTGCACCAGCATTTCACATACGGGAGGTGCATTTTGACTGGAGCTGCTGCTTTTTAGCAGCCCGGCTGCGCGCACGGGCATGCCAACGCCGGGTGCTCTCCCTGCTTGCAGGTACGAGCGCCCTGGAGTTGGTGCTGTGGTTTGGGTTGTAGGGAAGGTGCTGCCTCGCCTGGCGCCCAGTCCCTGCTGTGCACCTGGTGCCCAGGAAAAAAAAAAGAAGAAAAAAAAATATATATATATATAAAGCAAGGAAGGGAAAGCAGCAGTCGGGAAGTGATGCTGGTACTGGCACACGCAACGCGGTCGCCAAAGTAGTTCTTGCTCAGTGCCTTTCGTGAGCGATTTTGGGGCATTTTATTTATTTATTTATTCTTTTAAGTGCAGCGCGTTGCCCCAGCGCACGCATTAACCAGAGCGAATTTCCCCTGGGCTCGAAGAAAGCCCTTTGGCGTTTGGCTTTCCTTTTTCTTTTTTTCTTTTTCTTTTTTTCTTTTTTTTTTTTTGACATTTTACCCCACCCTGAAAAAGGAGTTTGAGGGCAAACTGGAAGTACAGTGGGATAATTTTTCAGGGGAAGGAGCGCAGAGCCACGCAGCCCCTGGTGCGCGCTCACACCTGCCTTTGCAGAAATGCTTTTGCAGACGTAACTCAGGGGAATACGAAGAAAAAAAAAAAAAAAAAGAAAACCAAAAACATCCCCCCCAAAATCCTTAACCTTTTCGCTACATGTCTTTTTTTTGAGAACGTTTCCCTTCAATCTTTTCTAAATACGAGGGTCTTTGGGGATGCGTCCGTCCTCCTCCCACATCCCTCCTTGCCTCCTGCCCCTTTTCCCACTCCCTTCTTGGTGCCCTGTTCTGCGGGCGCCGGGCGGCCCCGCTTGCTGTCAGCTGCCTCTCTGGGACTCTCGGCTCTTTCTCCCTTAACCCTTTTGTTTCTCTCTCCCTCCAACAGGCAAGAAACTGTTAAACGGATCTGACAAAGCCTCTCGGCTAAGCCCTGCCACGGAGCTTATGGCAAACTCCACCTTGGGCTTTTAGGAGTGGTTGTGTCACGTCTAAGCGCTGGCAAGAGAGGTGCGGGCAGAATGTGTCATCTTAGAAGCATTTTTCCCCCTTTTTTTTGCTAAAGTTTGCTTTTATTATTATCATATATCACTGCTTTTTAGGGACTAAGTAATCTCTATTTAAAAAAAGTGAGAGACGGAGTGCTCTCTTAGTATTAAAATAATCCCTGGCAGAGCTGCTATTGTTATGGGTCTGTGTCAGCGTTTCCATTGTAAATCCTGTTTTTGAAGGGTTTATAACTCATCTGCTTTAATTCACGTTGGGCCCAAGCTTGGCATTAATGTCCTCAGCCCCGATCCAATTATTTTGTTTTCACAAAGTTTCATTTAAATCTGTTTGGGCATTTCTTTTGATTAAAAAAAGAGGCGGCAGTAAAATGTGTGTGTGGAGGCTGCATTATGTATGTGTGTATGTGCTTAAGAATTTAGGGACCTTTGCTTAAAAAGAAGAGGAAGGAAAAAAAGAAAGCCTTCTCCAAACTTTGTATTTTTTATGGAAGTGAGAAATATCAGGTCATTCATTCCTTACACAGCTCAGGCCTCGTTCTTTTTTAAAGCAAATATATGTGAAGTGACAAAGATGTTAAAACTTAAAGTAGCAACTGCTCAAGAGGAGCAAGCACTATAGTATTCGTAATATTCATTTCATTTTATTCCAAATATTACAATCGGTGTAACAGAGGAGAGGGTAGAATCCCATTATTCTCAATAGGAATTTATGTATTAAGATTTATATTGTGAAGGGTCCTAAGGGTTGTCAACCTTTTCAAGGATTTTGCATATTCAGAGTATTATACAATGCACAATAATCTAAATATGCAAAGTCCCGGGGAACCAAACTCTGTGTCAATGCATACTAAAAATACTATAAGAAATTGAAGGAAAGGTTGACATTATAGTGGCTCTGTGTTAAGGGAAGGGAAGGGCTATAAAATTTCCAGCTACAGTTCCTCGACCTCCAAAATACACTTTCATAAAAACATCCCCCCCATCCCAGCCTTCTTTTTTTTTTTTTCTTTTTTAATTGATGGCATTTTTTTTTAAATTCCTCAAATATTATTGTAAAATGCATATTTGGATGGCTCTTATACTGCAAGTAAAAATAAAATAGATGAATTAGTTTGTGCTGAGGGATTCCCTCTGTAGTAGTAACATTACATTTTTGCAGATTCTTAATCCATCATTTGACCTTTTTAGTATTTTCAGATAAATAGTGGAGAAACAAAATAGCTGAGATATCAAGGTTTAAAAAGCCTCTACTGTGCATGCATAATAACTTTTCATAAGGATTTTTACTACGCATTTTGTATCATGGATCCATGATATGCAAATGTGTACTGCTGTTAATATGCATTCACGGCATACCTCATAACTGCTGCTTTGCTGTCTACTGCGAATGCATGTTAAGAATAATACCCAAAACACTGAATTAAATGCATTCTATAGAAGGACTCCATGCAACCAAATGTACTGCTGAATACATCCTGCACGTTCCTTTCCTGTGTCCAGGCTGTGTAGTTTCAGATTATAACGGTGCCTGTGTTTCAAGAGCGATATTATTATAGCACATTAAGCATTAACAGATTCACTGAAATAATACGGAGCTCAGAGGACTGCTGAACATCCACAGCGCATCCAGGGGACTGACCCAAACCGCACAGAAATCGGAAGGGAATCCTTCCAGCAACTTCGATACAGTTTAACCAGATCTTTAGGAAAATCTTATACTCTTTTTTTTTTCCCTCTCTCTCTCCTGTGCTCCATGGTGCTCTCCCACTTTCCCTGGTCCGTAACTCCCAATCGCAGTGTGACAGCAGAACCACCTCCATCCTAGAGGGTGTCTCGGTGGTGCTTGCTTAGGACGGGATCTGGTACCGCTGCTCCCGCGGTTTGCTGTGCCGTGGTCTGGGTCATGCCGAGGTGGTAGAGAGACGTGGTGGGATGGCAAGAGATAGTTCAGAAGTGCGGGGAGGGAACTCGGAGGAGATTTTTTCACTTTGTTCTTGCAAAAATACAGCGGCTTAAACCTGATGGATGGTATCTTGGGCTGGGAGACCACGGTCCCCAGTGAGATCCCTGCTTTCAAGAACCAGGGCTACCTGTGGAGGCAGAACCTGCTCCTGCTGGGATGGATCGGGGTGGCCCAGGAGCCCGTGCAGCTGCTGCGCTGTCCCGCCTGCCTCTGGGACCCGATAGGGCTCCAGGAGTGGCGACGAGCATCCCTTTCAGGAACCGCCGGCCTTTCCTACCTCTCCGGGTACCCGGAATGCTGGCGTAGCCTCTGGACCTCAGAGTGGGAGCAGCCGTTCCTACGGAACGGGCTTAGCCCTTCTCCCAACACGGCTGTGGAGATGTACGGGGATACGCATCCTTCCCCCAGGGGAGATGAAAGAAGATGCTAATAAGGACCTCTGGAATCGGAGAACGAACCTGTGCTAGTTCAAGAGGATCTGGTTCAGTCTGAAAATGCGATTTTAACCCAGCTGCTAATGCTGGGAGATATTATGAATGTGTTTTGCACTAAGCCCCCTGTAATGAGGACGTACTTTTTGCTCTAATCAGACATCCTTAGTTTTATGTTTTGAATAGGCTGTTAGGGACAAATATGAAAGAGCTGCAGAGGGGTTAGTTACTCCATTTTAATGGGAGTCACTTGAGTAAAACATGAATTTAGAATCTGAAAATGGACTCTAATACTAATTGAATATGGCTAACCAAAAACGCGCTTGTGACCAGAAATTGCTCTAAGATTACTGAAGCACATGAATAAAATGGCTCTGATTTAGATATGACAAACATTTGGCATAATCCTCTTAATTCTGAGTGACTTCTACTTACACTAATATGAATGGAGAGTAGGACCAAATAATTTAAAGAAAGATGCATTTTAAAATACCGAGGCAAACTTACATTAATCGAGCAAGCCTAGAGAAGTGTTGGCATAGCACAGACCGAAATACACACCTTGCAACAAAATGGGATTTCAGGTATCTGCTCTCCCTTGGGAGAACCGTTCTTGTCAGACCAGTTGTGTTAATTCTTGCAACTGCGCAGGTTAAGAGCATTCCTGTCGCTTTGGGGTGTCCATCAACCCTATGGTATATCTGGGAGAAATGTCTCTTTGTTTATTTATTTATTTATTCACGCTCGGTGACTGGGGTTGTCCCGCTGTCCGTGACGATGCTCTGAGATCGGCGGGTCCTGCAGCCCCGCGAGGAGCCCCGCACGGACAGCGGCTGCGGGCCGTGTCCTGGTGTCGCCGAGCAGGACCTGCTCTTGGGTGGCAGTCCCAGTCAAACAGCGAGCGAGCTCTGCTGCTTGTGGTCTCTGTTTGTTCTCCCCCTCTAAGCCGTGTCTGATGGGAACTTCTTCCCCAACTCCGTGGGGAGTTTCCCTGTGCTTTTCCTCCTTTCCCGGAGCCTGTTCCCTGCGAGGGGATTACCCGCTACGCTCTGAACCCTGCGCTGTGCCGGGGCAGGAGCCGCTCGGAAGCCCTTCAAGACCTGCGCGAGCAGCGGGGCGGCCTCGCGCAAAGCACGTGCTGAGACGAGCGGTGTGCCCAGGACCGCGCCGCAGGCGCTAAATTAAACGCGAGACGCAAGGAGAGAGAGAAGCTAAATTAACACCGTCTTGACAGCAGCGCCAAGCAAAACCTAGAAATAATAAAAGCTTCTGGTGGACAGTTCCCTCCTAGGAAATTACGGGAGGTTTTGTAAGGGGAACTTCGTAAAAGATCCTCGCAAACTTCTCGGAGAAACTCTGACATTTCCGTAATTTGCAGCAGACCTTTGAAACTCAGCAGGGAGAAAGCCCTCAGGCTAGAGAAATGACTTTTCTTTACGCCCAGGAAATTTTATCCAGGTTCAGGTGAGATGCAAGCTCTTAAGGATCATCATTTCCTTTCTCTTGCTTGCACTCCTCAGGCAAATTGTAGCAGCATGTTGAAATAACATCTGAACGCTTTAGGAAAAAAAAGACCTCAGAAATAAAAATTATTTTAAACCAATTTTAAAAGCACATTATTAAAGTTGGGAAGTTGAGTGTCTGTGAGTAGGAACTGCCAGATCTACAGTTGCCTATGAACCCCAATTCTCTTACCTGTATGTGTGTGTATATAAATATATACACACAGGTATTTTCTTATCAGTAGAGGTTAGCCGAGGGGCTTGTTTTTACAAAATAATTTTAACTGGGGGACTCAAAGGCTCAGGTTTCCTTACTATAATGGAATTTCTGCTCCTTTTGGTTTGCCTTTCATTACCTGAATTGGTGACCTTCTAGTCCAAGGCTTTTCCTGAGATACTCTTCAGATGAAGATAAGTGAAATTTTCATTCAAAAGGCAAAAAACCTGCTGGATCTGGTATCCCAAACCTGCTTATGGTGTTTCCCAAATACGCATGATGCTTTTGACTGCTCCTAGTATTTGCCAGCCAGCAAATGCAGCGTGTGATACCACATGTATTTAAAGATCTCTTTACTGGAGAGATTTCCTTACCAAAAAGAAAGATAACTCTCACTTAAAAAGAAAACCCTCCCCATCAACCATCCGTCTACAAGACAATATCAGAAATAAATTTTTATCTTTATAACATTCCTATGGAGCCACAAAATATTACTTTATGGAGGGAAGAGAGAGGTACAAGGATATTACAGTGCAGATCCTTAAGTGTACGTAAGCAGCTCATTCCCACTGATTTAAAATGCCCAGTACAAGCATTAGGAGTATTCAGGAACCAGATGTCTATTTGATTAAACACTCCAGAATTTATTTTTGAGGAAAGGATCAGATGAAGTGTGCAGTCACTGAATCCTCTAGCCTGGCTGCTCCTTGTTATTGCAGGAAACTCTACAGATCTGCTCTGATTTGAAGGCAGTGGGGGATGGACGCTAGAAAGGATCTTGCCCCAAAATACAAAACTGCATTTTGCCCCAAAAGACAAAACATTTCCGTCTGTCACAACAGAAAGTGGAAGCTATTTTGGCCAGATGATCAGTTTTCCCCAGGCATTGGGGGAGATCAGGTGACAAAATTTGACAAAAAGGAGTTCTTTTTTTTTTTAAAGCCATTTTCTAGATTTGATCCACTTCTGGATCAAATGAAAGGTACAGCCAATTCAAGCTCATCTGTGAAATGGTGCTGAATTTGTACTGGGAGGTAGAGAATTTTCTCAAAAAAAAAGTTGCCTACTTGTTGTTTAAAGAACATTTTTTTCCAATGATGAATGAGCCCTTTGCTATAGCTACAGATCTACCTCTAAGTACCTGATGCTTCTCATCCTTGTAAAAATCCCTTTAAATGTCTTTTTCCCCAGCTTTCCAGAACGGGTTTTTATTTGGCAGGTATACATGGTTTGGGGTAAGACCTGTGCTCTTTCTCTAGGAAATGGCGTTGTCTAACACCAGTCGATAAAACTGGCCAAAATCAAGAGTTGCATGCTGTTATAAAGAGAGGTGAGGTTAATGTAATTAAAATAAAACAGGCTGAAGAAGATGCTAGTCTCAGGAAACTGCGTCTCTTTACGCTGTGTCTGTGTGAGCCCTAAGAAGCTTTGCAAATCCCCTGTTTTTAGAGCTTTTTCGTCCAGCAGCATCATGCAAATCCGTGTTTCCTGTGACCACGGGCCTCACCCCGCACCAAGCACAGACGGGACCGAGCGGGATCTTTCGGCAATTTTCACTTCAGCCCTTGGGCTGGCTAAAGACCGGTTTGAATCCCTGAGCAGTTTAAAGCGAGCATGCCAGAATGCACCCAGAAGTTTGGCAAAAAGCCCTTCTTTTTGGCCACATTCCCTTTTCCAAGAAGGGAGCTTGGCCTGCTGAGCCCCGAGCCTGCTTTCCTCCCCTCGCTGGTGTGCTGATTGCCGTAGGAGGTGACTTTCTACCTGTTCTGCGCGGGCTTACTGGGGGCTTGACTTTGAAAGCACCGGGAAAAGGTCGTGCAGGACATAGTTTGCAAAATCATTGTTAACACTGTCAGCGGCCAGCAGAAACAGCAGTGGATAGGCACGAATCTGTGCAAATCAGGGCCTCCTTCTCGTGTTGGAGACTTTTATGCATGTCTCGGGCTGCAGTTTGCTGTGCGCTTCCTGTCTAGAGAGGCAACCCATATTCTGCCTTCTACTTTTGGGCTTGTAAAGCATCTTGCTATGTAAAGCTGTCTAGGTAAAATTTATCTCAAAAGGGTATTTTGCTATGAATTTTGAAGACAGCCATGTGGAGAACATTTACTGTCGCCAACAGATGGTGACGGGAATAGCTGTCTCTCTGTATCTCCAAGCCCTCGAACAGTGTAAATACAGGCACGGCGATAGCAAATTGGGGGAGTAATCGGTGACACAAACCATGTATTACACTGTGCAGCTCAGGGGGCCAAATCCTGAGAGGTCCAGAGTTCCTGTGCTGCTCCTGCACATCACAGTGTTGGCGCAATAAAATCCCTGGGATTGAGGTTGGTGAGGTCCTGGAATAGAGAGTGAAGCACTGCTGACCATTGCTTTCACTTTAATACGTTATTCGTTTGTTTCTTGCGGCAACAACTAACATCAACGAGCTTTCTGCAAGGGCTCTGACTCCCATAGAAACAGGAATCGTGATTAGGAAAACGATATTTACAGGTTGACCTGGAAAACTGAAGTGGAATGGAAGGTGCTTTCTTTAGCAAACTGTGTATTCTTTTCAGTATAAAACTTTTTGAGAGGTGAATTCTAATGAAATTTCATTTTGCGAAAAAGACACTTAGCTCCTAAGGAAGGTCTTGATTTCATTTCAAAAGGATTCAAAAGAATACTTCTTTTCAAAATCACATATAATATATAAAATCAGAACCAGATCTTTTTTTTCTTTTTTTCTTTTTCCCAAAATGAGTCATTTCAATCGACAATGAACAAATATTTACTGGAAATCTTGCACTGTGAAACTCTTTTTCTTTTTCTTTCTGTTTTTTTCTTCTTTCTCTGATTGTGTTTCGGATCTGAAGGAAAGCAGTTTTAGAAACCTAAGCTTTTCCCAAACAAAGGGAAGTCGAAGCTTTAGTCTAGTGCACTGGAATCTGCACAGCACCTGGGCTAAATCAGTGTTTCCATCAGACAAAGCTCTTTCAGCCATGTATTCTGAAAGGGCAGTTTCACTTTATTAATCAGTTTCGCTATCGTTTAATATATCATAAAATTCAGATAGCCTATTCTTATTTAGCTCCCGGACATAAATGTTTCTACGTGCTTCCCCCCAATTTTTTTTTTTCTTTAATCATCAGCAATTCTCTGAAGTAGCAGTTCAGACTCCCCCATACCCTCAATTCCATTATGCCAAACACAACACAAAAAAGATAGCCTTTGTTAAAAAGTTTAATGTTCTTAATTAGTAGAATTGTCAGACTAATTAGAATACCAATTAGAATTGGCAGGGCTATCGTTAATTTAGAAGTGCTGTGGTCTAGTGTTAATCGCTATTAAACCTTATAGTTTGTGGTAGAGAGGGAGCAGAGAGATGAATACACACACATGCCACCTCCCTCCCCTCCCGTTTTAAATGTTAAGGGTCCATAACCATAACGATCTGTGCTGTCAATGTGTACTTAGGGAGTGTTTAATCCGTGGAGACGGTGATGCAAAGTTAACAACTGTTTATGCATTATTGTAGCATTTCCAAAAAAAAAAAAGTACTTTTTTTCACGTGCTGCTATTAAAACGGCAAAATCTGATTAATGGCTTGAGAAGACGCTTTCCTTAAAGCGCTTGGGAATCTTTATCAGCAATGTGCAAGTGGAAACCCGCCCCGCTTTTCCTTTTGCTGCTGTTGAGGTTGGTTTGCGCTCCTTACGGCACACGGCGAAGGAGGATCGCCCGGCGCTGCGCGGAGCGCGATGGAGGCTCCGAGCCCGCTCGTTCGGCCGGCTCCTACCAGTGAATTTATCGCTCAGGTTCACGCAGTGAGTCAGGACTTAACTGGGAACTCAGCAAGCGCTGGTCTCCCCAACGAACCCACCAGCACACGCACCCGTCCCGTTTGTGTAACCCTGACTTGTAGGCGATGAGGATGCCGTAGAACAACACAGTTTTATTTTTCAGCCTCAAAGGAAAAGCAGAAACTTCTCTTTGAACTGCGCGTTTAAAAACATCTGCTCCTGACTGAAACCATAAGGGGCAACTTCCCAAAGGTGGATGCGGTGAAGAAGCCTGCGAATTGCCTGGGCACCGTCTCCGCGCACGCGGAGCCCAATTTATATGCACAAGCAATTAGGAGAAAGGAAGAGTGCACAGGTGGCTGGAGAAGCCTGCGATAGCCTGATGTGTGCAAATTCCAGGCGCAAACATAACGTCTCCTATGTACAAGTGCATTTTCCACTTTGATGTTTTCTCCAGCTGGGCCAAATTACCTCCTGAAATCTCTTACGGGTGATAGAGTGAGGCAAGAGTGATGTTACTGATTCCTACTTATCTGGGGCAACGGTGGTGCGAACTGCAAGAGGATAGACTAGGGGGACAGGAGAAGAAAAGAAAGGCAGGGCATTATGGAGCATGCGGTTATCTCTACCTTGAATATTTTTTGTGTTACTCCCTAGCCTGATCTAGCTTCAGTAATTCTCTATTAATCCAGTCCTGCAAAATCCGTGCAGACCTGAATGTGCAGCCTCTTCTGTTGCACAGAAACCTATAGTTCAGCCTCCAAGCAGTGAGATGTTTAAATTGGAACTTATAAGGGTATAGCCAGAGAACCTTTGCCGTGTTCAAATGGCATCTTGTACGTTAATGCTTTATTTAATCTCTGTTTATATAAAGCTATCATAGAAAATGACACATCTATGTGTCTTTGGTATTGCAAAAAAAAAAAAAGGTGTGAATTTACATACTTTATATAAGACAAAGGAGTCAACATTCAGCTACAAACTTAGCCTACATAGTTCCTATCATGTTACTGCGCAAAGCTAAAATTTCATACTGGATAAGAACACTCTAAGAAAGAAAAATAGTTAAGATATGGTAAAAGACACATACTGGGGAAAATGAGTTAACTGCAAACAAGCATTTTAATTCTATTTTTATGTAGGTGGGTCAGTGAATTAGAAATCAAGAAATTGCATAAAATCCTTTTCTCTCAGCTCTTTATGCTAGAGCTGTAATGTAAATGAGAAATTAAAAGAACTAAAATTAGTAATTAATGTACGAAAAATTGAAATTTTCCCCAAAGCAAATATTTTTAAACATGCAAGAAAATCACCAGAAACCTAGCTGAATTTTTTAGAGCTTTTTATTATCTGTGGAGTTTCTTTGCTTTTTCTTTAACTAATATATTTATTTCAAGGCTTGGCTTTGGAGCTGTCTACATCACAGGCAACATGGTCAAGCCATCCTGAGACCATTATGGTGTTTAAAATCCCACCAAAAGTTTACACCAAATCCTTTACGCCCCGTTTTCTCAGATTTTCCCATTAGAGACCAAGGAGAGCCCAGCTATGGATGTGGGAATCTCAGGGACCTTTCTCCTTGCTGGTATTGGGTTTTGTTGAGACATTTGCTTGCAGATACAGAGATGCTAAGGACAGCAGTGAGGCTTGGTCCTTGTCCGGAAGGACTCTGCTGTAAGTCACTGCGGGTTCAGCCATCGAGCTGCCCGGAAATACTTTGCTGGAATGAGTTTCTCATGATAAAGCAGCTCTCCCAAATCAAAAATGTTCATGGGAACATTTTGGTGTTACTGAAACTTGCCGATTCTCTGCTTAGGAAGACCCAAGAGAGTTATGTGTGAGGTCAATGACTCTCAACTGGAATACTTTTTGTTTTGATCTGGGATGTACACTTCCTAGTCAGTGATGTCTTGCCCTATGCAGATGCACTGCCTCACGGGACCTGTGTGTGGGCCCCGTTTCTTATGGGCCTTGTTCTCTGGCCATACCACATCTTCCAGGATGCATTCTTGTCTCTGCGCATCGAGGTCTGTATCCTAGGAGGCTTTGCCTTCCCAGGAATAACTTGCACCAGAGCAGAGCTTCCGTGAGGCAAAGTATCACTGTATAAATACTAATTTTCATGTCTCACGTGCCTGGCAATGAGCTGTTGTTTACCACTTCATATATCCAAGCTGAAAAAGTTCAGTTTCTGAGATTTAAATATCTCTTTTCGATTGAAAATACCCTAAGGGAATATATCAACTGGAATGTTGCAACATTTCATCACAGTTGGGACTGAAGACAAACTCAAGTTTTGGAATAATTTCACTGGGAGGACATGCTGATTTTGGTTGAGCTTTAGCTAGTTCCAGGTCTGTGACTACTTTTTTAACTTATCACATAACAACATAATTCTCTCTGCACTGTAATACAGTGAAGTATACACCAAAAAAAAAGGTGGGAAAAGCATTTCTAAATGCAATCAGACATTGCAGATATTTTTATTGCCAGGCTGCTGCTCCATCCTGGGCTTCCTAAACCCCCATCACTACAGGGCCCCAGGAGAATCCCCCCTTTCCCCACCGCATCCCATCCCACACACCATTCCTGGCTGCAGCGATGTGGGAAGAGAGGGAGGAATGAGTCCTTTTCAAGGGCTCTCTTAAGGCAGACAAAGAGCAGCCCTGGTTTCCTTCCTTCCCTGGGTATTTCCCCAGTTGGGTGAGAAGGCATCCCTCTCTGAGAGCGCCTGGAGGCAAAGAGCTGCGGTCAGGGAGCTCCAGGAGAGACAAATGATTTTGCCATTTTAGTGCTATTTCCCCAATCGTTATTTTTATTTTTTGCTTAGGTGGTTCCCAGCTACCATACTTATTCATTCTGTTTGCCCTTAGGGCTTCTCTGCGCCTTTTCTCCACCATTAGTCTGTTCTCACTCTCGCTTTTTTTTTCCCCCCAGTGATTTTATATGTAATCTTCATTTTAATCTAGCCTGTTAGCTGTCCTCTTGTCCATTGTAGAAGCAATTGTTTCTAAAGAGATTAACAATATTAATTAATTTCAGATTGGTACAAAAGACCTTGTGTGTTATGGTACCTCCTTCACTCAAGTGTTCAGGTTTTCCTTATCTTTTTCTCCCCCTTTCTATTTTGGCCATATAATGAGAAAAGGAAAAAAAAAGAAAGAAAGAAAATAAATCAACTGGCAAAAGGCATCCATCCACATAAAAAGAAGGACTTTGTACAGATATAGCCCACTGCCAAGAGCAGAGGAATTACCCTATTTGTTCAGATCTAAGATCTGGTGTCCGGCAATAGCTGCTACCAAAGAGAGAGACCTGCAACGAGCGCGCGTGAAGGTTAAGGAGAGATTCCCCTTGTTAAGTCTCAGCCCGTTCTCTAACAGTTACTGTGTTCTGTGAGCCCTGAAGCGTGACCCAAAAACGTTATTGTAATTAATTATGGCAACTCTGATACGAATATCAATTCCTTTCTGCAAACCTACATTTCTGGATGCCGCTTCGTGTGGCGGGGACTTCTCCTGCCTAAGTACCTATGGAGCGCAGTCCATTTAGGATGCTGTATTCCATTTTTCTCTATAAATTTCCTTATGGGTATGAGCAAATGCATCACATCTTGGATCAGTAAAACAGCTACGTTTTAGCCATCCTTTTTCCTTCCTTTGTATCGCTGAGCCTTTTATTCTTTGAATTAGAATGAGCAGGACCTTGTTCAGACTCCATCAGTATCCTTGATGAGTTTCTGGCACCGGCTCCTGTGCTGCCAGAAGGTTTCCTACTTCTGCACCCTTCTTCCAGACATCACAGAGTCAGGGCACAGTCGAAGACAAGTCTGCCAATTAAATGGGTGTTTTACGTGTCCTGCTGTATTCGGGCCACCAGTAATTCTCTGGGGAACAGAGTGGGGAATTAAACACTCCCCAAAGCGCCCTGGAAAGCTGTGACCTGGTGCTGTGCGTTTGGGTTGCATTCACCTGAAAGCAGCAACATAGCACCCATCTGCCAGAGCAAGGCGAAGAAACGAGCTTTGCTAATATTAAATCCCTTTCCAAAAGGGCACTAATAAGTAGAGAGTTGTATATAGCAAAATACTAACAGAAGTCAATAGCAAATAGCCTGGATTACTTGCCAACAAAAAGCAAAAGTGAAAATGTTAGCATGTGAATGCTGCTCTCTGTATGAAGAAGTGCCATGTTCCAAGCATAAGTGCAAACTAAAACCCCATTTGTGTGAATAGCTAATTATAAGGGTGAAAACACTGTCAATCTTAACGCTCATCTGGGTTTCGTCTTGGATGCCAAATGGGTCTTGCTGTCCTATATGTTAAGAAAAGTCTTAATTTCACAGCCCTGACAGGAGAGTAAATATCAGCCAGAAGTAATTGAAAGGGAATAAACAAAGACCATCATGATGGAATTTTTATTAGTATCACCTTTTTTTTTTTCCTGACTATATGTAAGTGTTCTGATTCAAAACACTTTTCTTCAATAATAAGGATCAGCGTAACTTTCTTAGCTACTTTATGAACAAGATCAAAAAAAGAAAAAAAAAGGCCAAAAATAAAGAAGATAATTTCATTCGCAGTGCCTGCCATGAAGGAGCCTACTGCAATTTGCAAAAGACACTTGTGCTGTTGAAGCTTCCTAATTGAAGCTAACTCATCAAAGGTTCTGGAGACTTTGTCGAATGTCTTAAGTTGTATCTCCTGTTCCAGTGCAATTATGATTTGAATATAACTCTTTAAAGAACGTTACAGAAAATCAGTACAAAGCCCCTTTACCATCTCCTACCTATTCATTATTAAAGAGGTACCTGTGGAGTTTTGTGAAAATCTTTACATATTAATCTCTGAAAACTTGCAGGGTTTTAAAGAAGGCTGTTTTCTTAGTATCATGGAAAACTCACGGCAGGTGGGGTGGATTGTAGTGCACAATAAACAAATTAGATCCCCTGTGCCTCGGAGATCCTGCAGATCCAGAAAGAGCACAAAGGCAGTTTGCTTCTAAATATATATTTTAATTTGCATGATGTTAAATAGCAAAGCCATTAGCGCACGTTTGTATTTTAAGCAAAGATAATGCTATCTTTGCTGTTAAAATAAATTTTATTTTTGACTGTTCCATAAGTTGTCTTTAGCTTTTCTAGTTTTTTCTCCTCTATTTTCCCAGAACCTAAATCACAGGACCTGAGTTTATCAGTTTAAGAGTATTTTATTCCAGTGTTTGGATGAGAAAAGCATTTGAACAAAAAAGAGGCTATCCTAGGGTTCCAAATTGTGAGAAAAATGTGCAGCTCAAGTTCTGGTTTAGCCTTGCATAATAAAAGCTCTGGGAATTTAATTACCTGTAAACCTCATTTATAGTTTCAATTTAAACCCAATAATTTAGAGCTTAAAGCAAAATGTTTGCTGATGTTTTTTCTTCCTTTTTTTTTTTCTCCTCTCCTTTTGGAAGAATTTTTACATGTCAGGCCCAAGAAGAGCAGCCCTCTTGACTTTCATAACTTCTTGGTGTGGTTTTCAGCCTCTCTGTTACTTTTCTAAGCCCTCTTTGGAAAAAGAATCCATTCCTAACACACGTACGATAAACTGTGCGCTGTGGCGTTGCTGGGAATAGGTGTAGCTCCATTAGCTCCGTGTGATTTCCTCCACCTTATGCTGGGGCACGGTGATTTTTGCTGCCCCTCAGGTGGTATCAGGTTGTTAGTTCTGCTAGAAGGATGTTTTTCTCATTCCTCAAAGGGGAAGATAGAGAAGGAGCTGTGCTGGGAGCTGGCTGTGCCACCTGAGTACTGCACGAAGCCCAGCTCCAGGTGCAACTGTGGCACCAAACCACCAAAGCTCGCCCCAAATTTCAGGTCGCAATAGTGGAAAGAAGAGCTGCAAGCTTCTGTGAGCTGAAGCAGAGCAGCCGTGGAAGGGGATGGAGGAGAGCTCTGTGCTGCTCAGGCAAGGGGTGCTCATGAGATGTGGTCTGCCATGAAGAACCCAAGACCCTTGCTGAAACCAGCACCAGATTCAAAGCCAAAGGGTTAGGGTTAGAGGGTTTGGGGCCATGGAGAAGGGCTCTGCAAGCAGCCTCTTCTCCAGCTACTTATTTTTCCTGCCCATCCATTTGGATGCTGTCTCTCCAGATGCCGGCACTGAAGCACACTGGTTTTCGCAGAACCAGCTTCCTGGGATGTGAGCACGAGCCCCATCAGGCCGCTGAGGTAAAGCAACCTGAGCGTTTTTCTCCAGCTTGTCTTTCACGTAGGTATAAGCAGCACTTGCTGCAAAACGTGTGAACGGCGGAGCTTGGAGTCACAGCCTGCAGCACAGCAAACTGGCTTTTCCTGGAGCTCATCATGCGATAATTAAATTGCTAACAGGCACCTTAGTGATGGCATTTGCTGAAGATGTGAGAGCCTTCTCACAACATACCTTTCTGTAGGGGACTCATCAGGAGAAGCAGAGCTATCAGAATAGATATTTTTTTTTATATATTTTCTTCAATGAGTACATTAAATTTTTATGTGGAGTGAAATGGGACAGGACGTGTTTCCCTTCCACTGCACAATGATTTATTACCCCAAAAAGACCGCAGAACTAATTAGCAGAGTAATTAATTAATATAAATTTGCATATTTGCATTTGCAATTAGTGCAGCCGACTGATTAGTCTGAAAATGGGAAGTTTGACTCATTAGATGTTAGTGTCTGCTGGACCGGAAAGCGGCTGCCAGATGAGGCGAAAAAGCATAGAATAAGCATGAGCGTGTGCGCGCGCACAGGCTCATTGTGCCTTTTGTTGGAAGAGCGGGGTGCAGACATGTGGTCTTGGATACAAGAGATTGCTGTTTTGTTTCTCCTTTTTCATCCCCCTTTTCTGATAATTTTCCCCTTAAACTACCCGTAGTGAGCCCCTACAGCCCAGCAACGCTGCGTTTCTGAACAATAAAATCTTTAAGGGCGGGTAGCTGAATTAGGAGCCGAAAGGGAGCTCTGAGGAGTCTCCGTGCCGTGTGGTAGCTGGGATGGGGTGTTTCTCCTCATCCTGGTTGTCCTGTTGGGCTGATTGCTAATGCTGGGAGGTCAAACCCCCCGGAGCTCAGAAATGCGGAGGTGCAGCGATTGGCTCGGCAGGTTGCGGTGCCTTAGTGTTTTCCTCCTGAGATGCTTCCCGGGTGCCTCCTTGTGCACATCTTGGCTGCACAACCCTCGTGCTCTGCACGTTTGGGCTAGAGGAGGAGAGCACCCGGGTACGGGTGAGGTTTTGGGGAGAGCAGGGATGAGACACATGTCTGGGTCATACATCTAGATGCTTTAGATTACAGCACTTGGTGGCACATGAGCATGGACATCGTGGAAGGTTCAAACGGGCTTTGCCCATCGCTGCTTTGGTGCATTCCCAGCTCAGGGGAATGCAGGACTTCCTTTAGCTCCTCTACTAACTCGCGCTGTGGCTGGGGACAACTCGCTGCTGCTTCTCTTTCCTTTTCATTTCTTTCTTGGTACTAAGCTTAGAAAGTTATCTATAGCAGCTAGAGCCACAGTGTAAGTGCAGCTGTACTGGCAATAAAGCATGTTCCATTCTGTTCAAGGAATGAGTTTAAGCTAATGCACACTTCGCTGGTATTTCCTTCATTAGCTGGTAAAATCTAAGCACAAACTGGGTCTTGGTCAAGAGTAGCTGTCTTATAAACTTGAACCCATTCATTTTAGTGGGATTTTTCAGGGGCTGAATAGTTCCCAGGATGCTCTTGGCAGGTCAGACATATGCAGGATAATACAAAACGTCATCATCTACACATCATGTACATATACCCTCTACATCTTTATACATCTACACTAATGTACAACTTATTGTCCTGAAGTATGTGGAGATTACAAGAAAAATTACCTTTTTTTTTTTACTACCAGTCATTAATTTTTAACTCTGTATTTACCACACAAAACTATGAAGAAATTACATTTATATAATAAATTATATTGAAAATAATTATTAGATGATAACATAATTTTATTAATATTTATGAAAGAGTTTTTGAATGAATTGCGCCAAATCTTATGTAATAGTAGTAAAGAATTTGTGAATAAACAAGAAAGTAACATGGGTAACGAATGCTGCTTACAAGAACATCTTTAATCAAAGAAATAGAACTTTCCTCTTGTCCTTTTATAAGAACATATTTCAAAAATACTGCCATATTTGTTTGAATTATAAGTGATTAGGAGAAAATATGTGTTAGCATTCACAGAGGATTTTTTTTTTTTTTTAATCCTCAGGCAAAAATTGAACAACTACCTTCTGGACTTAGCAACCAGCCTTACTTCTGGTGAAATCCATTTTTATGCTTGCTATGAAACCAGATTTCCACAAGTGTTTAGGACTTATGGGTGTGAAGTGGTTCCTCCTGCTTTTTTCAGCAGCTTACTCTCATGGAATTCTCAATTTGCATCCTTAGACACCTGAATTCTTTAAAAATTTAGCCTTGTAAGCAAGCTGGAAGCTCTCTAAAATGAACCCATGTATGCGTACGAGCCAGCGTTGACCTGAAGCCGTGTCAGTGTGTTATTTAGGTGCTGACCCCAGAGCAAGGCTTGTTGTCATCTATACCTGTCCGTGAGCACCCAGCTCGCTGAGCCGTTCCTTGTTTTAATTTGGATAGCTGTGAATTTGCTTTTGGATCCAGACTGAGATATCTTTTCCCTTGTTGCAGCTTTGTGTTCTGAGGTTATCTCCAGTTTTGACCGTTAAAACTATGCTATTAAAAGAAAAAAAAAGTTCTGCCTGTTTGGGAAGAAACCTTCACCTCACCTGAACCGAGAAGCTGTTCACCTTTCTTTCTTAAACCCCACTATGCAAAATACCAAAACATTCTGTTTTCAGGCGGTCCAAATGTTTCATTCCGGCTTTCCTGAAGGCTTGCATTTCGATCAGGCTGAAACATTCTGGTTCCAACCACCGAGCAAGCAAACCCTTTTGCAGCAGCGTGACGCACGAGCCAAGAGAACAGAACAGGGTGTTCAGCCCCCCGAGGAGCGGAGGGGCGGCGGGGACACAGCCACCGGCTTGGCTGCGGCGCGGGAGCAAGAGCAGGACCACGGTGCGACCAGCAGCCCAGCTCCAATGAGCTGCGTGGGGCCAAAGGAAAACCTGCGACGTTCGGCACTGATACTGCGGGAAAAGTAATCTCTATTCATGAGGCAGAGCGTGGGTAACAGCCAGCTTCCTTTTGGACTCTGATATTGGCTGAATCGGTAAGAACAGCGAAATATAGAGAGAAGCCTTGCACCCTGCATATTGAGATGCACGGGTCTGGAGGAAGAGGTCAGGATCTTTACTTCTATGTATGTGGTAGACGTGCTGGTAAATTAGTCCCGAGAGAGAAAACGCTTTCACTTGATAAAGTCTTGATGTCAGTGCAATCCAAAAAAAAACCCACAATGGAGGCAAGTAAAATAAGATTTTTCTAACAGCTAAGAATTTCTTTCTTAGGCATTGGGCTGTATCCTGGAAACTGCAAAAGCCAAGTCACCTCCTGACGCTTTGGTACCGATATTTCAGTATTTTAGCAGCTGCCTCCCACAGTGAGGCACGAAGTGGTAAAGCAGCCCCAGTGTCTGACACGAGAGTGTGATTTAAGTGTAGCTGAGCCTCGAAGATGGGCACAACAGGACAGAAAGCTGCAGTCTGGATATGTGCTGACTGCTGAGAAACAGCAACTCGAAACTGCAGGGAGGCGATGCCTCCCTTCCCTATATGACAATATTTACCAGGACTCTGCAGCATATTCTAAGCAAAATTTGCTCAATTCTGGGTGAGACAGGTGAGAGTGGGCAGAGAGACAAGCAGCCACAGCACTGGGTAGGAAACACCTGCTGGCCTTATCAGCACATGAGATTTCCTGGAAAAATGGGTGCACGGCGCACGAACACGCGGTGAAAACAGACACGGCAACTTGGAGGTGAGTGATCTAGACAGGAGGGAATACCGCCGCTCGGCCAGAATCCGGGAAGTATAAACTAGACCTGGATCACCGCAGCATGTAACTCACTGTGTCACAAACCAATGGCTTCAGCCAAGAAGCATCATGAATGAAGTGAAGGGCATAAAGCAACCTCCCCTAAAGAACGGGAAACTTGGCAACTTACCCATTGATATTAAGTACCAAGACTGGCAGAAGTCACCAGGCCTCCAAAACAGCCATGAAATGGCAGTGATCCGGATGAGACTTCACAGTCTGAAGGACATTGCTGCCTTTGAAGAGAAAAAAAAAACATGTACTTTGGTGAAAACCAGGCCAGTCCTGCTACAAGGAAGTGCTTTATAAGCAGCAGCTGGAAGAGTGCTAGTGCAAGAAGCATCACAGTGCAAGGATTGATGGCACAGATGTCAATGCAGCAAAATGATGTTCAGATTAAAGAAGAAAAAGAAGCAGAATTATTGCTGTGTTTCTGGATATCAGGAGCTTAATCAGCACATACGTAGCTGCGCTGTTGCACTGAAAGCAGCCCCCAGAAGACATTCCGGACAAACCTCTGGCATCTGCGCGGCCGAGACTTCAGCGCAGGGTTTTGAGCTAGGAAGGTGCGGCTTGAAAGAGCAGTTCCTTGAGGAGGTTTTCCTTGCCTGCAGTGGTGTTGAACAGCATGCTGCAAGAGGGGAGGAAGACTCAGAGGAGCAGACGGGTGTGCTGCTGCAGCCCCTACCGGGAAAGAAACAGAAAGTGATGATGCAGTCAATCTTTCAAAAGAAGCGATCACGTCAGGGTGGTTTGTACAAGAACGGGCTGCCTCTGCGCTGGAGAGAAAGTGCAGCTAATTGTGGAAAGTGTAGAAAGTTGAGTGCAAAGAAGCTGTGGCCAGAGGCAGAAACATTTTCCGCAGCAGACGCCTTCGTATAGCACTCTCCAAAACACGGTATGGAGACGCGTTCTCCCTGTTGAACATCATTGCATCAATAGTCCTGTGCTAACGCACTAAACTGGGTTTGCTCCACATTGCAGGGCTGTTCCGAGCTTGAGTGTTTGACGTACAAAGTGGGGCAGCAGCCGATCTAGTCTGACATGGAGGAAACAACTGTCTGATGGCAAGTGAAGATGACGGACTCTTTTTCAAGGTCACTCAGATAAGAGCAAGATAGAGTATTTCCAACACAGTAAACCCAGCGAGCAGAAATTTTCCATGAAGTAGTTTGAAGATTTCAGCAGATGGGGAGGCTGATCCTCAAAGAACTAGTTGTTTGCATGCTGCGTAGTGCCAGGCTCATACCGAGAGTGACAGCAGCCAGCCTGGGTTACCAAAGAGGAGCTGGGCTATTTCCTCAGCCTCCGGAGTGACCGGAATATACCCGGTGAGGTTTTCCCCGCACAGATGTCAGTGAGCAGAACTCCATCTATGTAAGAGTCGCCCTTTTTAGAGCCCAGCTCTGGGAAACACAACAATTTAATAGAACTTCCTGATTAGAAGGAGGAGGAGGAAATTATCTGATGACTAAAGACAGTAATGAAAATAAATATATATATACTATAACACTAGAAAACCCTATTGGCCAGTGTTAGGCTGCTGTAATAATTACCCAGGTCAGATGTAAAACATTAGTTAGAAAAATGCAATGTTTCAGGTGAAGCTGCTGATGCCTGGGAATTGCTCATACTAGGACAACTGCTTCAGATCCTGAAAAACTGGGCAGCAATCTGAAACAATGAGTGATGTAGTTATCTGTAATCACAAGCCCACCAAGCCAAGGGAAGAGAGAGAACACACTGTATCCTCGTAAGTGTAGTTGTTTGATGACACTACTGTGTGTATGCAGTCACCCAGCCTTATGTACCTAGCAAACTGCAACCTCGTTTTCTAGGATGCTCTCTGTATTCAGTGAACAGGAGTCCTGTGTTGTAGCTTCCTCTAGAAATGCCTGCTTACCCCCACTGGCCGTGGACCAAGGGAGCCCAGCTGCCCAGCTCTGTCACCTCAAGGTAGGTGTTGCTTTTACTCTTCTTGCTGTATCTTGATATTCAGGAAGAAATACTGCAGGCACTGAAGGAGTTGCCAGCCCAATGAATAAAACTTCTCTCATACGCCGTAAATACTACCAAAAGTTCGAACTGAAATAACAATGTCTTCAAATCTCCTTATTTTTTTTGATGGAGAATGCTTGATTTTTAAGCCCAGCAGGGGAGCTGATGTACCTTTAACAGAATTGTCGTCTCCTTGCTCAGTTGGGTTGCTGAGAGTAGGGTGCCTACTTGTGAAAAGCCGTATTAAATCAGCCCTGTTCTTTTTCTTCTGTCCTGCATAAAACCTTCATGGCTGGGAATAGTCCGAATTCAGGCAAGGTTGCCGAGTCAAAGGGCAAAGCTGACTTTAAATGGTGGCTGTTCTGCAGAAAACCCAGCTGATAAGAAGTTGCTATGCAGGTCCCAGCAGCAACCTGCTCTCCACCTCAGAGGTGTCTTCCTCACTCCAGGGAGAAGTCCTCGAGTGGCCGGCTTTGTGCAGGGGTCGGGTGAAAGCTAATTAAGGATTAAGATTATGGTGTTTAGCTCTCAGCCAGAGGAAATGCTGTACAGAGTTCCCCAGCTACAACAGCCTTAACCAGGGGACTTCCAGGAGAGGGGAAACCCCCCAAAATTTCCTTTCAACCACAGCACCGAACACCACAGTGGTTCACAAGAGAAGGAGCATCTAAATGCAAAGACAGGCTCACCGTGAAGAAAGCAAGGAAATACAGCACAGCCAAGACCTGCGCTTAGTGCAGTCTCACTCAGCTGATTTCCACCTCATATTCTCCCCTAATTATGTCTCTTTCTCATGCATATTCAGTACAGTATTATGTTTTCCTTCCTGATCTATCATCTACCCACCAGACATACCTGGTATTTGAAGTTGTTGTGTGGAAGACAGACAAAATGTGGATGTGGGGGAGTAAGTTCCAGGAACGCATGCTGGAGGGATGCTTTTTCTCAGGGTCTCTCCGACACATGGTTCAGTGTGCCCGCTTTGTATGTCAGAGCATGGATCAACATGTCAGAAGCACATATGTGCGTGGAAGAGTTAGGAATAAAAAGCTTGAGGTGTCCTGAGATATTGGTAACGGGAGAAAGAGGCTTTCCAACACAAGTTCCCAATTTCATCCAAACCATATTGTGAGTCTGGCAAAAAGGATGTGAGAGAACCATCTGTTGGTTGTTTGGCGTCCTGTGGGAGCCGAGTTCCTTGTTAGTGGAAAATCTGACCAAATAACAAAATAATTATTGTTACCATTGGCTTTAAAGGTCATCCTTTGTGGTTGCTTCAACAGAGATGTTTAAATCTGAATTGAGCTGTCTTCTTTTCTCATGATGACTGTGGGTGGGAAAAGCCTTATGGTGGTTTAGGTGGGAGGGTATATGGAACATGAACCTCTCTGCAACATTTTTAATGGTTAAGCATTTGATGTTCATTCTCCAGAGCCTGCCATTCTGGGGTTTTTTTGTTTGTTTGTTTCTTTTGTGAACACCAAGGGATATGAGACCAAGTATACCTGAACATGTGTTTTTTTTCATGGCTGGTACATGCTTTTCCCCATAATACACATGAATACATAGCATTTCTAGAGACATGAGCATGAGAAATGAGGTTGTAGGTCCTTATATAAACACCTAATATCAGATAACAGAAGATGAAATTTTGAAAGAGGTACAGTGCACCCGTTTCTCATGCCCCTTTCTTCTAGGAGAAAAAAAAAGGTGCTGAGGAACCCTTATAACCCACTGGTAAAATAAATTAACAAGTCTTCGGTTACTCTGCCTCCCAAGCATATCCCTGTTGTGGCTGCAAATATTCACAGTGAACAATTATCGTGCTGTGAAAGAAAAATAATTTATTTTTAAATAGCACAGTTTAGAACATCGTGCAACCACCATACGTGGATGCTGTGTTAGAAAGATGAGCTAAGCTTGGCAGACACCTCACGCCGTCCAAGTTGTGACAGCAGGTCTGCCTGCAGTTCTGATGCAGAAGTTTGTCTTTCACATCATAATTTCTACAGCCAAAAAAAGGGAACTGTTTTACAAATGCTTGACTTGACCTACAACTTAACAAACCAAGTCTCTGTATGATAGCAGGAGCTATCTGTAGTAAGGATATTTCCCCCAAAAGGTTGAGATATGTCAGAGTGACAACAGCATTTTCATCTCCCACATTCTCATGCTCAGATATGATACTATATGATATATGATATGGGGGCTGAGCCCATATGGGCCCATATTTCTGGGCTGTTACCCTACAATGGGCTGAATAACTTTGTTTTAAATACTACTCTGTAAATTATTGTATGGAAAAAGTAGCCCAAGTTAAGCCTGACATTCCCGTGGCTTTTAAGTATTTATTTCAACACACTCACAGAAAGTGAGCCTTGAACTTTTAACCCAGCAACCCAATTCGTGAAATGAAGTTTATTTAGACAGGAAAAGAAAACAAAAGAAATGTGAATCTTGTCTAGAAAATCGCTGTTGCTTTGGGTGGTGTGAGAGTCTTGCCTGCAACCAAGCTCTGCTTGCATCGACTGCAGAAGTGGAGTTTCAGTGAGACCACATTTGTGTTTTGAGTTTTGTTTCCCACAGAAATGCTTGAAATAGCTACATGAGGAGTACCTAGGAGAGCCCTCCTGTAGCTGCTTCAGCCCGTGCATGCGTGCGTAGCCTAAACCTACAGCGTAGAGAGCCCACACTTGCTCTCCGCTCAGCTGTGAGGCCTTCAGAAACTGGGCTTATTCCTTAATAACCTCAGTGCGCCATCGAGAGCCTTTCTGCTTGGGCGTACGGACAGCTTATGTGCTTGATCCTGCCTGCTGACGAGGTCAGTCGTGCTCAGAAACCACGCACGGCCTTGTTGTGCGTTGCCATTGCTCCTCGACATGAACCCTGTTGTGTATTGCCATTTCTCCTGGACCTGAACCTAGCACGGGAGCCTGGGATCTGAGCTGTGAGCCGTGTTCTTACTCTGGAATTGGGCTTTACAAGTTGTTTACAAATTCTGCTCTGTTTTATTTGCGGTCTTGCTTCTGAGCCTCGTGTAATCATTTAAAACCTGAAACTGAGACAAACATCAAATATTGTGAAACTTGCTGAATTGATGAGCTCTGGCAACGCCGCCCTTAAGGTGGGTCAACAGTTTTATGTGAGTACGCCTACAATATTTTTATACATTGTTAAGTAGAAAACGTCCCATCAAAATGCATCTCCCGGATTTTCCCTGTATTCTACTTTGTTAAAAGGGTGTAATAAATGTTATCCAAAGTCTAGAGTCTGAAATCCTGACCCATGCTAAAGAGTACCTTGCTGCATCACCAATTCCATCACCAATTCAGACAGAGAAGGCTGCTAAGCCTGTGTCAGAGATGAGAATTTCAAAATAATTGTCTACTAGGTTAACATGTATTCCAGAATTTAAAGACCCGTTTGTGTTGCCAATTATTTAGGGTTTTTTTTGTTTGTTTGTTTCTTGGCAGGAATTTGGTTATTTCCCATATGCTCAAAGCATGACTTTTGGGCCTAAAGGATGGAGGAGACAATTCAACAGCATCAATGCCAGGAATGTGCAGGGGGATCCGAGACCAGCGAGGAGATAAAGGCTGCTCTTGGAGGCCTTTATTTCCGATACCAACCTCTGTGCACCCATGATAATTTTATTCAAGTATCACAGTATGAGCATGAAAAAAATTTGCCTTGGTAATTGAAACTTTACATCAGGCAATCGTTCATTTTAATAAGTCAAATGTGCATGTTACAAGAAACTGTGAAAAACCTAGACTGGAAAACCCCAGGCCAAACCATATAACTCAAGATTGAAACCGATTTAAATTCCAAGAATAAGTAGCTGACAAAGATAATTTTCATAGATTAACATTTTTCACCTGGGTTTTATATATCTGGAAGAAATATACACTGCATTGGTTATGCATTGATCAAACTTTTATTGTGCCAGCTGTACTTCATAGACCTGAAAAAGTGATTCAAGCAAAACAAAAGAGAACATAAAAGCACAACTATAATGGTTTTAAATCCCAAAGAGGCAATTACAAGTTTGATTCCAGTGATGCAGCTGGACTACATTGGAAAACCAAACACTTTACACATATTAAGTAGATATGAAGGCTAAGACTAGGACTGTAAATAATAAATCCATTCTGCAGTTTTATTTGTAAAAGTACAACCCTTTTAATAAGTTGGGAAAATACAGCAATAAAATTCACACTAATTCATGTGTAAAAATGTAGATAACGGAGCCAAAATATGTTAAAATGGACTCTCATTTTTTTTTAAACCCTGTGCAATAACTAATCATTTAAATAAAACAAGTGAAAAGTGGATTAGAATAATATGCGATAGGAATGAATTGTAACTCTTTAACCCCTGTGTTTGTGTTAGGGTATAGTAGTGTTTCATACACAGAATATTTCTTGGTCTGTTTTTTATAAAGAAAAAAATAGTAATTGAAGTGTATAATATTTATTTTCACTTTGGGCGCTGGGGGAAAAAGCAAAGGGCAGGACAGGGCAGCACCTAGCAATCCACCCAAACAGTGCCAATAAGATGGCTTGAGGTTTAAAAATACTGCGATGCAGAAGGAGAGATGCGATCATGGTGCCCTCCCACACACAGCCCGTGCAGGCAGGGGACCTGCGCAGGGTCTTCTCCTGTGGTCACCTGTGCCAGCCCCAGTGAGGTGTCTAAGAGGAGATGGTCCTGCCGGCTCCCCTCAGTAGTCGCTTGAGAGACATCTGGGAGGGCAGCTCATCCCATTTAGAAAATGACCTTAGGCTGAGGTGAATCAATATCCTTCTGCGAGTACAGACAGACTCTACACGTCTGAGTTCAGCAGGACGTCTCTATTTTACATGGTTAAAGTTGGGTGAAATGAGTCCTTCCGTCAAGATAGTTGAAAAGACCCATCTACCTTTTCTTTGCTTCCTCTTATATGCAAGACATGCTGAAACATTTCCTGGGCTGCTTGGAGAAGTTTAGTGCCCCTCTGGATGAAAATCTCCCTTTTGGCTCTCTCTGGATGGGGGAGAGTGTAAGGGTATCATCTGTTGCTAAGGGCCAGCGTCAAACACCATCGTCTGAGCAAAACCATCTATTGATCAGCTACTCTGCAACATTTGGGCTATCAAAATCAAAGCAATAAAAAAAAAAGGCAGAAAGACTGCACTAAAATACAAAATGAAAGGCAACAGAAAAATTTAAATTAACAGACTAAGAAGCAAATAGGACACACAATGAGGATTGCTGAACATTTTTTTCATTGGATTGCTTTGTTTTCTGCTTTTGGAAATTGTCAGTTTGTTAAAAATAAAACCTCCCCATAGGAAAGGATTGGTTTTGATTATTCTGACCTAATCTGAAAAAAATGCTAGGGGAGAAAAAGAGGTTATCTTGAAATGTTCCTTTTGGATATTTTTGAGAAGAGTATGCTAGTTTATAATTTAAAATACCTCTTTCTGCATAGTTTATATTTTACATTTAGTAAAATTACATTTAATTAGTTAAAATAATTAGTGAAGGTCAAGAATGAAAATTATATGAAACTTTTCAGTGACTTAATCTTAAGGATTTTTATTTGTTCGTGATGTTTTTTGACAGCAATATTTTTGAGATTTTTTTTCTTTTCTTTCTTTTTTTTTTTTTTTTTTTTAAATCCTGATATTTCTCGTGTGCCAGGAAAAAAATATTTGCTGCTTAGCATTCTCTTTGAAATCTAGAGTCATCTCTAGGTCAAATAATACTCCTTGTTGCACGGTTGCATTTTGTCTAAACTCGGGTGAACTCTTGGTTCCTGCTGCTTCCCCCGGCAGCCTGATGGTTTCGCTGCCTCTCCTCCCTTCCCCAGAAGCAGATCTGTGAGCAGCGCAGAATAAAGTCTAGCATTTTTTTTCTTTTTTTTTTTCTTTTTTTAGAAAGGCGATGCAGATTGACATTTGCCACCCTACCTCTCTAGTGTTTGAGGATGTGCAGACACCGCTTGAGGATAAAGGTGTGGGAAGAGGATGCCGTCGGCAGGATGGGTTTCTGCTTTACAAAGTCATGTTTGGTTTAGCTCATTCCGAGTGTATGTTAAAGTTGTGATTAACCTCTACCTGCAGCAAGAGAGAAATCGGCCAAAAACCGAAAGTCCTGATGCCCAGAAATAAAAGCAAGCCTGGGATGAGATGTTTCAAGCTTAACCAGTGCCACCTATGGGCAAAAGAAATCGTGGCTGGTGGAGCTGTTCTCTGCTGAGGAAGAGCAGTGGAAGAGCCTCTATGTTTGGCTGGCAGGACTGGCTGCTTGTAATAGCTGCAAGGTTCGTAAAAGCGTGATATTTCCTTCCCTTTTCCAGACTCTGCTAGTATGCTCATCATGCCGGTGGCTTGAATTTGTGGAAATTGCTAGGGGATGAAAATGATTGAGCTGAAAATATTGCAGCAAATGGTTTTCCTTTGGGAAAAAAAATATACTATTTCATGTTTTCGCTCTGGTGCTGGAGGAAGCTAGAAGCATCCTGAGATGAGGAACATGTGGTTGGGTTTAATTACTCCTTCGCAACTGGATCAGAGTAGAGGAGTGAAGACAAGATGGACTAGAGTTGACTAAGAAGGCAAAAAAAATCTATCCCTGCAAACACATTGAGTGGATGCACAGCGAATTTTAAAGGAAAGTTTCAAAGGGCCTTTTCTAGCTTTGTTGCTCTTTTATGATTATTTTTATAAAATGTTGAAACATGTATCTCTTTTTGCAGGTAGGTAGGGATAGTTTAAGGAACATCATAGGCTTGATAGGCCCACTTTCAAAGTTGGTCATTTTCTGTATTTTTAATCACATTTCTTCCTCTCTTTTCTGCACTTTTAACTGCAAGAACCATGCAACTCAGATCCTAAAGAGACTAGATAGAGAGGTTCCTCGTTCATTTATTTATGGAAACCTTACAAGGCTTTGAGGCCAGACATATTGGCAGTTGCAGAACCAGGTCCTGGTTTCCAAGTCAAGAAACGTACTGAAAATGCTGAGCTTTCAGTATTCCTATAGGTTACATGTGGAATTACATGAGCTCAGTGCTGCCAAAATGAGAAAAAAAGTGCTGTCACATGTAAGAGTAAAATGATTTTTGGGGGGACTTGAGGGGAAAAGCATTTAATATTCAGAGAAAGAAATTATTCATCTCCTCTCCTCTTTCACTGCTATTTATAATAATAATCACTTAAAAATGAATCTGAAGATGGCTTGGTTTTAAATTGCCTTTGTAGCACCTTCCAGCAGAACTTTAGCAGCTGATTTGCAGTGGTTTTCTTCTGTCTTACCTCTCTGAATCCTTGCTCAGGTATAATGTCATTCTTTATCATTTCCTCCTGTCCCTGCACAGGTGATGGGATACCCCTTCCTGTGGGATCTGCTGCTGCTTCCTAGCTCTCCTCCTTGGTATGTGCCAGGACACTGTTTTTGGACGCTCTTTTGCTCACTTTCATTTGCTGATATGTGTATTCTCTGCTTCCTACTACGTTTCATGTTACTAGGGGTAAAAAGACTTTATAAATCTTGGGACATCCTCCTTGTCCGATGCTTTGTGTGTTGCTTGTCTTTCGTACTGGTCCTTATTATGGGCGCCAGGTGAATTATTCCCGTTGGGATAAGCCGGAGAAGAAGCCAGTGTGCCAGGCCTTTGTGAAGCCCTAAGAGTACAGGCTCCGTCTGCCCATCCTCTCTTAACTCTTGTTGCTAGTTGATGGTATTTTGCACATTATTTTCCTTAGTTTTCTACCTCTTCTGAAAACAAATTTGGCTACAGTTTCCTTGGTAAATACACATAGAAAGCTTCTGGCTGCCAAATAAGGAAGAGGAATCATCCTATCTGTAGTAAAGTGATAGTTTTATTCAAGTTAAATATCACTGTCTGGATTAAACTGTTTGGACACAGATTAGCTACCAGTGCACAGTAAATAGCATGAATGTTTAATCAAGTTCTATCATTCCTTCTGGTCAGACACCACCTTTTTTTCTTATAATGGCCACTATAATGCAGGCAGAGTGCCTGACGGGAGGTACTATCGTTAATAACTGGAGAGTATTGAGCAAAAATCAATTCGTACCTTGGCACATGCTCAGGATTCAAAGAAAGGAGAGTTTCATGTAGATACGTAGGCAGGTGCATCATTTATAGCCCCTTTAAAAATTACTCCTGTAGAGTTGGGGGTCACGACTTTCAAACATAGAGACATTTAGTCACTAGAGGGAGACATGATCTCATATAACCTAGAGCAAGTCTCTCCATACAGAGTGGGGAGATGAAAATCCCTTGGAGGGAAGGCAGGTGCCACCCAAGCTGAGTGTTTTCACCCAGGTAGAAGGTTGTTCATCTGCTGGTCAGGACGTGCAGAGAGTGAAAGAAGCCCTCATGGGCCTGCCTTGTCCGTGAGGATAGAATAAGCTATACCTTTCCATAAAACAAATCCGGGTTGGTTCCTGGTGATATCACCTTAGCTAATATAACTGGAAAAGGCTTCAACTGCGTCTTCAGCCATGGCTGCTCCGTGCAGCAGTGCTTGTCTCTCTGGAGATAGCGGTAGACACTATCTCTAAACCTAGAGAACAGGCTGAGCGGATGGTGGAGGCAAGTGAAGGACATCCCAGAAAGACGTGCCGTTCTTCACTGGCTTTCATAATGCCGAAATATATTGGTTTACGCTAATGGTATGCATAATATGGTATATATCAGTCACTTCTGCTGGCACGCTGCCCAATAACCATTGATTTCTGTGCTGCTGTCTCTGGACTGGATAAATATTATCCTCGAGGAAAGACAGTGAGGAAGAAAGATGCTGGAAGGCCACTGAGGTGCTTCCTGGCATGGACAGGAGAAGATCTCCTTTTCTGCGTGTGTCAGGCCCTGTAGGGGACAATCTGTGCAATGGTTTGGCTGAGGAGAGTGGTATTCGAGGCTGGATTGACAAGGTCTCACCCCAGCGATTTACTTTAAAATAAAAGCTCGGGTGCAAACATTAGAGGCAGATTTTGTGTCCACTGGAAAGTGCTTTGATCAAAGCAGCGAGCCCAGTGCAAAGTCTGCACGAGTGTTATTATTCATCCAAAACACAAACACTGCAAGCCAAAGGCCCTGTCCACACTGGGATCAGGACTGGGCTAGCAACAACCATGTAGCTGCTGATAAAACCGCAGGGAAACATTCCTACATCTGGAGCTTCTGCTCGGTGTTAATCCATACCGGGATGCTGTTTAATAATGTATTTAACTAGCGTACAGCAAATGTGTGGTAGATGACATTTTTTACCATTACATTAATAATAGGTGTTATTTATCCTTTATTGCCCAGAAACGTTTTAGGGACCGTTGTTAATATTTCCTAGAAATAAATGTTTATGGAATCATTAACTCTGTTTTATTGGCCATATTTCTTGCAAAGATTTTGAGTCATGCCTTCAAGTCTGCTAGGATTTGTGATCCTATTTTCTGTTTGCTTTGTACATTTTGTCTGTCTGTGTAATTTGAAGGGAGAATTGTAGAGTATAAGATGGAGGCAAGTATTCTTTATTTTAATTAAAATGCTAACATAAGAAATTATCTTATTGAGTGATTGTGTTGTAACACAGCCACTTGCTCTGCCATACAGTAGTTAAGTGTGATTTGATGCTTCCTCTAGAACGGTTCCTATTCTCCAGGGCTTATGCCGTAGCCAAAAATATTCCCTTTAAGCTGAAACTTGGCACGCAAAATCTCAGCTCAACTTCAGTACTGCTTGAAACTTAAACCACAAAACTTTGCTTTCCCATGCTCGGGTTGCTTTGGGACACTGCACCTGTAGTTCCTTACCTCTTCTCTTTGAGGAGTGATTGAAGAGCTCAATGTCTTTCTAATGTTAAAAATGAAGTGTTGCTGGCATTAATTATTACTGAGAATTTGTTACTGATGACTGAAGTAAAAAACTGTATAATAGGCCAAGCAAAACCTGGATAGGCGTACATATATCACCGTGCATGAAGAAAAATTCTTTTTTTTTTTCTGGCAATTTTTGCCTGTGTCTCTGCTTATATGGAAGTCTCATAATTTGTGGAGGAGCTGTGGCTGTGCCGTGTTGAGGCAGGAGCCTGGGTTAAGCAGATATTTGGTCTGATTCAAAGGAGAACTGTATTCCCAACAGCACAGTGAACTGTATGACCGAACTGCCTTGATATGGTGCCAAGGGTGGATATTCAGACTCTGTGCTAAACGTTAACCACTGTGTGATCCATAGTTATTATGTGTCCATGGGATTCACATTGACTTGGAACAGGTCAAGTATATTACTGGCCACAATGTCTATTTCCATGCCACTGATTGCACGCATTAGTTGCAGTAATCTGATGAACCACTTAGATTTGGATAGTTTTTTTTTATGTTATTTTGTTGAGCAAGGTACCGGTATATACAGGAAGTGAGAGTCAAACCCACTGTAAGTTGAGGATACAAAGGAATTGCATTTGGCATGTCTTCCATGCCTAGGATCAACGAGATGATCGGTGCAAAAGGATTTTAGAGTTGCACTACATGTTTGTGCCTAAAATTTTTAGTTGCTTGTGCTACTAGTTGATTTCAAGCCATTTCTGTAACATTCTTTTCCTAGATCTTTAACAGAAATGTAGTAATTATAGATCACTGGGAAGTGTTTTCTGATGACATTTTTCTAGTTTTTTTTTGTTTTGTTTGTTTATGGTACCCCTTTGAAATTTCTTTGCGCATAAAAACTGAAAACACAGCATGTATTAGACAAAAATATCTGTATCTATGAGATGTCTATGATGAAAGGTTTGTTTTCATAGAAATAAGGAAAAAGTTCTTTCCATATGAAAGAAAAGGAACATTCAAAGCTTTTGCAGTTGGAGAACTGATATTTGAGAAAGGGGAAATAAACTCTGAGGTTGAAGTATTTGCCATCACTTAGGCCAGTCAAAATTCAGAAGGACACTGCAGGATCCTACACAGTGATATAGGAAATTGAATGTTGATTATGAAAGTTCATGCATACTTGAAGGGAGAAATAGCCAAGGAAACTCAGGGAAAACTTTAAGATATCACTGAAGACAAGTCAGTCTGTAAAGGTACTTCAAAAATAGACAAAATATTACCATCTATAGAAGTTGGACTATAAAACTCTACCAATCAGTTGTAGATATAAAACACTGTAAATGTGATAACACTACTGTAAAGATTAGAAGCCCGTTGTCACCTACAGCATGGCCTCCATGAAGACAGCACCCCATGATGCAGGGTTGATTTTCTCCTTTCAGACAAGTCTTGTATTTCTAATACATTTCTCATAGCCCAGTGATTATATGTCACAACAATCTGGGAAATCTTCTGGGGTCAGAATCACAGAAAATGATGTAGATTTTCTTGAACCCATCATTCCCATGGCTGTAGTGTCTTACTCAGTACAAAGTTGTGATCGAAATGAAAGCCTGAATTACAGTTTTCTGCCTTTCTCTGGATTGCACACTGCTTTCCTGTCTATTCTGGGACACTAAACCTTCAGTGATTAGCAAGAGATCCATTTCCGTGCCCTGCCACTAAGCTCATGACTACATGCTCAACTTCAAGCCCATCAGCTATTGGGAGGTGCTCCCTGGAACTCACATGCATCATGATCACATTCCCAGCAGGAGCCAGGCAGGTAGAAGCTTGTGAGAACATGTTTTGGCCTGGCCATGGCCCATTGGAGAACAAGAGGGTGTGCTAGAAGGCATGGGAAGTTTACAAAAAGTCATCTTCATAGCTACCTGGAGGCAGGAGCTCAGGAGTTCCTTGAAGTAGTGCCAAATTTATCAGGATAAATCCAGCTTCTGATGCGGTGCTTAGCTCTCTTCCCGAGAACACCATGTTCTGGGAGACAAAAACCACATACGGGCACTGAAGACCCAGTGGGATGAAATCCGTTGGGCATTGATTTTTACGTTGTTTGTGTCTAAAGCCTAGAAATAACCTGTGGCATCCCAAGATAGGCTTTCCAGGTCATAGGATTCCTCAGGCCAAGTCTGCTAAGGAACGGAGACAGCATGACAAACGTCTCCATGGGCTCCAAGAATGGGAGCAGTATTGCTCTTCATCGCTCTTGGTGAGCAGATGCAATGGTGCTTTCCACACCGAATAATTTTCCTATCTTTGAGGTAAGTATGGGGACACACAAGATGCACCGTGATGATGCATACCTCAGTGTAAGGATTGGGAAGCAAGGAATGTGACAGGTTACAGGGAAGGAAGGTGAATGAACGATGGAGAAAGAGCTTGGGAATGCTGATGTAGTGTCCGGTCCAAACCCACTCATATAAATGTGAATTATTTGGGGTTTTTACCTCATTGTGGATCACATCCAAAGGAAAGGCAGTTTCCTAGGTAGGTCAAGAGTCTTAGCAGGAGAATTATAAGTCCTTTGAGTTTACCATGTTTACATTGAAGAAGAATGCTACTCAAAATAAAGCTATGGGGCCTGCCTCTTTTCTCACACATTATAGGAACCAGTGGCCTAACATAAATGGAGTGACATTTATACAGAAGTGCCACAAGAGGAAGGAAACCCTGGTTTGCAGCCTTTTCTGGTTAGGTTTTTTTCATATTTTTGACACCAGAATCAGTGAACAAGGTGAGTTAATAGTACATAAGTAAAATTGAAGCCTACAGCAATTAAATTAAAAGCTAAAAAGATTTGGAATGGTAAAACTGAATACATTTTAATTGAACATAATTCTATTGAAGACTATTAAATTACCACAGTGGAATAGAAGCACAAAAAAACATGATAATGAGTTCCTGAATGAAAATTTTAAATAGATAAACAGAAAAACTGCAGGTACCCCGGTGTATGACATGCAGAGCGCTCATGATATGAGAACATGAATTATTTATATCTTCTTTAAATGTAGAATGTAAATTTGTTTTGAATTAATTTCTATTGGGAAATCACTGCACAGTAAACATAACTGTCTCTTAGGGCAATATTTTTCCCTTCTAATTATTATTATTATTATTTTATCATATTGTTGTTTAGAGAGGGGAAGAAAAAAACAGGAAAATTTATGGTTGTGAATAAGTTAAGTAACAGTTATACTGAAAAACAACACAATGCTCTACTTTGGGGTGAAATATATTACAACCTAGAGAACTAACAAAAAACTCAGAACTCATATTCTTCCCTTTGGTGTTGTTGTGCATGTACAAAGAGGTCAGTATCTGCTTGTTCTTTCTAGAGCAACAGAGTAAGCTGCAGACTATTAGGGGGCATAGAAAGGTCTGCCTTGGTACTCCTGGGCTTCTTAGAAGGTTGAGATGAAGAGGCAGGTGCCAAAGTTTGTGCTGAAGAGGTTATGACCATGGAGATAGTCAAGAATGGAAAGGAAGTCCTTGTGAGTAGTGATATGGAGGAGTGTGGATTCTTAATCTGGAGATGTTTTTAGAGGAATGAACTATTGCCTTTATTACATTTATTCTAATCTCTGTTTTCACCCATACAAATGTGGTGAACTGTAGTAGAAATGTATTATTGGGGGGAAATGAGGACAAACACACTTGCCTGGTGGCATTGTTTTGCCCGGCTGATTAATGCCGTTTGCTTTGTGTCTGCAGTACTGCTGGTCTAAAACATTTGCAGTGGAACAATGTGCACCTAAGTCTGAAAAATAAATTAGACCTTCATAATTGTGTTTTATACTCCTAACTTTAGTAAAATCGAGGAAGAAACTCTCCTTTCAGCTTCAGTGAGGCCTTGTGCTTAGCGATCACTGAAATGTCTTTGTCTAAAACTTAGTTACCTGGACAGAAGCTTTCTCTGAACGACCTGACCTTCGTAACTTGTATTGATCATTTCTAATGATCAATATAATGATTCTTTACTGACTCATTTCTTGTATCCCAGGGATTAACAATACCTTTTGGATAACAATACATTGCAAATATTTGAACATCAAGTGGCAGGTAAAAAATCTTAAATCATTTTACTGCGTGTTCTGCAATATTTTTTTCATTAGTTATAGCCTTGATTTGCAGCCCATCTGGATCTGAAACTCTTCACTAGCTGCAGACTACGTTCTGCCCATTCCCAGTGCTCTGACAATGGGAAGACGATGAGCTAAAAATGTAAAGATTTTTGTTCTTATTATTTTGGAACAACTGCTCTCCTGTTTTCTGCTGTTTTCTTTTCATGGACCATTAGCAGCTTCCAAAGGCAATATCCTTTCACTGTCGCGCTATGCCATGGGGTGCCATTTCAACAACTTCAGACGAGGGCATTAAGTACAATTCTGGATGAGAGTCAGAGCATAACCAAATAAAAATAATAAAGGAAAGGCTTGTAAGAGCAATTTGGAATGCTGTCCTGTGCTGAATTCATTTGCGGCTTAGCAGAGAGCTACCAATCACTGGTGATCAGTGCAATACTCCACAGCACCTTATTTAATTGTAAAGTATTTCATACCCTAAGAAACATCACTGTTCATTTGCTTTTCCTTTTTCGGTGATCATCTTAGCTGAATGCTGAGCGGTGAATCAGTGGGAGGGGAAGAAAATTCATGTTTCTAATTCGAGGAGAATAAAATGGACTTCTTGTTGTTCCTCTCCCTTTTCCCTTGCAATTAATCTGGAGTTATGCATTTCTTAGGATAGTTCAAAGAACAATCCTGGGGGGAAGGGAAACCCCTTACCGCTCATTCAGTAAATCTCTTAATGCATAAAAGCCAGATTTTGGCAGATGTTGTAGAGAGGTGCAAGCCAAAGCTTCCCCCAGCCAGCAGTGGGGCTGTGGGGCAGGAGCTATTTCCCTTAGCTCCCCTCCCAGGAGGACACAGCAAGGAGCTATTCGGCAGCTCCTCAGCGCACCCCGTGTGCCGTGGAGCACTCGGGTTCCTTCTGTTCATTCCAAACCCCCGGAATTGGCACGGGCTGGGCTGGCTCCGGTTTCCGTGTTCCGTCCTTGAACGAAGTATTCATTGCTCATAGTGGGGAAAGCCTGTAAGGTGGCGATGAATGGACAGCTCAGAGCAAGTACCTAGGCAGTCGGTGACTCTGGTCCTGCATTACCTCTCAGCAGCTACTTGGTGGTGACGGATGTGCCAATTTCCAGGCACCGGTAGGTAGGTGGTGTGGAGATCTGCATAGAGGCACCTGCTGGAGAGCAGCTCGGGCCTGGCCTCCCCTCTACTGACAGGGCACTTTGGGCTGGATACTTAACATCTGCGTATTTTGCTTTCGCGTTCGTGGAAAGCAGGCTCATCTCCCTGCTCAGGTACGTCAGCGTTTTCCCTGGCACCTGCCTGTGTAATACCTTAACGCAAACACGGGAGGTGTTGGGAGACTCTGCGAATGTTTGTGAAGCTTGTCTTGGGCTAGGTGTTACACGTTGCTAACGCCTTGCTTCCCGAGTGTTTACATTTGCCTTGCGTCTTACGTTAATTACCGCTTTACACTCTTCCCTGCTTTGACGAGCGAGTAGGTAGGCTCGTTATGTTTTCTGTGCTGTACAGAAGCTATTTCTCCTTGACAAGTTAGGCTGGGCAAGGGCTGCCCTGTGCAGGAGGCTGGTCATAAACAGCAATGCCAAGGCTGTAGGGAGAAGGCTGGGGCACCCATTGCCCCGTTTCGTCTACATCTGAATAGTACAGGTCACTGGATCGGGCTGTTTTCTTCTTCTCTCTAATTTTTTCCAGTCCTTTTTGGAGCTCACACAAATTTTCAGCAACTGCAGCATTCTGTGGCACGAGTCAATATCCAGCCTTGTAGGCAAAACTTTTTTTTTTCTGTTAACTTTGAACCTGCCATTGCTAGTTTTAGTCAAAATTCCCTATTTTTTATAGAAAGACGAGACAGCAGGTGGTCAATCCCTATATCACAGAGTCCTTCATTGTCTGCTGGAGCAGAGTGGATGAGATGATCTCTAGAGCTTCCTTCCAGCCGCAGCCACTCTGTGATTCTATGATTCATGGCTCTACTGGTTCCTTCAGATACCCAAACCAATATCTCATGTCAAGGTGGAAGAGACCTAATCTATTTAGTCATTCCCTTTACAACACTATGTCACACAAATGTCCTATTCTTGACCATCTTTGCCACTTTTTCCTCTAACTTTTCAGTTCCACGATACTGTTTCAGCAGTGGAGGGGATTTGGATTGCAAAAAATATGCAAGGTCCCAGCACATTCTGTGTTTGTAAGATGCTGTGCGGATATTTTTCTTTCTTCTCTGCAGCAATTTGATCATAGATTTGCAGTGCAATTATTTCAGGTGTGGAATTAACATTGTTACTCTGATGGAGGGTATATTAGAATCAATGACATTCTGCTACTGGGGATTAGAACCTGAAAATAGTATGTATCGCTGCTGCAAGTCTTCACATAAAAGAAATGTGTATGTCCAGAATAGCACAGCTTCCTTTCCTGTCTGCCTTGCTTGCCTCTCTGCTGCTTTATGGTGCCCCACATTTTATTCGTCACCTTCGATTGTTTTCTTCTTATTGTACATACGCTAGGAAAGCAAAAAGCCTCTCTAAAACTGCTGGACTGAAAATGAAATATAGGATGGCTGCAGGCTATGCTTTTCTTTGCTGGGAAGCACTACCATGATAATTGTTTCTACAAAAAGAAACTACTACTCTGGCAAAAAAAAAAAAAAAAACCACACACACACACAAACCCAAACACCCTCTGTTTGCTTGAACCTACCATAAACTATTGCAAGTAATTATAAAAGCCGACTGCACAACAGCTTAATTTGACTTAATTGGCAATTTTTTAAAGCTGCAACACAATAAAAATAGAAAACGAACTCGGTGCACAGGTTCTGGAGTTGTTAAATTTCACTTGAGGAAAAAGCTGTAAACCTTTGTGGAAGGTGTTGGCTGGTAATTCACTTCAGTCAGTTATAATGTTTAAAACATCTTATTTTTTCTTTTCCTTTTTTTTTTCTTCTACTGTGACATGAAAGTGTAGAAACATGCAGCAGTGTCTGAAAGAAGGCTGAGCCTTTCCTCTTGCTCTCACTGCTGAGTTCCAATCTGATGGAAATTCTGCACAGAGAAAGGAGAAAGGTTTTAAATAGGGAGATAGACAGACAGTTACCCTTAGGTTTTTGTTAATGACCACAATTCTTTTTTCTTTTCTTATTTTTTTTTTTTTTTGTCCTTGAGAAATAGGAGTTTTTTTTTGAGACTGGAACTTTTTCCTCCTCATCAAACTAGTCTTATGGAAGTAGTGGTCTACTAAAAGCACAAATCCTTTCTGAGCTTTGATCCTACAAATGTATCCATTCTGGGTTTAACTTTAAATAGATTAGTAGTCCCCTTTAAGTCAATTGAGCTTTAGTGGGTATTACAGAAAATTAAGCCATCTGTACACGCTACCAGTGAGATGATTTAATTACCCAGTATTCTAAAATGGTGAGAGAACAATTTATATTAAGACAGCGTTTATTTATTTGAATGTGAGCTAAGGGCTGTATATTAATTTGTACAGATATTATACCAACTTATGTGATTTGATTTACACCATAAATACCGTAAAGGCTGCGAATCTTTGTACCCAGTAGGGAATAGAAGAAGTTAAAAGGCCAGATTTTAAATCCACCACCTCCTTTTACATCTCTCTTCCCACACAAGGAACAAATGTTGCTTAAGAGGCTTTGAGGCTGGTCCTTACTTGGCCCTGGTATTACAACCATGACAATCAGTGAGATAATCGTGGCCACAGATGATAGTTTGAGTGTAGATCTTTTGTGCGCCCAATCAACCTTCCCATAGCAACAGAGCCCATTCTCATTAAAGGTATAGCTTGGTTTTGGTCTCAACAACAAATTGTTGCAGCTTCTACTAAGAGAACTGAAAGGCTTGAACCCAAATTGTCCATTGAAAGTTGGCGTCATTTGAAGCATTCAGTTCTAGCTTAATGCTGGCGATGAGGGTGCCTGGAAGAAAAATCATCTGCTGTGCTGAATACTGCAGGTAAATTCTGACATCATGTGGTGAAACATACCTACATACATCATTATTTTGATATTTTTAAGGCCTTATGGCCTTACAGAGAAAAAAAAAAACATTAAAATATAAATTCACTCTCCCCTAATGCCTTGTCAGCATTTGAGGGCTATTTTGGGCATTTGAGGGCAAGCTATTTTTCAATAGCTTGGTGGCTACAAACTCTTCAGAGTGCTTTCCTTCCTCGTTAGAAAAGAAATTAGTAAGAGAACCTTTGGGATGCTGGTGCAGTATGGAGGTACAGGAAATATGTGCCAAAAAATGATAAGTGCTGCCACACAATCTAGCTTTTCACAGTCAGTGTAAGTTCTCGTTCATTTGGAAAAGGTTGCTATCAAGAGGAGCAGGCCTGAACCTTTCAAATCATTAAAACTCATTAACCTGCGTATTTATTACCTGCCAGCCAGCAACAACAAAATGATTCAGATGAGATGTTCATTGAACAGCAGACAAGTAGGCAGCCTGGCTCATGGAGGATAACAGGCCGTAATAGGATGTTGTGCTGTTATCCATTGAAATTTGCTGAGGGAGGTATGGGAGAAAGTAGCAAAATTCAGGGATTGTGAATAGAGAGGTTTCCAGTTTATGGGACCCCTTTACATTATTTTGAAGGCAGATCTAGATATTTGTATTGCACTAGTCCGTGTTTTTAATGTAATATGGAAGTTACATGATAAAAAAGTAGATTCATTGATGTGATGAGGATGGTTATTCCACCACTGAGAACTGTCCTATCCAAAACACTTTCCCAGCAAACAGGTAGGTGCTGCCTGCTTTGCCCCCCAGTTTAGTGACTGAAGATGTCAGGGAAACAAATTTAAACATCCTGCTGGAAATTCCTTTGAGATAGTCCAAATCTCAAGTGTTCACCCTCCTTCCATGATAACATTATTTCAGCCAGTAATTGTGCTCTTTGATTTCATTTCTAACCTGAAAGTACCACAGGTTAAAAAGCAATTTTGCCTTCCTGTTTCTGCTTTAAAGGAGAAGAGTGGTTTGTGCTCACATGCACACAGAGAATTAAATGATTGTGTGAACTTTTTCAAAGCTTACAGAAAACTGTGTTGAGTTGGGTAAAAGTTATTGTCAGTTTTATTTGACCTGAGCTAGTTTAAAGTCCATAGCTGGGATAGTCTAATCCCTACAAGAATGAACTACTGGAATTTTGGGTTCAGAGACAACTTCATAATTAGTGGAGATTAATTTACATGCTGATATACATATGCTCACTCTTTCTTTTTTTCCCACTAGACCTGTATTTGAAATTATTTTTTTTAGTGCGGATGAGTGGTTCCCATAACCTAAATATTCATTTCTTCTTCCTATCCATTGGCATTATCTTTGACTAAAGCCTGACATAAAACCAATGAGTGTGTAAGGGTGAAGCAAGGAAGCTTTCTGGTTATTTTTTTCCCCCCAGAAATTAGCTTTTATTATTATTATGGGAGATGGAAGCATCTGCTAAGAGAGGAGCTTGACCTGAACTGTAGCAAATATTCATTCCTTTCAGTTTTGCTCTCAGGTCTCACTTACAGCTTACATCTTGGCCATGGTGGATCTGTGCCTTTTCATTTGTGTTATTGAAAAGTCTCTTTCTTGTCTAACGGAATTGACTCTCAAGAATGTTACACCTGATAAGAATAATATAGCTGGATAATAAACCGAGTAGGTTGATAAGAATAATATAACTGGATAATAAACCAAGTAGATTTATTATACAGGTGGAAGCAGAATGCTTTCTTTGGCTCGCAAAATAGGGTCACTATCTGACATGGTAATCTTTGGTTTTGTTCTTATTTCCTGGCATACTGCTCTTTTGTAACTACTTCTGGGTTAACAGTCTTTGACTCCAGAAATTTGTTTGATTTTAACACCAAAGTTTTGGCTTTCTGCCTATAATCTTTAAACTGTGGGGTTTTTTTTTCTTTTTTTTTTTTCCCTCGAAATAATGTCTAGCAGTACTGAGCCCTGATCTCCTGAATTATGTAGGACTTAAGAAAAAGCGAATCAATCTTTTAGGCACACTGACTTTTTTCTACTTTCCTGGACTCCACATAACATTTGACATAATGTGCTTAAATTGATATATCAGAAAGAACTATTGAAAAATTCACCTGTGAGTTGGGGACTATTATTTGTTATTACCTCACTCAGAATCCTCTAGAAAGCAAACTGCAATTTACCATGTGGTATTATACTACTACAGTGTTGTAAAGAGCTCCATTAAAAATAATAATAAAAAAAAAATGCAGAGAAATAGTCCACCAATAAAACGCAATATTTCCTGTTTAATTCAAATACATATGTATGTACCGCACTTGGATATTTCACATTTCATGGTTGAATTTATGTGTAATCATAAAAGGATCCTTGGGATAGCTTCTTAAATTTCTTAATATTTAGATGAGTTTTGGTGCTTATTCTTTGATTTTTTTCTTTTTTTTTTAATTATTTCCTGCTAGATGCCATCATGCACGATGACATGACAACTGCAGTTCATACTCCTCTCATATGTAACACTTTCACCTCAAAAATTTTGGTGCTTCATTAGCATGATTGTGGGTTCTGGATGTGTTTAATTTCCTCATATTAATATCAGCTGACTATCAGCTGTACTCTTATGTTTGCTGCAATTAAAAAAGCCATAGCTATGGCATTCTAGAAACAATTTTAAATGAGCTCCTTGACCACTTATTTCCTAGCATTACAATTCATTCTCAAGGTTACTATGTAAATTTATCGATGGTGTTGGTCAAGATCTCCTCAAAAACAACCTAGAAAATTTAAATTCCACACCTTACAATTTGCCTAATAAGTCTTCCATTTCTCTTCTACTCAGCGAAGAAATTCTTGGTTAGAAGGATGTGTTACAAAAACTTAAGGCCAATGGAGGGTGTAATTTTTCTGATCACTGAACTATTAACAGAGGTTTCTGGGGAAACAAGCAAGCTTGTTCTGGGGAACAAGCAAGACGAACTAGAAATCTATGTGCGGTCCCAGCGTCATGATCTCATTGGAATCACAGAGACGTGGTGGGACAGCTCGCACGACTGGAGCGCTGCCA
>JAWLRI010000262.1:2845115-2921645 GCA_034781795.1 Crypturellus tataupa
CTGCGTGTGCAGGGGGGTTGGACTAGATGACCTCTAGAGGTCCCTTCCAACCTTAGGCATTCTGTGATTCTATGATACTATGAAATTTTTCTTGAGTTGTTTATCTCAGGATATTTGTCTCATTCTCAGCAGATATCCTTTAGTGATGATCATTTCCTGGCTGGGAGGCATTGCTCTTCTCCTCCTGGGATCTCCAGAGACCTTCCAAAGACTGAAATGGGAAAAGAGTTTCCAAATGTCAGAAGCAACAGAGAAAGAGATGGGGAGAAAGGACTTTCTCTTCGAAAATTCTTAGGGGGATTGTGAATCAATATCATATCAAAGAGGAAGCAAAGATTCTTGCTCCAAAATATGAGCATTAGATGTGTACATTTAGGGCATAAATATGAGCATAAGATGTGCAACGTAACAGTGAAATGCATTAAACTCTGGAAGTAGGACCTTGGTGGTGGCTTTAAAACATGCATTGTACCTACCACTAATGAAGTGATAGACTGATGAGGTGGCTAATAAGACAGAGGAGATAATGTCTTCTGCCCTAAGTAGAGGAGGTCCCTCCTAAAAGACAGTAGTTTATTCTTGGTTCTGTAATATATTTCATCCATCAGGGACCCAGTTTCTTTCTTCTATCCATTCATCTCCTGTCTTAATTTTGGATTATGAACTCTGTAAGTATGAAAGGTCTTCCTGTGATGAAGATGAAAGTTGAGCAAACAATAATAAAACCAAAATCTTTTTTTTATTATTATTATTTTATTTTTAAGAGGCTGACTCAGTTCAGTGAGTAGCATGATGAACTCGGAAGGGCATGTACCTCATGATGCTGCGTGTGGTCTGAAATCTTACGCAGAGACAGATTGAAATCTTGATATTTTAATGAAGCTTTAGGTATGAGAAATAATACACTGTCATATTAAATGATGTTAGTGAGTTATTTTGCCAATTTGCAAGTTCTCATAGCACTGTAAACAAAAATTAAAAAGCCCTACCCTTGGAAGACTTTGAAAGAGAACTAAATCACACAAAAAATGTGTATTTGAGAATAGTCTGAATAGAAGACTTGCAATATTATCACAATAATTTCAAAGTAAAAGGATAAAGCGAGGAAGCCAAGTATTTCATAATGAATGCAGCATATAGCTTTTAAACAGGGCTAACATATGGACCACTAATGTGAATGCGAATGCAAATTAGATACTTTTGATTGCTTGAAATAAAGTCAGCAGAATCCAAGCTTCAAAAAGCAAATTGTGTGGATTTAACCACCTGAGTGCCACAGAAAGGATACTGTTCCTCCAATATTTCCATATGAAACAAGGTAATGAAGCTAATTAAGCTAATTCCAAGGCAAGCTGCCCTAGATAATGTAAAGATGAATTGTATGTTTCCTTTTTTTTTTTTTCGTTATTCTTTTTTTTTTCCCTTTTTTTTTCCTGCTTTTCCTGCCAAAGGAGGCCTCACCCCTCCTTTTGGTTTACCTGACTTCCTTGACTCTGATGTATTATCTGATGTCAACTCTGCAGGTGCATCTGGGCACCCCCTTGGCGCCGCAGCAGCCTACGCTGTTTTCCAGCCTCCTTCTCCCTGCTCGGTCTGATCCACAGTTAAACCCAGCCCAAATCCCTGCTAAACTCCGCGGGTTTTGGCAGCTGCACATCCCTTGTTATCGTAACTCGGGGAAGGGTGCAGTGATCCCAAACTGAAGTTTGGTGGTGGGGGGAGAGGGGAATGACTAAATGTGCTCATTTACATGTTTGCCAATCACTTGCCAATTTGCAAATATGTGAATTAGCGCATGCTGAAATTTGCATAAATTCACACATGGAGCTGTACAAGACTTGGCAGCTATGGAACAAAAAAAGGGAAAAATGTATTAATGGTTGCACAAAGAGGGAAGGAAACCGGTTCCAGAATATAAATGTATTTATGATTACGTGAAGAATGGGGACATGGCTTTTGAACCTATGATTGTTTGTCAAATTCAAAACTGGTTAAAAAAAAAAAAAAGAGAAGGTGCAACACAATATCTGAAGTAATCTTTTATATAAACTCTGAAACTGGGCTTCATGATTCAAGACACTGCCACAAGTTCCCTTCTTTCTGAAGAAACTATAAATTTGTCTTTGCAAAGACAAAGAAGAAAAACTCCCATGAAAACAAAGATGCCAGGAGGCATTGGCTGGTGTTAACGGAGGTTTTGGGGGGCTCCCTATCCCACCGATACTCCTCACTGCTGCCGGGAGCTGGGCTGCAGCGTCCTTCCTTGTCCCCAGAGCATCCCTGTGAGCAGGCACATGTCGGCCACCCACCTCAGCTGGTGGCTGGTCTTACAGAGCCATTTTTCCTGCGTCTTTAGAAATTTGTAGGCAGACTGAATAAAGAGCAGCCCCGTCTCCTCGATAGGGTGCTGGCTCTGGCACCCATGCGCTGCAGATCGGCTTCCTCACCTGCCTCAGGGCCATCTGCTTGTGGTCAGACAGGTAATGCATAATCCTGTTCAACCCTTTGCATCTCCATGAGTGCCATGTCTGCAGGGAGGTGCCAGTCAGCAGGCAAAATTGACTGATATAATGTCAACTCTCTTTCTATATTGTGGATTTTTATTAACACGGGTGCAATAGCCATGGATAGACAAGGCAAAGAATGACTTTTGGCAGCTGCTATGGTTTTATACTAGCAAAATCACGCTTTTGCCAATATATTCTATTTTGTTTGTAAAGGCTGAAGTAATCAATACTGAAAAAGCGCACATCTCCTGACAAAAATAAGAAATACTTGACCAGTCCTGGATCCTGGTATTGTTGTACAGTGCTGCAGGAATGTATCTGATTTCTATTGCTGTCACTATTAGTGACAAATTGAAAATTAAAGGTGATGAGCTAGCAAGGCCACCGTACAGTAATGTCGAATCAGTGTGAATCAATTTCAAACTGGCTTTGTTATACAAAAAAAAATCAGATTAAAATTGTCTTGGTTTTGGAAAAGTGTGCTACTCGATGCAGAACCACTTTTTGTATAAAAATGCAAGCAAATCAACTACTGGGCGTTACAGATTAAATTTTCAAATTTAAATTTTTAACAATTTACACTGAAATGCCTGAAGATCTTTAATCTAAAATGCCCAGATGCCACAGACAAACCTTGCTAATGTTTTTGGACCATTTGTTGCACAAAATGTAGGACTTTTATTTTTTCTAGATAAAAAAAAAAGGTTGTCAGAAATTCATCCCTAGCTACTTCACTGAAATCAGCTGAAGGACACATATATTTAAAGGACTGTTTATTCCAAAGAATGGGCCGTTACAATATGAAAACTAGTACCCTGTTGTACTTTGAGTGTATCTAAAGAGACTTGCAGCCCTCAGACTTTTCCAGGTTCTTCCCTCCTTGATTTAAATGTCATACTTATGCTGAATATGTTTAGAGGCTACTGTCACTGACTACCTTGTAGAATACAGCAATTAATTTACTAATGTTCCCTTTGGTATGGATGACACAATTGGAAATCTGTCCAGGTATAGACAATTAGGTAGGGGAAGAGAAACATAATCCTCCTGTCCCTGAAGTGACAGAACATTATTTGCGCAGTTCCTCTGCTTTTTCTTGTGAGAGTCAGCAAATATTTCAATTTCTTTCATTTTATTTACTTGCAAGTCATGGTCAGTGTACAGGATTCATTTGTTACCTCCCTCCTTTAAAATCTATGAAGGCAGAGCTGAGCTGCTTCACTTTTTAAAGAGTGTTTAATTACATTAATGAGTTTTTATTAATAAGTTTTCAGCAGTGTGGGTACTCTTTACCTGGAGCTGAGAAGGAGTGCAAATCCTTGCCAGAGCATGAGTCCACTGTGCAAAACTACTCATTCAAATATTTATGTTCGGGATAGTCAACTCTGGTCAATTTGCTTTTATATAGGTTTTGTTTCTGGACATAAGCTCTATCCATCAGAAAGGAGGGCAAATGATCCAGTCCAATGTGTCCAATGAGCAAAGCCTGGGAAGACCGATGTGCAAAGCTTCGTCCTGCTCCAGTCTTCCCAAGTGGCCTGACACGAGCTGCTCAGCTTCTCTGTACGTTATTGTCCAGCCACATAAGGAAATAATATAAAATAAAAACACTGTAGCCCCCCTAGAAGCGATTATAATGGAGCTCATGTGTGTAAAAATACCAGAGAAATCAGTGCAACTGGCAAAGAGTTAAGCATGTTTCCATACCTTGCAAAAAAAATGGTTTATCTTTGCATAGGGATTTCTTGTCCATTGCTGAAGCTGTTAGGTGTCAGTGGGTCTGTCTATACTTGCAGGCTTTAAGACTTCATTGGTTCTCCAGGCTTTTTCAGTTAAAACATAGGGTTTCAGGTATTTAGGATGAGGCAGTATCCTATCCATTAGTGCAGCACATAGCAGACATGAAGCTGTTGTTCAATCATTTAAAATACTGGTCTGTAGCAATTTGGAAAATCCCACATGTAATCTTATCTGTGAGACAAATGAAGTATCATTCTGCTGAGAGACAACATTTCCCTGCATGTGGTCATTACCCTAGCTAAACAGGGGACCGGTGGAAAACCAAGTAGGAAATCAACTCAGCAGAGCTAGATAATCATCTTCCCAGCAAACCTTTGTGGGTAGTTTTTACATTTATCAGATATCCTTCCAGATAAAGCTGTTTTGCAAGAGATAAAGAGGGCACAGGTGACTTGTTAGCAATTTATTGCTGTAGCGGGGAAGCGGCGAGGAAGATGGAGAAGTGCTCGGAATCACCTTTGAGCCTTGTGGCACTATCAAGGCAGTAACCCCAGAGCTTTTCAGCTGCCTCTTGTTGTTTCCCCAACTACCAGACTTACCTGGGGCTGCTACCACAGGCACCTTTGAAAAAGCAAGGGAAGAAAAGCAGGGAGGTGAATCCTGTAATTTTCCCTTTTTACCTGTCCGCACCCCCCTGAGGTGAGCGTCACCTCATTGCCCTTTCCAACCTGCCATTCCTGTTGGCTGAGTTCAGGCCATCCTGAGCTTTCCTGCAGCTGAGACCTTAAAAGCAATTTTATTCTATCTTGCCTGGGAAATAAGAGACTGTATTGCAAGCATAGTAATGCTTTCAATCACGTAGTTGCAATAGCTTTATGTATTTAATAAAAGTATTTCACAGTGGTTCAGATACTTTAGCCTATCAGCATCTCAACCCTTCTAATATTTTGTTCCTTTGTATTTCAACTCTGGTCTTTCCAGTCTCCATCGCAGCTAGAGGAAAATAAGAGTAAGTGAGCAGTTGAATATGATGTTTCGCACTTCCTAAAAGGTCTGTGATCAGATTTGTTTCAAGCTCTAATGAAAGTTTGAAAGTTATTTCTCATTTAGCAGCATCGTTCTGCTTTCTTTGAACTAGAGGCCAAATTTTGTTTGAATCTTTCTTGGCTGTGTTTTAACCCACTCACAGAAAATACAATAGTGATTTTGAAATGCCCGCAGTTTAGAGGTCTACTGAGTTTAACCTCTTTGGTCTCTGAAATTAATTAGTATTTACACTTTGTCTGATCTGTGTGTATCCAGGTTGGTCTAGGCAATGACAATACCTCTGACTTGGAAACACATTTACTTGGGTATTTAAATCCTATGGCTAACCATGCAGTGAGGTGAGCTGACACGGGGTGCCAATGTAAAGTCAAACTGTGAGAGTTGCTTTTCATTATAACCATGGACCTAGCATTTTTTTCTGGACAGAAATAATTGCGTCTGCATTGCCCAACAAGCCTGTGGTAACTCCATGGGATACATTGCAAGTGTGCAGGCAGCCTTTGTGATAAACACTGTTCCATTCTATGCACTTAGGAGTATATCACTTCAGCTTTAAAATTAAACATATTCTTAATTCAGATAGAGCAAATGTCAAGTGTTATCCTTACTGAAATCCAAGGATGTTGCAGCAGAAGAGAGTTTTTGCAGAACCTTTCCATAAACAGTGGAACCGCTATTGCTGGCATTGCCATATGGGTTATTGAGGGGGTCACTGGTGAGGGATAGACATGTTCTGACTTCACTACAGACACTTTCAGCACTTGGAAATACCCTGTCAAGATTTATAAAACCTTCTTATTCTCTAGAAGATATAGATATAAAATTACACACACAATGCTACCAAGCACTTTAGCTGAATCCACAAGTTGAGTAAATTAAGACCCCTCCAAACCTTCTCTCACAGCTGTACCAGTCATTGCTCTCATTGCTGTCCACATCCCGTTAAACTGATGCCCTTGTTGGGGATATCGGAGGAGACTGTGTAGGTTCAGGTAAGGTTCGGGATAGCCTCACTCGGTGATACAGCGGCCTGTCTCGGTCAGATAGAAAGGCTTAGAAAAAGCAAGAGCATCCCTAGAGTTTTCTTCCATCTACTAAAAATGCAGAGAAATGAATTAAAGGCATTTTCCCATTGAACAGGAGAACGTTTGGACTAAATGATTCAAATCATGGTCTGGCTGGTGTATGCCAGTGCTTCAAATGAAAAATATCTCAAGTGATACTACCAGTTTTATTTAAAAACAGAGTACTATATCAGAGTACTAGGACTGGGATGTATCACATGATGCTGCAGACATTTACAGTGCAAATTGCTGTGTCTGAGCTAGGGAGTCTAGGTCCCTTAGTAGTTGGTTATGAGAAAGGAGAACTTTAAGGCTTTGATTTACCTGGCCTAGCTTAGAAACCCAATTTGTGTCCTAGAAGTAAGCGCCTTTTCTCCTCTACCAACATTCTATCCATATTGTGCTATGTTTGCAAAAACGAATCCCAGTCTTGGTGTCAGCATGCAATTTCAGAGTCTGATAGGTGTAATGAAGCTTTTGCTTACATGTAAACATGAGTGCATTTTATTTATTTTTTAATTTGCATGCCCTCTCTCCCTTTCTCTCTTAAGCTCCATCAACAGGTAAGCTTTGCCTCAAACTTGATGCTTTAATATGTCATTATGCAAAAGGAAAGATTTGTACTGATTTACTTCATGAATATGCTAACAGTATTTTATACGTGCTACCTAAACTATATTTACCGTATTTCTCATTCTTAAAGAGCTTGGATACTTGTTCGTATTAGCAGACAAGTAACAACTGTAGATATTTTAGCTTTTCCTCTAATTCCTTCCATTTTGAAGGAGAAAAGGAAAGAAAATTGCATTTCTCTAAAATTATGAAAGGTTTACACTTCTGCTTTTAGCACAACCCGTAGTATAGATGTTTTCAATTCCTTTTTAGATAGAAACTGCAAAGGCGGTTTCTAAGGAGAGATTTATTGGAACAAAGAGAGGTAGCTGTGTGAATGTGGTTAAGCCTCAGGGATTACACAGGAGACATTTTAACAGGGCTTTTACCAAAATACAGCATCAGTTTGGAGGAAGATGATCTTCTCACTTGAGATGATAGTATCACTTTTTCCATTCCTTGATCTTGCTCTATTTGGGGCTAGCCCTTAGCCTCCAGGTGCCGTGAATCAAGCCTCAGAAGAACACTAGGAAATAGCCTTGGAAACAGCTGTCTTGGCGTGCTTCTCATTTGACCTTCTACGGTTGCTTTTGCAAGCTTTTGTTTCTCATACTAATAAGGACCGTCAACATTTTGAGCTTAATGAGGGTGAGATTCTTAAAAGGACTCGTGAAGACTCCAGTAGCTGGAACTTTAGGAAGAGCGTTAGGGATAGCTGAAATGTAGCTGTTATAATCACAGTATATCCATGGGAGCCAGCAGTGAGATTGAGCTGGTGCTGAAAGTGTCCAGGAGAACCTCTACTTTCTCAAGATACTTTGAGCTAATGAAGCTTTGGCCTCCTCCTCTTGGTGCTTCCTCAGGGGACTTTCTCCAATCAGTAACACAGCACAGTCTCCTTACTGACTGCAGCTGGATTCAGCTCTGGCAAAGATTTATTTATTTTTTTTCTCCCTGCAAACTGATTTTCCTTCTTGATTTTCTTTTCTTTTCTTTTTTTTTCCCTGTAAATGCTGATGTTCCTCTCCATCCTCTGGGTTTAGAGGACCTCCTTCTCAGCTGTATATTCTAAAAGCTGCTTCTGAACACTTCATTTGGAAGAGCAGCCTTCCACGGGCTATTTCGTTGATACCAGTCTGGACGTGCAAGTCTTGGCTCCGAGCATGGTGCCCCATGCGCAATGCTGGGCGCATCTTTGACTGGAGCTCAAGCACATCGGACAGGATAGCAGTATCTCTTCCATTTTGACACGTGGGGCTTGTAATCATAATTTCTTGTGTGCCACAGTGACCGTTTGCATTTTGCAAAATGTCTCCCTCCAGAATTAATTTTCAGCATTGGGGAAATACGGGCAGCTTTTTATAGTTTGATAATAATTTATCAGGCTCTCTCCTGCAGCCCTTTGCTGGCTGCTCTAAACGCACACAATCAACAAGAGAGCAGTGAGCAGAAATATTTTCAAGAGCAGATGGGATGTACCTTCAAAAACCAGGATTGTCCCAGTGAAACTGGGACATCTGGCAACCCTAAAAAAAAACAAACTAGATGAAATAAAAATTATGAGATGGAGGAGCAAAAAAATATGTCTTTGCATTGATTAGCAGGCAAAGTAATTAATCTCCTTCAACTCCCCTTTTGGTCCTTGGTGTAAAACAAGGAGAAATAGGGATATTATTGCTTTGCCAAGCATTAAGTCTTGTATAGTGATTGCCGAGCTGTGTTCTCGAACTTAGATGGCATTTTTCATGTTCTTTCCTCGTGCTTTCCTGATGCCCCAAGCATCCACAATAGCACACCCCATGGCATTTGCAAATAAAGCCAATCCCTCCAGATTTGCTGCTGGGCCTGATTCAGAGCTTTCTCGTGTTAGAGTTTGATTCAAAGCGCCTTGAAGACGTCTTTGCCGAGAGTGCTACAGTGCAAGGCATCAGCTTGTCCATAGCTGAGCTTGGAGCTGAATTTCCATCCTGGGGCTGCTTTTTAACAGGCGTATAACTCCTTTTCAAAACACTAGGCAGACAGTCGAGCCTCATCTCTGCAGTTTCATGGGCATCATCTGGTCCCACAACAGTTTTTTGGGGGGAAAGGTCACTAAAATACTACCTATGAAATGCAAAATCAATTAAACTGCCAGTTCAAGTTGTTAGCAATATATCTTGCTACAAAAACAAACAAACAAACAAAAACGAAAATCCCCAGCATTTTTACATTACAGCATTTATACAGTCTTTAATGCAGTGGTCTATTTTCCCTGGTTGGAGTGAAGAAAAAGCCCGTGTTATGTTACAGACGATAAACCCTTTGGGTCTGTCATCTCTCAACAGTTCACCCAATATGCTGAAACCCCTGGGTTTAGTAAGGGATAGTTTGGGTTTTTTTTGTAATTTTTGATTCCCTTTCTAAATATGAGTTCTTAGCTTTGCTAAAGCTAAAAACCACTAAAATCCTGAAATTTAAAGGTCTTAAAATCTAAAAAACTAAACTCTTTCCTAAAACTCCAATGTTAGTGTACATTAGTACGCATTTTGATCCTAGAATGAATGGAATATGTTCTTGAAAGGAAAGTTCATGTGTGTCACTGTGTACACAGCCTATTTGTCAGACATAAGGGCCATGCCATTTAGGTAGTATATCTGAGGGTGGGATTTGGCCTTCTGTGAAGGGAGCCACAGATGATGCTTGCAGGCACATGAAATAAGAGGGAGAAAACAGATGGCTCCCATTTACTAACTAGATTTTTACTGAGACTTGTAAGAAGTTTTATTGTAGCATAGGCAAGTTTTCTTTGGAAAAAAAAATACAATTTCTCAGCAAAAATATTCGGCCCATCAGATTTGCTTAAACTGACCAAATCCATATGCGCTAATAATGTGAAAAGTGAATTTTGTTGATATTTCGCAGTGCAGACTGAATTTATTTTTCCAAATTAAGTACAGCTTATTAAGCCTTTTAACATTATTTATACCCAGCTCAGGATTGATGAGGAATACCCAGGTCACTGGGGCTGTTTTTTAAGATACTTCCATAGATAAAAAGACAAGGCTTTTTATAAGCTCCTTTAATTCATTCTTGGGTGAAAATAACCTCTGTTGGTGGAAATTTGCATGTTAATCCAGAATTATCTAAGTCTTTTCCTACATAATTCTGTCCAAATGATGTTGTCCTGTTTTCACAGTTCGGTCAGTTTTCTTGCAGCTCTATCCTGAGGGGAACCAGAGTGTTTTGTTGATGCCCTATGCTATAAGATTACCAGTTGTTTTCAGTGCCAAGAAGATACAGACCAGGAGAATATAGGGAAGATATTGCAAATGCTGAATTATTGGAGGATAACGGAATGACTCCCAAATATTTAGTCTCATGCCAGGTATTTCAGCCATGGCTCCCACTCCTGCACACTACCTCTCCTTAGAAGTAATTAATAGGAAAGAAAAGGTTAGATCAAACTAGTGACAGTAGAATCAGTTTAGTCTTTTCTGCGCAGAAGATGTATTTGCTATGAAAGGGAATCATCATTCTGCATTTAGGAATAGATTCTGCCTTTCAATGTAAAAAGTTAATGATCTGATTCATGCTTATAAAATATGTAATTTTATGCCTCCTTAGGAATCTACAGGGGACTTAAACAACAGATGATAATGAACGCCCAGCTTTGTATGGATGGTGGTATTAATCCATATTCAAACAACAAAAATCCATATTCAGAAATAAAAAATGGTGGCCACAAAGATCTTGTAGATTGTACCAGTTTTGAAAATGTCACAGTACCATTTTTTAGTTGGCAGTCACTGTTTTTGATGCAAGCGTCCACTCAGTTTTGTTATTGGCAGAGATCTGTCAATCAAGAAGAAAAGGCTTTTTAATTGCTGAACAATGTTTCTCAATAAAAACGCAGTAAGAGAATGGGAAAATGGGATGTAAAAAAAAATAGAATGCCTTATAAATGTGCTGGTTTAAAACAATAAATAATAATAATAAAAAAAATAAAAGAATCCCGGCTTGTGAAAGTGGCATTCTCATAAGAATTTCAGTTTCAACATACTTATGTTTTTCACTAGGGAAAGAAAGTTCTTCAGAAATTTTCCAGCCAGACGTCTCTGGGGAGAATGTAGTCACAGGACAGGGCCTGTAATTTATATGCTGTTTTCCAAGTTGCCTGTAGCACTCCGACTTGGAAACTTCTGTGCGACAGAAAGGGGGAAAAAGAGAAATAGAGCCCAAAAGGGCTCCAAAAGGAGCTTTCTGTGCTGTGGGTGGCAAGAGAACAAGTATTATCCGTTCCCCCTTCCAAATGATGTTTTTCATATTTCTGGTTAATTTCATACAGAATGTTGGAAAAGCAAATACTTTCAGCACTTTCCTGTAAGTTCGTACCCCCACACGTACCCATAGACACAAACTCATGCACGGATGCAAATCATTCTTTCTTAATGACTGTCTTGTAGAATTTTTTTTCCCCTCCCTCCAGAAATAGTTCTGAGGAGAATAGTTTTGCTTCATGGTCATGGGTCAACAACTTTCATTTCTTATTTGTACAGAAGGCGTGCATGGCTTTGGATCGCCTATGAAAAAGCTGAGCTATCTGATTTTATTTACTTATTTATTTATTTATTTATTAATGAGAGATGAGTAAGGAAATACAAAAACATCACTGAAGGAGAGCTAACAGACTGCTGCCAAAAGGTTGCAGTCCTGGATCACGCCTGTACTTCAGCCTATGCATCATTTGGAGAGTAAGTGTAAGAGCAGCAGCAGAACAGTTAAAGCCCTGCCGAATACTCAGCACGTGCTTTTCAGCTACTGAAAGTGTAACCTCAGATTGTGCAATTCCACATCCCTTACACTGGGCGAGATGATATCCCTCTGGTTATAAAAGAGTTTTCGTAACTGGCCTTTGGAACAGCAATTCCCTGACTTGTGTGGGGTATGTGGCAGGTCTGTGGGCTCCCGTCATGACATTTATTGTACCCAGAATGCAAGGACAAAGTCCATCTACCCTGATGTCTCATAGGAAATGAGAGAATACGTTGAAGATGTGATTTTTTTTTTTCCCCCCTGTGGCTTTTCCCCCTCGCTGAAAGTAGAAATCATCCCTATAAAACTAAGCACCTAAACCTAAGTTGTGCTAAGGTAGTGCAATTTAACGAATGTGTTCAGAATTAGTATGTTTGTTAGAAAACATTTGATGTTTGTCCCTCAAAAAAAGACAAGTCTCTTGCAGGGCATAACTTTTCTCAAAATAATTTAAGGTTGATGGAAAAAAGAGGGAGGAATTAGACATAGGGCTAGTTAAAGCATTTTCTGTTATTTTTCTCATAAAAATGTTAATCATTTGATCAACATTATGATGTTGATCATAAGACCAGAGCATTTGGAAGGAATCATCCATTTTGTCTAATTCTTGAACTTAAACTCTTTAGGATACACTTTCTTGAACTTGTTCAAAATGTTGCATTATAGAAGCTTTAATTTTTTTTTTTTTTATTTTCCAATCCAAAAAGTCTTTCCACATAGAAATGTAAACAATTTAAATAATATTTTTCAAATCGGAGTGGTGGCAAAAAATTAATAGTTTTGATTTTATTGAAATACAAAAATTTAAAGCATTTGAATGAGTTTTCAAAATTTCAGTACTTTATGCTAAAAGTGTAAGATTTTTAAATAAGAATGGGTAGAAAAATCTAAAGTCTAATAGAATATTCAAATGATTTAATTTTTCTTTTCTCATTTTGGCTCTTTGGTGCAATGGTTCACTATATCCTGAAAATAAAGCAGAGAAGTGCAGATAATTTGTTAACCCAAGCTGTGTGTTTTTCACTTTTAAAGAGACTGGCTTTCTACCTGAGGTGAAATTTTAACACACCAAACTTGTGAGAGTGAATTTCCTTTCTTGTTAGATGTGATGTTTGAGTTGCTTATATAATAGCTTCCAAGCTACCAGGATAAATTTGTTATGTGAACATCATGCAACACGAGTCTGAATTAGGAGACACCCCAAATCTCAACAAACAAAATGCCCCAAAAGTCTGTTAGCTTTTGGAGTATGACAAAATGCCATGTGATAGGACCAAATAGTTAATCTTGCACTTCAGGTGTTTGGCACTTGCTGATGATGATGGGGAAAGCCAATAAGCGTTCAAGATTTGGAGTAAGAAAGGGGAAAGGATAAACTAAGTGAATGCATGTGTTGTTTATATGTATTCATGCACATTAACTAGCTGCTTTTATAGAGAGTCAGATGGATTCCTAGGTTTTTCTTCCCTCTTGTTGTTCCAGCCTTTTCTAGTCTGGTTTAATTAACCCATTTGATTCTGCTTTCGTGAGCAGGGTATTTCAAGAAGTATGAAATTTGAGCTTTCTATACGTATTGAGGAAGAAATTATAAGGACTTTTCTGGTCAGAATTCCTGATCAAAGAGCTGCTCTGAGAAATCTTCTCATGAAGGAGTGTTGCTTTTTGAGATTACACACAGTCTACATTTGTAAAGAAGTTTCCTTGCTGATGAGGATGGACTTTGGAGGGTTACAAGGAATATAACGTGGTGCATAAAGTCGTATGTATATCTTCACACACAGTGATAGAGTACTAAGGCCTGTATTTTACATGGGCACAGAGTCAAAGACGTCAGGTTTCTTGGTGAGGTTATTGAGTGGGTGGCCCAGGTAGAATCTGTATTAGTTGAAGTGATCATGCCTGTGATGTACTGGGGCTGTTGATACCGGCCTTGGGCTCCCAGATGTGCTACCCACTGATGTGACACATCTCGGAGCTGCTATGCATTTGGCAATATCATGTTGCTGAGGGTAGCTTTGCAAGGTGAGATTTTTTGTTTGTCAGGCTGTTTATTTCCTTTTTTTTCCAAGTCTGATGAGAGCAGCTTTGTAGGCTTTGTCTGTGTTGCTGTTTCCATTAGTTTTCAAGTGTTGAGTTTGTTTTTGCTAGCTTGCCTATTCGTTTTAAACATCTTGTTTGTTCTTGGGATTGATGTTCAAGCATGCTCTGTGCCATTTCCATGTGTTGTGAAGTCCCCAGGAATTTTTATCACTCTGATGAACTCAGTAGTCATCGCCTTCCTCTGGCACTTGACTAACAACTTAGTCAAGATCCAGACTAGCTTCTTGGGAAATCTGGATATTCACAATTTAAGGAGATAAGCAGTCCAACTTTAGATGCTATTGGGATTTCTTCCCAGTCGGTGTCATCTTCACCCCAAAAGATTATATTCCCCCCTGAGGCAGCCCTCAGGAAGCCAAACCCTATGGCCTGCATGAGACAGGCACACGGAGCAAGAATGCTGCTGTTTTCCTGCAGGAACAACAGTGCTTGGGTGCTCAAGGAGGGACAGATTCACGGCCTTGGGGTATTTGAACAGCACCACTGTATGCAGGGCTATTCTCCGTCTCCACTAGACAAGTGTCAGTGGGCAAGAGAGAGGCAGAAGAAACCCCAGGACAGAACCAACTTGCAGCCAGGTGGCTCTCGAACTTGCAGTATGAGGCAGTCATCCAAGTCAACCAAACTTGCAAGGGCAAGAATTTTGCTGGAAATTTGGTTATAGAAAATTAGGCATGACTAAGTCACTCAGATAATTTTAACTCATGAGAAAAATGCACTTGGCTCCCTCCCTTGTGGCTTTAATAGCAGCTTTGGATCCTTTGGGGCAGTATACCATAAAATGCCTTGATAATATTGTTATTGCAACTGCATCACTTCAGGGCAGAGTGTAATCTCTCCCCAGCATGTAGGACATCTTTAATTTTAAACTTCCTAGATTTCTATTTCTGGAATATAGTTGCAACATCCTGTTTATTTTGTTTGATTCAAAGTTATGGTACATCCTCTCTTGTTCAACACACACTCACACAGTTCTGTCTGGATTACAAAAGGTGACCCACCACTTCTTCAGTTTAGTGGACTTGCTAATTGGTCCTAGCCTCAGTGAAACTGGGGAGTATTTAAAGCTGTCAAACCTGCCCCTCTAACAAGTTTAGGTTTGCTTCGGGGTGTATAGAACAATTGACTGGGTTTAGTCTCTGGAGAGGATAAAATCTGTGCTGCTTGAAGCTAGTTTTGGGCAGGTACAGTGAGCAGCACCTGAGCAGCAGTGATTCCACTGCCCTCCCTCTCTGTTCTCATCCACAGCCTTGGTATTGTACCAAACTTCTTGGCCTCTATCCTCACCCTGGAAATCCCCTTAAAACTACTGCTTACTCCGTCCCTTCCTTAGAAATGCTCTGTCGCTGTGTCTTTGTGCTGTCTTTTGGAGGCAGCATGTAATTTTGCCAGGGCTGCTCATCGTCTTTGAGCCAGGTCTGGTCCTTGGTCTTCCTCCAGAACAGAGAAACCCTCCGTTAGGATCTCTCCCCAGTTCTGAGACCTTTCCCTGAGCTTTCCCTCCTTGAGCCGGGGCGGGGGGGATGAGTTATATTCACATATGACCCTGTGCATAGGTTTAATTCTTCGTTTGCTTGTGGCATTGGTAGGGCAGTACCCCAGGAGCAGAACTCTCTGGCCTCTAAAATCTGGGTCACATCAAGTTCCCTCATGACTTTAAGAAAATCAGCACTGAAAAACATCCTGAACACGTCTGTTCTTGAAAACAGTTAAGCAGCGCAGAGCGTATTTGAAAAACAGGTTTGTCTTCAGCATGGATGGGTGGGGATTATGAAAATATCAGCCGAGGTTAGGCAAGTGTTTGTCCTCTTCCCTTTAGGAACTGGGAATGTTGCGACAGATTTTCGGAGCTGTTGAGTGAGGATGGGAAAGCTGGCTGGAGAGTTTCATCTACTCCCTTTCTGGCTTCTGAGTGCGTGTTAGAGAGTGCGTTGCAGCACCCATACTGGCACAGGTAAGTCTTGTTGACTTTCACTTGTTCTTCATTAAAGTTGCGTTTGTCCTGTAAGGCTACCCCCAATAAGCACTTCTGGTGGAAGAGGGATGCCAAGAAAAGTATCTTTGCAGGACAGAAATCCTTTTCTACTATTCTTCTGTGTGAAAATGAGTCTGATTTAATGGCAATGACTGCCCAATGCAGTGGGATACAAGTATCTTACAAATGGATTAGCCCATGCACATGGGGCAGTGACATTTTATCAGTGCAGTTACTAAAATGAATGATTAGATGAATGATTAAATATACACTGTCTAAAGACACTGAGCCATGTGTTTTTCTTGATCATGTATATATGATTAAGTTACTGATTTATCCACTGTTCTCTTTCTTTGCTCACCCAAAGACCTATGACTAGCAATTGTTTAAATGACATATTTGTTTAACTCGGGGACATAAAATCTGGTCTATACCACAAATAACTATATATACATAAAACTCTCCTAAATCTTCAGTCACACACACATTGCGCAGTCTTTCTTATCAGTGCAGAAAGTACAATATTTGCCATGCGGCATTTTTATCCCCATTTGCAAATGGGGGAGATAAATGGAGGTGCTACCTAGAAGATTTTGGTGTGGTCATTAATGTGAACAAAGCTTGAACCACACTCCCAATATGTAATTTTCTTTTGACTTTTAGAGGTTCTGAACTAGACCTGAAGTGATTCTCAGTCAAACCAGGAGCAATTTAGGGCAGAATCTGTCTATCCGTATGAAAGTAAGATTGAAGCTGAAAATTTGATGAAGCTGAAACTTGGTCCTGAAGGCAAGAGGAGGAGAAGGCTAATTATCAAAAAAACTCTTAGCAGCTCTGGCAAGCATGTGGTCTCTCCCATCTGAAATGTCCTGCTTGCATCTCAGTTAGATCAGTCTCATTTGATTTCTTTCCTCATATGCTGACCCATACCATGCATATGAGCTTCTGCTTGAAGACCACCAGGCCTCTGGTGAACTAAACCAAAGGTATCAATTCAAAATTTAGAGTAGAAAAATCATGTCTGAGAGGACAAAAGCAAGAAGAATCATAGTTTGCTGCTTCATGTTGGGACATAACTGAGAATGAGTGAAATACATAGTCAGTATATTAGTCAGTACTGACTTTTTCATTTGTCCCAGTTTTATCAAGAAGAAAAAGGACACTTTTCACATTTGAGTTCTACAAATTTTTTCCAGCCTGTAAAAGTCAGCATGAGTTATTTCTCATTCTGATGATTCTGGAAATAAAAATAGAAGGGCATTTACTTCTGGGATATCTGTAACTCCCTTGAAAGCAGTGAAAATAACCGGATAACAACCACTTATGGATTCAGCATGACCATACAGAATTTGCATTAGTGCTGATTGAGAAGGAAGGGAATACCACTTTTACCATCTCTGTAGCATTTATATGAGATAAATAGAATTAAAAACACATTTTTAACGGTAAAAGAAACAGAGAGGATCGAATGCACAGAGGAAACGGACCTATTGAGCCCAAAGCTGTTTTGATACATTTAAGGAAACAGCTTTTGTCATGCATTCAGAGTAACTTCTCAACAGACTTCCCATGGAGTCTGTTTTACTGCATTTTTACTAGCTGATGCATTAATAGTCAAGCAAAAGCACTTCAGTGCTGTGTGCTCCAGAAGGCTGGGAAAGACTGATGCACGTTTGTGTGATGTCTAATGGTGCTCACTCAGGCACTGCACGCCGGAGAATCACTTCTATGTTTAATACCTGGTTGATTCCCTTTCCCTCTCCCAACGCTGCATTTACTGAAGGATCTGGCAGATTGACCCTATGATGTGGAGTCAGCATGAGGGCTGCTGGAGATGCTCAAAGTAATTCTCAGGGCACATGAAGCTCTTGGTCCTGTGGTTATTCTTTGTACCTCCTTGGGCCCCATAGTACTGTGTGCTTCAGGGTCCAAGCGAGAATCTAAGTCTGTATGTTGGAATGTGCCACCAAGAGCCCAGCTGGAGGAAAAGATTTCTTTAAAATCCTTTCTTGGAAAATCATTTTGCAGCTTCCTGTTCTCTTCTCCCAGGGTTTGCTTGCAGGGGCAGTAGCAGTGGATGTGAGCTATCTGCGAGCATGGTTTTAGAAAGCATATTCAGGTGTAGGCATGGTACAAATTGCTTGGTTTAGAAGAAAGAGAAACACATCTGGGGCTTTTTTTTTTTTTTTTTTCTCTCATGCAGAGATAGCAACAGAGAACTACTCCACTGAAGTGAGTGTGATAACACTGGTGTAAGGCTGTTATTTGTGGGCTTTTGTGGGACAGTTCCAACTGAAGGGTTAGTGGCACTGTGACCACGGAGAACATGAGGTGCGAGGAGAGCTAGAGGTGGGACTGTGGCCCACCTTGCAAGAGGAAAGCTTCTTAGGTGGTGTGGACCATCCTGTCACCAGCTGTGGACCACTCGCCTGGACATGCTATGAAGAGTATCCAGACCTGACTCAGTCAGAGATGTGGCTGATGCTCCCAGCCAGGGCCAAGAGATGAAACAGGAATTTTGCCAAGTGTCTGATCTAGCATTCTAGCTAATCTGCGCCTAAGATCCTTTGGATGGAGAACACTCAGTTCAGTGACGTGGACTAACTATTTGAGATCCATCTCTTTTTGTAAAAAAAAATCAAACCAGTAGCAATTTGGCTACTTCTGTCCACAGAAACTGTCTCATTTTGTTTGTGTTCAATGACAGTTGAAATAAAAATGATATGTGATTATATGTGGCAGGGCTTAAAGCAAGAGAAAACAATTACTGACAGTCTAGCAATCTAATAGACAAACAATCTTCTACAATTAGTTTTGGGGAAACAGGGCAATTTCCCTCTTTGCTGTTAACTTTACTGGTTCCCACTAGGTCTGTTTGGGGGACAGTTCATCTTGATCATTTAACTGGATTTTTTATAAAATTAAGGTACTTCATATAGTGTTTCTGCGGGATGAAGAGGACATTCAGTGAGGTAAAACCTATGGTATAGAAGTGCAGCAACTTTTAGCCTCTTTCTATTCCGGTCCAGTATTTGTGGAAATTGCTTATTCCAGATTACCAACATACCAATTCAGTTCTTGTGCCATGTGGGAAAAAGCTGGAAGCTGAAACAACAGCTATAACTCTGTTAATTATTCAACGCTAGGTAGCACAAGGAATGTCATTTGTTCTATGGATGCTTATGATCCTGCCTCTTCTTTCTCAATCTGAACCACAACATCTCTTACCCTCATTTTCTCACTACTAAGGGCGGGCCAAAAGCTGTGGATATTTTGCTTGTGGGCATTCACGTGGAAGATCCAGGGACACTCTGTGGCCAGAATACCAAGTTCAGTGTCCTTCATTACGTGTGGCTGTTTGCAATGCAAATGGGAGGTTTTGTCTCACTTAGTACCATATCCATGGTAACCAAATGAAGACAAGTTTGCATTACTTCCTTAGTAAAGAGTAATCCTTCCCCTGGTGCTTGTGCCAAAGAGGCAGAGAGTTAAAGGGACAGAAATATATTTCTTGGAAATGAAAGCAAAGACGGAGGTTCTGTACTTTCTTTTCTTCTCTCAGCTCTTGCTGCCCTTACTCCTTCACCATCTCTTTCTCATCTAGTGATTTTCCTAAAGTTCCCATTGTGAAAAACAAAGCTAGTTGTTATTTCTACTTAGCTTTGCCTAGAGGACTATGAAACAATCATTCGTCTGAACTGTCAACTTAAACACCACTTCTTGGCAAACAGCCTTTCTTTGCCCTTCCTGGTATCTTTTTTTTTTTTTTTTTAAGAAAAATAAAAAGGAGAGAGGGAGGCGGAGAAGGGATAGAAAGCCAACCCATGCACACCACTTCTTGTCCTTCGGTTTTTCAGACTTTGCTTTGGGTCTGTGGCAGAGCAGAGATACGGAGGCCCTAGCCTGCAACTATCTATTCTGTTATAGTAACAACCGGATTGATCCATACAGGTTGGAGTTTATCAATTGTTTTCATTGTATTGGTTAAAATGTAAAAAAGATTTATTTTTTCTCTTCTCAACTGTGAGATATGTGTGTGAAGGTATTTTTTATTTTTACTTTTTTTTTAAGTTTCTCATTTAAATTCCGGTTAAAAGAACTTCGATTTAAAGAACTTTGGGGTGTTTTTTTTTTTGTATCGTCATAGGCTCTCTCTTTAGACTAGCAAAGGTTTTTGTTGTTGTTAGTAAAGGGGCCAGACTCAAACTGAGTTTACTGCAAAACAGTTGTTATTGTTGCTGTTATCACTGTTGATATTTCAAGCTTTTTGTTATGTGTCTAAGAGTCTTAAAATGCAACTATTTTTCTCACTCTTCTGCACATTTTTATGCTGTGTTTCAAGTGGAAATATTTTTGGCTGCTGTTAGTTGTCATTATCTGCTACATTTCTTAGCCATTAACAGGGAGGCACACTGTGATTTAAAATGCAGCATGACGGTACATGCAGCTACCAATGCAGCTATTTGCAAAGGGCAACCCTGAGTGTCTCAACTCAAAGGAAGAGGGACTTCAACTTCACTTAGCTGCCCAAAGTAGGGTGCTGAAGTTAAACACTGAAAAGATTTATTTCATTACTTTGCTTCTGAGGGAGACACAGAAAATGGGAGTCCTCTTGGACTTTTAGACCTCACTCAGAAATGTAGGGGATTGCAATCTCGTTTCTGCTCAATTTGGCCGAGAGACTTTTCCACTTAACCAGTTAGTTTTAGGACTGTGTTTTGCACTAGACAAGGAGGAGTCTACCACAATGATAACTGAGCAGAGTGATAGAGACCACAAATCATAGCTGTTTCTGCCTAAAGGCCCTGCGCTCGCTTTATCTACTTGTGAACTGGACAAGAGGTGGGCAGATAAATGGGGAATCCTGGGTGAAGTTGATACTGATGCATAAGCAGCTGGCATAGAATTCCAGACATGACTGTATCACATAAAAGACTTGGCTGTAATAGTAAGGTTATTCTTCATAGTTTTCCTGCTGTTTTTTTTCCCTCTTTTTTAATGCTTATCTAAAAGCAGTGATTGATTTATAAACTACATATATTAATTCATAGTCAGTGATAGAGAGGTTTTTCATCCAAGTATGCACGTCTGAAAAAAGCGTTAGCTTTTTTTCTATGGATTTTGACTTGCAAGATTATACTTAGTATTTTCTACACCACGCCTAAGCAGTGCAGATACTACATATGTTCAAATGCTTTCCTGAATGGAAGTGGAATCTGCTAAGCTTTTAAAGGTGTTCTTAATTCAAAATATATATTTGATGCTAACTCTCAATGCATATCTTCATAACTGCAAGTTCAGCTGCATATTACTCAGTACTGAAGTTCACCATAGGATGTCAATTTAAGCATTAATGTGCCTGAGTATGGAGATGTTTCCATTGATAAATGTTTAAAGAAACTGGATAAATATTAACCAAGTGTGATTGAGAAATCACTTGACAAATGGGAAGAGAAGAGTAATTATTAATAGCGCTATCCAGTAGTTATACAGTGTGAGAAATACGGTGTGAAGCTGATGAAGTTCAAGATCCTGTTTCAGTGAAACAATAACACTTTACTGTAGTTGGTGGCAAGAATGGTTCTGTTAAATGCTGGCAACCGAAGTGAGACAAATCTGTCTGGGAACCTGCCATAAACTGTTTATATGTTTTTCATTTTTAGAAAATTTCATTTCTTGCATTGTGTTGTTAAGAACTGCTATCAATTGCTTGCTGATGCACATTCCTCAATTTCTACCTTAAAACGTCCTTAGAGGAAGAGAGAGAGAGAAAAAAAAAAAGAGATTTCCAAGATGTTCTCAGTGTGTTATCAAATGAACAAAACACACAGAACATGGAAACCAGCCAGTCATTCATTCCATCGACAGATTTGCAGAGCTAAATTTGCTTCTGGAGAGCGGTTAGAAATTAAAACACACAGATGATGAGTGGTGCTGGCACCCAAACTGTGATCAAGAGGACACTCTTGTCTGAAAAGATGTACCCTATCAGATTAATCATTATGTGTTAATTAATTTGAAATCAAAAGGATGTCTTCTGCTGTCTACGCACAGGAAATTAATGGTGATAGCACTAATTAAATATAATGGAAGTTACCTCTGGACTTCCCACATCTGGGGCCAAACTCTTTATTGCCCTTCATGTTGTATCATTTATAGTTCAGTCCTGTGGTAGCATCTTACCCTCATTGTGCCCTCTGTAAATGGCCTTGCAAGTTATCACACAGAAGAGAATCAGGCCAATGGATACTCAGAAGGGAAATGAGCCAATTTCAGCTAAACTATCTCCAAACTTTGACCCTTAAGCCCCAGATGTCATTACACGTCCCCTGCCGTATGTCATCCTAAAATGAAAAAACAGTCGTTACGCCTTGCTCTTCCCTCCTACTCCCCTAAAGCACTTTTTGTTTGGCCTATTTCTGCTTTCCCTGCATTGCTCCTGGCAACTTCCCCGAGATGTTGGTATGAGGCTCCATTTCCTTGCAGGGGGGCTCAGTTAAGAAAAACACTGTGGTGTCCAATAGATGGTGATGGAATTTCAGTTTTCCTACCTTCAAGCATGCACTGCTGGAACTGAGATGTGTAGGGAATATTACGAGGACTTACAGCTGGATTATTTTTTCCTTTGTGTTATGATTTTTTCAGCTCCCTTGACTCCAAGGCAACTGAACAATGCACTGAGGAGATCAGAAGGGACACCTGTTATTGCACTGCTCAGAGAGCAAGTTCCTCCTCCCCAAGAAGCTCATGTAGTATGCTGCATGGTACAGATGGAGAGACACTTTATTCCCATATTTTTGTTCCACGCAGGAAACTGAGGTGCAGGAGGAACAGGAGACTTGCCCATTGAAGAGAGAAGTCACGTCTCCATCATAGCAGGCCCATGACTTGGCAAGAAAAAATAGACCCTCCCATATGATCCCTGACGGAGCTCCCTATTGCCCAATACATGCAAGAGCTGCTGGTACTTATTTGCAGTATGTAAGAGCACAAGGTATTTTGTTTAGTTGCAGACCACCTTTTTCCTACACCGCAGTTTGGTAGGACTAGAAAAATTTCTGGGATTATTCCACAGTCTATAGTGATTCAAGACAATGCTGTTTTATTTTATTTTTTTATTATTATTATTTTTATTTTTATTTTACTAGCACCCTTGTACTGGCGACTGACTTGTTGTTCACCCTTTTGTTCTTAACCATTAATTCCTTTTTTATTTTGATTTTGCTCTTGTCCACAGAGGTTCCAATGGATCTGTGCACCTGTTTGCATTTGCTATTCAAATGACAAATATGCACAAATCCATCGTTTCCTCAGCCTGGTTAATCAGTGTCAGGTACTTAAACTGACATTCAACATTATGCTTGCCTCCTTCCTCTTTACTAAATGGGTGGGATTAAAAATCCCTAAATATTTTGCAAAATTTGATTTTGTTGTCACCAATGATTCATTCATGTCCAAATCTTCTTGCTTCTATCTGGGTAAAGGTTTTACCTCTCAGAGAATGTCATCTAACACCCAAGATCCATCTCCAAATCATGGGTTTAGTCCAAGCCATCTGCTCAGCTGCTGCTTTGGATAGCTAAGAAAAGCAGCTCCAAGCAGTGATTTGTCTCTTCCTGCTAATGTAGTTGAACTATCTTGGAGGTACCTTAATGACTGTCTCTGAATTGGCCATAAACTTGAAGAGTGGTTTAGAGAAGTCACACTGCATTATACCTACCCAGGGAATATCCTTCAAGGAGCTCTTAATCCTAACCTTCAGTGCACCAATAATTAGCTTTCAGGGTTACAGATAGACAGCTATATTTACAGGCTTGAAACAACTTTGTTGCTTTGTAGTGCAACAAAAAGCAGACTAACCTTTTCAAGTCTATATATGCCATATTATAAATGTCAAAATTAGACTTCTTGAGGGTAGACACTTCAGAATGCTGCAATCTTTCCATGTCTCTTCACTGTGTTAATAAGACTTGCACCACTGAATCCAGAAAATAATCATGTGACAGAAACATCTCCCACTTCATGTCCTGCTGAGCCATATTACAGACTGGCCCTTGCCTATTCTGTCACAGAGTGGGGTGGTACCTTCAGCTAATAAGTTGAGTGGCTGCTATTGACAGATAATAGAAATAAATGAATAATTCATCATTTTGTTTGCTTTCTAAATTTGGTTAGAAAAAAAATACCAAGCTACTAAATGAAATCACTGGACATGTCTTCCAATATTTCCTGTGCATTCCAGAATTCACCAAAAGTGCAGCAATACAATAAGGTGGTTAACTGTTACAAACTGATCTGGCAGTGCGTTAGCTAGTGGTTTCATCTTGATTTTCAGAAGACGCTAAAGAAGAAAACATTCACTGCTAGTTGAATGCTTGTAAGTTTTGGTCACATAATTCCATACTTGCTGTGTTGTCTGCTCTTGCTATTCCTGACAAGAGTAAACCTGATTTAGAATTTTCTCCTAGAATATATTTGCAAGAGAAAATAAAATGTTTGAAGTACTTAAATTTCCTGTAGGAAAATTGTGACCCCTTAAAATTCAGAAGAAAATATTTTGCTTTAGATGGCTTTAGGCAAAGCACGCACATTTTATTTTGTTAATCTACATCAAAACACTTCGTTTCACAACCATTGAGCATTAACTGACGTGTCTTGCTTATGATCCAGTGTCTCACGAGAAATGTATTGCAGTGCTCTGCTCAGTTCCAGTGGGTACTTTGAAGGATAACATTTCCCATCGTGTGTCTGTGTGCCACATCCTGGGAATTTCACAGAGCTGGATGCCTCGAGGGAGATGGAGCCTGCCCCGACGCATGATTTATAGTGGAAACTGTTGTTACACACACCTACAGCTCTGGGAGGCAATGCGCTACCATGGGGAAATGTAGTTTAACCTTGAAATTGCTCTCAAATGTGTTTTGGCCACCAAAATTTTGGTATTTCAAACATTCATCCACCTTTGGGACGCAAGTAAATGCTCAAAGAATGGAATTTTCCCTGTTCTGTTTGGTAGGAGTCCATGGATTCATTGTTTAAGCAAATTCAAAGCAAAGTGTGCTTGCGCAGAGGTGGGGCTGTGCCAGAGAAGCAAATAAAAAAAGTTCAGCCTCAGGAATGATGTTTTGGAGGTGTGGTAAGGTGTATAATAACAGCGGTAACGTTATGTAATGGTTAGCAGCATTTTCTAGCATCAGCATAAGGCCGAGTCTGCCAAACTTACGCATCACAGGGCTGGTTATTATAACTGATATCACTGACAATTACCCTGTCACCATGTAGATACAGATCAGCTGGGAGCTATAATACAGCTGCCACTTACGTGAGGCATTGAAAAGGCTTTTGCTTCCATTCCTCTCACTCCTGACTCTGGAAAAGCTGGTTTAATTAGATGCAAAGTAAAACTGAAGGTCACAAGTGACAGACTTTACTCATGTGGAATGGCAAAAAAAAAAAAAAAAAAAAAAAAAAAAAAAAAATTGGTCTTTGCCTTAAGCACAAATACAAGATTTGAGTCTCGACATTTAGCAGAGGCCAATGGGTGTTAAGGAGAAAGTAAATGGTGTTCACAGGCAGGAAAGATGACGTGCCCGTGGCTCTGCGTCTTCTGCCAGCAATCCTCACCCCGTCTCTGCACCCAGCTTGCTCGGGTTGCCTTTGCAGCCCCGTCTCTTCACGGGAGAGACACAGCCATGCTTTTTGGAGGATTTAGTTTCTTTGTCTTTGCTTTTTTATTCGTTTTAATTTAATTTTTATTTTATAGTCTGTCCAGCAGTGGAGATACGCACCTAAGTCTGCAACAGGAAGGTAAGACAAAAAGTTGTTTGTGGTTTCTAATACAGACTGTTTAACTGCAAAGTGCCAGAGTCCACATACCTTTGAAGGGACCTAGTGGAAAAAGCTGATATTTGTAAGTGATACAGTTCAAGAACATGAAATTTAATCTTTTCTCCTATTAATAGGAGATAACTGATGCTAAAATGCTTTATCTTCCCTCAAGTATCAGAAGCAAGATTTTGCCTTGCAAAATATACTATTCATAAACAAAGATGTACTTACATGTATAATAAGCAGAGCACCAGTTAGCACTACAGTTGGTTTACAAAGTATTTTTTGTTTATTTGTTTGTTTTCGTAAGGTTTTCTGACAGATTTCTAAAGGGCATTACTTCCCCCAAAGTATCTTCAAGTTTAGTAATGAGATGCAGTGTTTCTTGAGTTGGGAACAAAATACTTACACGGATCAGGAAATGTAAATACCCTCCCCTCCCCTTTGCTATTTCTATGACCTCTTAAATGTGGAGAAAAAAAATCTAATATTTCAAAATGTCAAGCTCTCTAGTGAGGAACTTCCCATGAGTGTTATTCGTAAGGGAAGAAGTGGAGACTCTTAACCATGAGTGAAATGTTCCCTCTTGCAGTGCTACTGCAATTGCAAAGTTTGTACAAACCATGAGGTGGCAGATTAATAAGAAATTTACAATTTGGACAGCTTAGCCTTGATAACTGCCTGTTTTTGATCCACAAAAGGATTACAATATAATTCAGTTTACATTGGCCTACAATAAAAGGGACTTAAGGTGTAATATTCTGTGTTTGCCTAGATAGAATATATAAATGCAAACAGGTAGGTCTTACTTGGCACATTGTAGAATGTTTAATCCTGCCAGTATGTCCATAAGTGTAACCTCTTGGGTTTTTGGTGAACAGTTACTCTCTATGCTGCCTCCAAACATGAAGTTCCTCATCTTTAAATTATTTACTCAACACCCCAACTCATGTTTCACAGTGCTTGGTGGCATTTGTGTCCCTTCAGTCCCAATAAGACAAGGAAATCACATCAGTAAGTTTGTGGTTGGGGGAGTATCATGGGGGTATCACAGAAAACAGTATCTAAATGCTGCTATGGAAAAATTCTAATAACTCACACTCTTAGATCTTATTTTTGGCATTCTCAAGCATTTTTATTGTGTGTCTCTGGCTTTTACTGGCACATTAGTAGAAAATGATGTACAGAAGTAACTGGTTCTTATTCAAATTATACTTAGCTTTCCATTAGAAAAACTGATTTATGTTGCAACAGACAATTAGAAAATATCAGTAACCTTTATGTTCTCAATTTGGCTGGATATCCTTGTATTGAGTAAGCCAAAATGAACTTATGTTAGAATTTGCAATCGGAAAAAAATGGTCCTAAAAAGAACATGAAAGGTGTTTTCCCCTTCCATATTGGCCTGGTTTTGTTAAATGGAAAACTTTTTTAAAAAAATCTGAATTATGCATATTGTGGTGTACAGCAAAATATTTGCTATTGCTCCTAGGCAAATGCTGCCTCCAGCTTTCAAAGGATCGAAAAGTGTGTCCTATCAGTGATAGGAGGGGAAGGGATAATTAGAGGAACTACATATTTTTATCTCATTCTCAGTGTAAGCAAGTTCAAGAAATGCTGAAAATGGGCACCTTGTCTGTTGTAGTTATAGCACACTCAGATTCCAGTGAAGTGTTAGCAATTCTTAGACAAATATTTTCTGCTCCACAAAGTCTTGCAGCTGGCCTGCAACTGTTCCACTCCTTTCAAACACATTAATCAACAAGAAGATATGCACCAATTTCAGAAATTGTTATACACAGGGATGTTCTACCTTGTGCTGGAGCAAGAATTTAAAATTATATATTTTAACTGTATGAAAACTATTACTGAAAAACAGGGATGATGAGGTATTTTCATCTTGGCTGCATGTGCCTATTCAGCAATAAACAATGGAACCCAATAGAGTGTCTACTCCTTTTTGGTATATGTTGCACTTATAGGTTCCTATGATTAACATATATTGTAAGCTGAGCATCCCAGAAAATTATTGTTCTGCAATTGTGTCACTTGTGCACTTACACAATGCAATGGCTGTTCTGTTTTTTTTTCTCTTTAATTGGACACATTTCTAGTTTAGGGGATGAAAATAAGAGAATAAAAGATTTTTATTTCTTTTTGTTTGCAGTTTCCTTGTCTGAACCAGAAATGGTACAGATGACAGTGCAAAGCTACAGGAGGTAGGTTTCAGACACAATAAAGTTCTGTTACAGATTCTTTTTTCTTCCTTTTCGACAAAAGGAGGAATTTTAGCTTCATTATTTTTTCTTACTAGTTTCTTTCAAACAGATGAGTGTTCTTATGTGTGTTAAATGTAGGTAAAATTTAGCCTGGTTGCAACAGAATGTAATTTTTCCTCCAACCAGAGCCCTCCGTGTGATAGAATGTTCCTTTTACAGTGAGCAAACTCTGAAAACAAAATGTTATTTCTATGCAGATTACCAGCTACAAGCACAATGAGGGTCTAAGTAAAGAACCGTTTCTCTGATGCTACTCTTGCAACTGCTGCTGCAACTCTTGTGCCTTGTCTCTTTGGAACTTGGAGAGCAATTATATCTTTGAAAAGTAGGTGGCTAAAGGAACCGTGCTCCCTAAAGGTTCCCCCAAGATTCACCATCTGTCAGAAGTGAGCCGTTCTGCCACCTTTATAATTAGCATTTACTGGTACCTAACACCTACATTCTAACACCTACTGTAACATACTGTTCTTGAGAATAAGTGTATTGCCACACTCTCATGACGACTCCTCTTCTAAGGCGTTGCTATTATGTATCATTAGAAATGAAGACAAAATGCAAATGTTTACTCTAGGAAAAATCATAATGACATCCCAGAGGAGCACATAGGTAAACACATTTCATTGTTGCTTTTTCTCTTCCAACTAGATCCCTGCAAGACTTTTCAGAAAGTCCTGTTATGTCAAGATGCGGCAGCCTCAACTCTTCCCATTCTCCTGTCAGTGTACCTCAAAGGTGAGTTATTTCCGTGAATTTCCAGCTGGGAATACAAGGGACTAGTCCCATTTAGGGATCAGCAAATACAGACAGAATTTGGAGTATGAGGTTCCAAGTGTTAGCTCCTGAAGTGCATTTCCTCATTTATCCTAAGAAGATCAAAACGACCTTCTACTCGTAACAGGTGTCTGATCTGAAATGTGTTTATTCCAATAAAAAAATACCCCAAACTGCAGTGGGCTTTGAAGCAATTAGGAAGTAAAAAACTGTGAGATCTTATGGCAGCTGTATTATTTCTTCTCTGATTTGTGTCTAGAGAGAATTGAGTCTGCAGAACTGTGAACCTACACCTTTTATTAATATTCCTTTTGCTAAGCTCTCTAGATCCCAAGCCACGAATGTCTCTGGAGGGAGAAGTCTGTGCACTACCAATACTAATGTTGTTAAAAGCACTTAGCTCTGAGCAGTGTGATGGAAAATGACAATCTTTGTTTGAGGAGAAGTCATTATGAGAGGGGAGGAAAAGGAAAACAAATCTTTTAATAATAATAGCACTTCTCTGAAAGAGAAAAACAATACCAGTGCAGTAGTATAAACGATCTTGATATTTTCACCACAGTGTAACTGAATGGCTGGCCATCGGGGAAAAGGATCCAGTTGAGATTCTTCTTGATTTGGGATTTGGTACAGAAGAACCTGATGTCTGCACTAAAATTCCACCTCGGTTCCTTCGTGGCGCTTCTGTAGCAAAAGGGATCAACATCCGAGTTTTTCTGGAAGCTCAGAGGCAGCGGATGGACATTGAAAGCCCAAATCTGTATGGTAAGCAGAGTGTTTTAGAAAAAAAAAAAAAAGGAAGAATCTTAGCTAACAGATGATGATATATATAAAGACTATGGGAACTGAGAGGTTAAGGAAGAAGAGATTTACTAGAGAAAACGTATGGAAAGGGCAATCCATTCAGGAGGCTCTAGGATACTTGCATACATCTTTGCAGCAATGATATTTCCTAATGTAACTGAAACACAGTTAGTCTGCTCAGCTGTGGACTCCTAATTATGAGCTTGAAGTACTAGCGGGGACATTTGACAACACGATAGCTCATCCTCTGTCAGACTTATCCCACCACCTGAGATTAGCATTTGGGTAGCATGAGCTGCAAAGTTGAATGTAGGTCCATTGCCTCAGCTGTTTCATGGGCAACATGTTAGAAAATGCTCACTACTGCTGAGGACTTAAGCCAATGAAAAAAGTTTTGAACTCGGCAAGGCCAAGCGTTGCATCGTGATCACGCATTCTCTTTTCCCTCTGTAGCAACAGGACCCCTCTCTTGGGAAGATACACAGAGCAGATGATAAGATCTTCATCTCCCCTAGCTGGAGCTGCATGAACTTCTGTATCAAAGCCACAAATTTCTAGCTAGAACATAACAATTCTGTGATTCAGATATAGCCTGAGATGTAGATGAGCATCATATCCTATAAGAATGGTAGAAGACATGCAGCTTTTTTAAAAAATATATTTAGATATTATTAGTTCTCGTTTCATGTGGTGCCAAGTGCTACCAGCATTTTGCAGATGAGAAGTGAAGATGAGGTCCTCACCCTAAGGATATGTCTGCGTAAAACCAGTGCTGCTAATTCTCTGACATACATTCCTTCTAGAAAGACCAATTTGGATATTTCCCCCTGTATTTGCTGCACAGGCTAGCCAGATGGCTCTTGAAATCTTCTGTTTACTTAAGATGCTTAGTGAAGCAGGATCTCTCACACGGTCCGTGCATTCCCATTTAGAATTGCGTCGAGAAAGCAATATATATGGAATAGGAATTGAAATAGAAATGTCAGAGCATCGTGGAGAACATTTTTTTTCTTTTTTAAAGCAAGTCCTGTGCATGCATTTCAGTATTTACAGCATACTGACACATCAAGCAGGTTTCCCTGCTCTCACTTTCTCTCTGTCTCCTTAGAGAAAAAGGGCAGGGCTAATCAGTAGGGGCAGAGCTAATCAATATGAGTGGATGGTGGATGGAGACCTTAGGGAAGGAGGTGAAGAGCTAAGAGTGAGTGAAAGGAGAGAAAAAGAATTAAAGGGAAGGAGAGAGGTGGTTTGCATAGTGAAGGCAGACAGTGGTAAGCCAAGGTGTGAATTTAATAACTAGTCTTGCAATAGTTCTCAATAGGGACACTCTTTGTACATGTTAGCGGCTAATCTATAAGGGGGAGTTACCGTGAAGTAAGTTAAGGTTTGCATTTCTATTTTGGAGGTGTGATGTCCGTCAAAACATATTATTTTTCTTTTGACAGTTTGGGAGGGAGTTTTCACACCATCTGCTTAGGCCTTCAAAGAATGTGGCAGGGCTGGGAGCTGAGGCTACACATTTAATGGGGAGAGGTGGGATTAATCCTTCAGAGATACCTACGTCATACTCTATATGCTGTTTTATGCACGGTGCTTAACCTCAGCCTGGATCACTGCACAAAATTATAGACATTTAATTCAAGTACCATCTTATGGAGCGTTATCACCCCAGAATCTGTCTCCATAGTAAGTGGAGAGAGTGAGGCACCTTCAGAGGGTCATCGTCCATGCCAGTCTCCCTCACGGTTTGGGAACAAGTAAGTTTCTGTCACCAGTGTTTCGGGAGGAGACATATAGCTAAAAGGGATGTATCGTGTCTTAGAGTGCAAACTCCACAAGAATATCCTCAAACGGGCTCTTTGGAAGCTTGCTTGCAAACTCTGTTTTTTCCAATGTCAACAATCTCATATCATCTAATTTTGTAGTATGGTGTAGAGAGAAGCAGGACTGGCAAACTGATGTTTAATATATTCAAAAATGAGTTTCTTGAGTGGAATCAAATCTATCTTCCTTCAGCTCTACGGCTGCACCTCAATTTGCAGAAAACCTCTAAAGTAGAAGCCAACATTGCCTGCAACGGCAATCACGAGGATATAGGTGCTTTTGAAGGCCTCCAGAAGCTACTTCTCTGTAAATTAAGTAGAAAGGTTCAGCTTCAGGGATATTCCATAGCATTTACCTCTCCATGAACCATTTGAGGCTTTTAGATCCCCCACTTTTACACAATGTCTTTTACAGGGCACAGAAATGGCAGTGTGTAAATTAGAAAGACCACATCAACTCCAGAGATTTTAAAGCTGTTTTATTTCACTCTTCCTAGAGACATTCGGGACGAAATCGCCTATTGTCTGTCTGTGTGGTTTATGAACACTGAAATATTTCAATATATATAAAATGTGAATAGCTCTTATTTGGATTTAGTCATGCAAAAAGAAGAAGGTATTTAGTGCGGGTTAGTGAAATACCGAGAAGTTACCTCATTGTCAGTTTACGTGCTGCAGAATTAGCAGAGAAAGCTAATTGATTTAGTGTGATTTTGCAGAAGATGGAGAAGGTGAGAGACAAGCAGGATTACAGATGCAATTTGGGAAATGCCAAAGATGGAGAAAAAGAGGAGGGAGGTGCCAGAGACCAAATGACTTCCAAAGCAGTGTGATCCCTTTCAAGCCTCCATATTTCATTCATTTTTTAGTGCAGCCCCGTTCTGTTTGGCTTGTTTCTGACTGCAAGGAGTAGTTTCCTAGAAGAGCTTCATTGATGATCTGACCTTTTCAAATACGTGTGGCTTATTATAGTGTTATTTGTTAATTATCTCCATGCTTGGTGACAATTGATTCTTCAGCACAGTCATTAAGTTTTTAAACGGTTCAGCACACAAAAATAAGCCGCACTTTCCTCTGTGTGTCTGTCAGCTGCTGCAAGCCCCTCACTGGAGCAGTTGCCCAAGCCTGACTCTCCTTTGCGAGATGAGTATATTCAGCAGGTAGCACTTTCTGTGACCCTTGGTTGTCCTGTGATCACAACAGGTCAGCAAGGAGAACCCCAGGCATCGTGGACAATATCATAACAGTCAGTAAACCCAGCTCTATAATGAAACGTAAATTACTAAATATATTTCCTCTGAGGTACAGCTTCAGTTCAAGCAAAGACAGTACCACCAGGACCCAAAACCTAAAAAAAAAAGGAAAATATTTTAATACATGACCAAGTGTACCATGCTGAGATCCCTTTTTGATTTTGCTTGACAAAAACTGAAGAATTTAGGATAAATCTGTGTTTTCCCACTGATTTTTTTTTCTATTTGTTTGTTTCTTTTTCTAATGCTGTTTGTCTCAAAAGAACATTTCTCCCTAAATTGTAAAAATCTCCCGATCATAAAATCAGGAGATTTCACTTACGCTTTGGCCATTGGTTGAGTTAGTTTAAGCCTCTAGTGAAAATGCATCTACTGTTATGTTTTTTAGCATGTAATCTTTGTTACAGCTCAGCATTTTCCTGTCACCTATTTGAGGACACTCCTTGGGGGGCGCCCACTGAAAGCAAAGGGACTGTTGGCCTGGAGATAAACTGTCTATGTAGCAGAGCAGTCCCTGATACCACTTTTTCATGACCTATGTATTTATTACACTTCCTTTGAGTGAGAGGATTGCTTGTTCATTTATCATTTCCCTCTTGTTCATCAGGTGTCATAAGCTCTAGGAAATAATTTACAGGAAAAAGATCAGTGTGCCAAAACTATTTCAAACTGTAGCAAGTTGGGTTCTGGTTCAAATGACAAGTACTGCACTTCTCTGCCACTGTCAGTCAAAGCACATTAGCACTTGGCATTTTTATAGCATGACATAGTGAGAGCCAAGGCTAAAATGTGTTGGTCATGAGCAGCATGTGATAATACATTGGAAGCATAAAACCATAAGTGATTTACTCCAGCTTTCTAAACTAACACAAATGCAAACTTTATCCAAATCGGTGTAATCTGTGTGCTGCTAGATCAGATAACTTCTATAGAGAAAATCTAGAGAAGCCTTTGGCCATGTTTTAAAAAGTGATACGAATGGCAACAATTTCCTCTGGTATTAAAAATTAGGCGATGTTTGCCTAAGGAAGGGGGAAAGAAGTATCCCTGAGATATACTAATTAGCAGGAATTATATGGCATGGTATTGGTCCCTGTTGCAAAGGACCAACTCAGAGCCATGGTAAATAGCCCCTTGTTATCTAATCATCAGTGAGGCAGTGTTAGCAGCAGCCTGTGTGCACACTGCGTGCAGGAGGTTTGGCTGCTCTCTGCGAGAAATGGCAGCCAAGAATGTTAGCATTTTGCCATCTACTCTCCTCAGCAAATCTCTTAAGGAAGAAGAAGTCCTGGTGACATGTTCCTAGCCTCGGGATGGGTGCAGACACAGCACACAAGCAAATGTGTTGTGTTTGCTTGTATAAATAACAGCAGAGTGCTGTAGTGATCGAAATCTCCAGAATCCCTGACAGAAAATATCATCCGCTTCTCTCTACCTGCTACGCCATGGAAAAAAATGACTCAGAAATAACACAATTTTGTTCCAAAGAAAAAACACCAAGCATCTGTATAAAACATAAGCATATACTTTGCTATGACTTTCTGGGAAAATAGATTTTCATTTCGCAGGACTCTGAAAATGACAGTATAGCCTCTGTGGCCAGCTGCTATCAAGTAATGTGTGTATGTGTTTTGCAGTTATCCTGGACAGTAGCCAGCTGTAGATATCTGAGATCAGACTCTGATGGCTTTATTGTCGTGGAATTTAACAAGTACTCCAAAATGTCATCCAAATGTATACCAACTAATTGAAAAATTTAAGTCTGGATCTGTAACATTTATTTACATTAAGTGGTAGTCAGCTGTAGTTGACTTGATGAATTCAATATTATGTAAGATCCTCTTCAAGTGAAAGAAAAAAATAGACATTTTTCTAATCAGGTTCTTAATATGTTATTTTTGGCAAAGACAAGTTTAATAATAATAATCATTATGCCCTGCTATTTATTTCAAATTGTGTTTTTTGATAACCACATTTGCCTTCCCTTCTGTCAAACTCTAGGGCGTTTTCGACAGCTGGAAGTGCTCGATCACGTGGCGAGTGCCTTCTCCTTGTTGCTGACTGACGTGAACGCCCAGCAGAGCAAAGCCCAGGAGCCCAGCAGAGGGGACACCAGCCACTTGGGTACCGAGCAGGGCAAACCTGTGGTTACAAGAGCTAAGAAGAGAATAGGTCAGCTGCTGAGAAGGGCTTCTAAACAGACACTGCTGCTGAAACAAAGCTCTTTGGCATCCGGTGAAGCCAAATCATCTGGTGAAGCCAAATCATCTGGATGGAAAGGAGAGTCGGACTCTTGTGGCGACACTGCTGAGAGCGGGACAATCCAAGTGGGTTTTTCTGAAGGTGTTGCGATGGATCATCTCCATCCAGAGCAAATCTCAGACACAATATCCCCGTGTCCGCAGACTGCACCGAGAGGAACTTGGGCTTCATCTCCCTCGCTTCCCAAACAGTCCCACCTTTCATCTGCATGTGAAGTGCCTGCCAAAGAGAGGCCAAGGAAAGAGCTGAATTTACTTGTGGCCCCCACACTCAAAAAATTGGCCAGCCAAACCTACAAGCCGCCGGACTCGTTTGAATTGGAAGAGGTGACGTGGATTTCTGCATATTACTTACCAGCAATGTATATTTCCATGTACTTATTTTATAGATTTGGATTCTCTTTTTGAAGATGCAAGATAGAAATTACGTAAAGTGCCATGTTGCAGCATTGTGGGGAAAAACAGTGGGATTGACATAACTCATTGGGGTTTTAATTATTTTAAATTGTCTTTGTGTTAGGATACTATCAAAGAAGTTGGCACTGAGGTTACTGAGACAGGATTCGTTCAACCTGTGTGATAGCACAGCATGCCAATGTGCTTTATACAGTGCTAGCTTTTTCTAGAAGTAATCTGCAGGAACACTAATACATATGGTCAAGGATATTTTTATAGACCTTGTTATTAACCTTTTCTTTTTTCTTCTTCTTTTTTTCCCCCCTCCTCTAAGCTCACGTTCTAGTGTGCTCTCTCCAAATGTTTCATCACAAAATTATCCTTGGTTTTATAGCAGCATTCAAAATATTTTATTGCTCTGTAAGCTGAGCATGCTGAATAACTCAGAGCAGTAGCTTATTCTCAAATCCACAGTTTTCAAAGTCAATGATACTCAGCTATCTATACATCCAGCAACAGTGGGTTGTCAGTGAGGTTCAGCATGAAGTAACAGAGACCAGGACACTTGCCAGTCCTTGTCTTTCTTACATTCATTCTTGTGTGAGCAACATTTTCATTTTGGCTGTATTAGTGCAGAAAGAATGCTCCTCTGTAAGAACAAGGACAGGAAGAGAAGCAGCATAGCTGGCAGCTCCCTGAAAACATTTGTAATATGGAAGGAAGAGCCTGGAAAAGGTGGGAGGCCTAAGATAGTTTTGAAAGAAGTTGGAAGAGGTTGGGTTAAGTTGGTGGCATCCTTTCTGAATAAAATATATTTATTTTTTCCCAAGTCCTTCTAGAGTTATTCTTCTGTGAAAATTTTGGTTCAGCCTAAGTTTCCCTTTGTGTCCTGTAGTTGTGGAACTAAACTGGTAGAGCTGACTCAAAGAATATAAGTTTGGGTCTGACTATCAGCCTTGATGTGTAAGAAAGAGTCTTTCAGAGATCTCCATCACAACAAATCTTTGCAACCCGTTATGTCTGTGCAGACTTGCACACTGGACTTGCAGCTTTTTGGTTAGTAGCTCTGTGATCTCTGTAATATCATGGCTCAGAAGTTGCTGACAGAGCAGTAACTGCAGATGATGATAAACTTGCCAGCCTGATGTCCAAGACAGTTTGACAAATGCTATGTGCTCAGATGAGAACTGTGTATACACTGCTTAACATTCAAGTATTCATTAATACTTGATAATACTTAATATGTGGACTGGATGAGTGGACAGTGAGGTGGACTGAGGACTGGATGAATAGCAGAGCCCAGAGGGTGGTCATAAATGGGGCTCCATCTAGTTGGAGGCCAGTGGTGTCTTGCAAGGGTCAATACTGGGCCTGGTGCTCTTCAACTTGTTCATCAGTGACTTGGAGAGGGCACAGAGTGCACCCTCAGCAAGTTTGCAGATGATATAAAACTGGGTCGAGTGGCCGACACTCCCGAGGGCCGCGCTGCCATTCAGAGAGACCTAGACAAGACGGAGAGTTGGGCAGAGAGGAACCTCATGAGGTTCAACAAGGACAAGTGCAGGGTCCTGCATCTGGGCAGGAATAACCCCAGGTACCAGTACAGACTAGGGGTTGACCTGCTGAAAAGCAGCTCCACAGAGAGGGATTTGGGAGTCCTGGTTGAGAACAAGCTATCTCTGGAGGTCTTCCAAACCCACCTGGATGCCACCCTGTGCCCCGTGCTCTGGGTGTCCCTGCTGGAGTAGGGGGGTTGGACTAGATGATCTCTAGAGGTCCTTTCCATCCTCAAACCTTCTGTGATTCTGTGATTAAACTAAGGTTTTAAGAACTGTGTACAGGCTCAAACCATAAGGCCATCTAACATGTTCTTCTGATGGCAGCCAGCAGCAGGTGCCTAGGAGGAGAATAAGAAATAGGGACATATAGAGGGATCTCTCAGATATTCTTCTAGATTTTGATAACAGGTAGTTTAGAGGTTTATTGAGCTACAGCTGCATCTAATGACACACTGAGCTGTTTTGCGTGTAATGGGTCTGCTTTTCTATAATGACTCTTGCTGCAATTTCTGAAACATCACAACTTTTCTCTGAGGCTATTCAAACAAGACTGTTAAGACATATATGGGTGTGGAAAACTTTATACATTAACTATTTTGGAAAGACTTGAAGAGCCTTTGTGATTAGAGCCTGAATTATGACATAACACTTTTTTTTTTTTCCTTTTTGAAAAGGACACCACCAAAAAGAAACCATCTGAAAGATTTCATATTTTCACTCTGAAATTTCTAGAATTTTTCTTTTTACTCTTATCTCTCCCTTAATAAGGAATACACTCATAATGATCAACACCATCAGTAAGACATTTTCCTCTTCTCTCACACTTCCTCCTCTTTTTCAGATTCAGAGTTTGGAGGAAGAAAGTCCATGTAGAAATGCTCCTGACAGCATATCAGGTGAGTGTTTAAAAACAGACATTTTGCCAGATTTGTTTTTAAAACTGTGTTCCAAAGGAGTCCTTTCTAAAGGTTTATACTAAGAACATGTCCTCTCTTTGGTCCCACCGACTCTTCAGTTGGGATGGAATATTCTATCCGTGGCAATTGAGATGATATGACTTCATGAATCATAGGGCTGCTGTAAAATGCTCTCCCCTCGTCAGGAGGCTACAGTGAATGCACACAAAGTGGGTTCCTGTTTTCAGTGTTTGGAGGACCTATCTGATCTGCTAAGTGTCTTCATGTAGGTCATGCATGTAAGTCTTCTCAGGACCTGCAATCAAAGCCAAAGCTTCTCTCCTGCTCCTCCAGTAGACACAGGAGAGCTCTTATCCACTGACCTGATGATCCTGAGAGGACTTTCTGGTTGCAGAGTGACCTCCACTGCAACATCCAAATCCCCCGCAATACAGAGACTCTCAACACATGGGCTGATATGGCACTGGATCATGCGTTAGGAAATAAGTTGAGAAGTCTATGAAAGGATTAAATGCAAAGCTGTTAGACCAGATGTTATGCTGTCATTTGGGGCGACGTGAGTTTGGATCCTGAGAACTGTTTGCTGGCAGGGGTGGCTGTATTGGAGGAGACGGCTGTTCTGCCTCTAGAAAAGAGAGCACTCAGCCTTGCTCTCTGGTGACTCTTGCTAACCAGTGCTTAGAGAAGGACTGGTAGGTTTTTGAAATGAGACATAGAAGAACGAATGACTAGCAAGAAGCAAATAGAAAGGAACAAAGATAAAAGTCTGGTGAGCCCTCACCTTACAAATATTGCATTATTCCACTTTTGGGGATCCAGCACAAATAATCACACAGTCCAAGTTCACACAGGTATGTGAATAAAGATCAGGTATCAACTGGTGCCAGTCATTCACAGATGCTATTGGCTGTGGTGACAGCTGGATTCGCAGGAGCAAAATCATGAGCCTATTGAAGACAGTGGCATAAGTCCCATTGAGTTCAATGAGGCTGAAGGTATTTAATCAAAATGAGCAGGGTTTCCTTGATAAACGCTAGAGCCGAGCAAATGCAATGGAGTATAATGTATTTGTTAGCCCTGGAGGCTGCATTTTTTGTTGTTTTGAAGTGAGGTGTAAGTAGATATTTTGTTGCTTTGCTAGTTTTTCCTCTGCTTTGTTGTGTTTCTTAGCTGTGCAACAGATTGTACGTCTGTGTTGGCCGGTTGTTCTCACCGCATCCCCTGGCAGGGTGGTTTGGGTCCAGTCTGTCAATAGGTGACTCCAGCCATTCTTAGGCCTTAAAATCAGGTCCTTGCTGCTAGTCAGACAGTAGATTTGTGACCTGAGTTACCAGAGGTTGCTTTGATTTTGCTTCCTGAATCATGACTCAGTCTTTAGCAACAAGCTCCCACATCAGCAGTCTTGCTTGTAGTAGTGTCTATACAAAGTACATCAGTTTTCCAGGACTTGTGCAAAGAAAACCATCATTTGGTGGAGAGAGATGAGTAGAAATGAGTGGGTATATCCCAACGGGAATAAATAAAACATTTCCCCAAATCCTTTTTCCCTTTCAACTCTAAAAAAAATACTGTGCTAGTTAATGATAAAGGTGTTTGTGAAAAGATTTTGCAGATTGTATAGATATATTCATCTCAATACAAAGGAAGAAAGAAACTTAGGACCTGAAAGTTCTTTTAAAATACAAGAATAAGAATATATTCATGGTAATTTGGGGATAAATTGTGGAATGTGATCATTTGTTTTAAATTCTAATAAGGCTGTCAAACAGTTAGTTGATCAATTAATATCACAGAAGTAAAATGTGCTTATTTAATATTTGTGCCTTAACAGCATCATAATATTAATTTAGAGTTTAGTTTAAGAACTGGAATATCTCTCTTTTCACGTTTCTGTTATAGTATTGCTACTGCTAATTCTAAACTGAAAGAGATTGAGATCATTCTTTAATGGCTTTTTTCATATTCTTTATCTTTTTCCCAATTTTTTTAAATGTGTACCTCTATACTAAGGGGACATCATGAAACAATCTAAAAAGAGCTGATATCAATTTGACATTGTTAGGGCGGATAATATCTAGCTCTTGGGAAGCTTCCCACCAAATGCAATGGAATTTCTCAGACCCATAATTTGAAATAGGAGCTTCTGGGGAAACAGAGCCCCTGTTCCACTAGGAGCCTAGCAAGGAAAACTTCAGCTCCTAGGAGAACATCCTGAAATTAGATGGACCGCAGGCTCCTTGGGGTAGAGGCTGCTTATTTTTTAAGACGTGTATCATGACTACTGAGTGGGGGCTCATCCTCATTTGCTTGGAGGCTCTGCTGGAAAGGGAGCAGGAGCAATGATGAAGATGTGAACACCTGACACGACCGTGCTGGAGTGGGAGCTCACCTGAGGGGGGAAGCTCAATGAGCCCAGTATGAGCAGAAATAGATAGGAACAGATTGCTTTGCTTAGATGGGGCATATTAGAGACGGGTGACTTATGGAAGCATTTGTCCCAGTGGTATTGTCCCTTGGCTGGGTAACCTGGCCTCAATTTTAGTCCAATTGCTTAATTTCCTACACTCCCCATGAAAGCCAATTCCCTGGCTGCTGTGTGTCTTCTTTATATTTCTCCATAATGTAGATTCTGGCTGTTTAACTGCAGTAGGCTTTATGATAAGGCTTTTTTTCTCTCTCTTTTGGCAGAATGCTGAGACTTAATTTTAAAAGACGCTCAAAGCCCCCAAACATCCCCGAATGACTTACAGGGAAAGCAGAGTGTTTTCTAGCTCTGTTTTAAAAAATATTACAATCTTTTTTATTAGGCAATTTTATCATTGTTATAAATAAGTAATTGTACTGGGGAGAAGGGATAATCCTTATTTAATTAAATTCATCTATACTCCCAGGTTGGCAGCAACCAGACATATGTGAGACTAATACCCACAGCCTGCCTGTATGCATGTGCAATTAAAAATTCACTCTACAGTAGCACTGGCAGTTTAGTGTTGCTTTTGGCATTTACAAATTCTTTTATTTTGTGACTTTTTTTTTTACCATACACATATGCTGGAGCAGATGTTGCTTATTTGTTGTTTATTCAAATCTGTAGGCTCTGGCAGCTAACTCCATTGTTCTGTAATGAAGCTTTATTCACTGTCCTGTATTAGGACCCAGCAAACGCATGACAGGCAGAGTTAGCTCTCAGCAGGAACTACCGTTATTGTCCTTACTTATTGGCTGTTTATATTCTAAAGCTCACAGTTGAGAAAGCTGGCTGGGCAGGCTAAGGGGCTGGGGATGCTGTGTGCAGAGGAAAATTACTTGACTCCACTCACTGCATCTTTGCCCTGATGAGGTGCAGGCTTGCATGTAAACTCATCTGTTGCAGGGATTTCATATTCAGCACTTGAAAAATAGAGCTGTTCCCCCCCTCCGCCCCTCTTCCTCCCTGTTCCCCCTCCCACCCCTGCTTCTCCTTCCTTTTTCAATTAGCCTCCGTAAAGCCCTGGGTTTAACTAAAGGGTGTTTCAATGTTGTTCACCCCCGTTAACTCAGCACGTGTCGGAAAATTCATTAGCAGCAACATCTATTAGGGAGGCGCTGGAAGTCGGCGTTATTTTTGTACACATGGCACTCATCCACTCCCCCTTGCCTCTTATTTACTTTTTCTGTGCCTCCCCGTTATTGGGGTAGCCACACTTTGGGGAGGCAACAATCTCCGTGTGGGGCTGACCAAAGAGGACATGCTGCTCTCAGGCACTCGAGTGCCAACAGAAAGGCATTAGCCTGCTGGAAAAGCCCTTGGTAGCCCAAGAGGCAATCAATCAGAGGAGTAACCACCTCCATCTGGCTCGCTGTGACATGGTAGCTCTCTGTCGAAGCATTTGTGATTCATCTTGTCCCAACGAGTGGTGCCAGGGATTGAATACACCCAGTTTTTGCAGCAGCTGGGAATGTTCTAGCTTCCCCACATGCTGAGCTAACACATTAGCTCCTGTGACTTATCAAGTAGCAATTCTTTCAATTATCACACCTTCACTCCTCCTACTCACCCGCTCCTCTCATGGTTGGCACCATGGGAATAGTCACAGAAGGCAATTGGTATTTCTTTTAATTGACTGAGTGCCAAGAATGTGAATCCTGTTTATTATCTATTGTAATGTCTGCTTGCAAAGCAAGGATCAACATCTTCACAAGTGCAAGAAAATACACATATATGTCCTATGCTTCAGGCAGAACTCAGATTTTCCTGGTACCTTCCTCTATTTTTGGTATAAAGAAGGAAACAGTTATTTACTGTTTTTCCCCACACACACTTATAATGCTTTTTAGTTTTGAGCATAAAAGAAAGAAAAGGCAAAAGCAAAGAGAATGCTTATTTTCTAAATTTGTAATCAAAATCAGGATCTACACCTACAATATCGTACACCTACTGTTCTGAGACCTTCTGACCCTTATGTTAATCTTAGCCATTGCGTGATAATCACCTGCAGCTTCCAAATATGAGCTCTCTCTTGATGAAACATGAGGTCCATAATACACTTCTAGATGTTCTTGGAGCAGTCATAGTGCAGTTCATTTGGACCAGCACTACAGTAAAAAAAAAAATACACTCCTAGAGAAAACATCCATAAAGACCAGTCACTAGTAAGAACATTTGAGATGCCATATTTTCTGTAAAAGGGAAAACTTAGGTGTGTTTTTAATACAAGTACTCACAGATTTTTTTTTTTTTTTCCCATACATTGAGGTTTCTTGTCTGGATTGCATCCCTCATGGCACAGCTCTGCCATCCCCCTTGAGGAAACAGCATACTGCTTCAGTTCATGTATGCTTCAAACAAGCAATCTGGGCTAGAAAGGGAAAAGGAAAAGGAAAGTTCCATAAAACAAACATGTCTGTAGAAGCATGAAGAGAGAAGCTACCTTCCCAGCAGTTTTATCTTCCATGGGGGTCCTGCGCAGAGGAGACATATGCCACCTTCAAACAATTTATGCTCCCTCTGTGCTTTCATGGTGCTGTCATCTACAGCTGTTGCCATCTTCTGCCCATGAATCACATAAAGACCTTGTTCTTCCCTTTTCTGTGCTTAAAGGATTGTAATTAGGATCATGAGGAAGCTCTATCACTTCTACCCATGATACAATCTGAAGAAGTCAAACAGACAGGACAGAAGTCCTGCCTGTGGGTAGGATGAAGGCCTGTTGCCCCAGAAACTGTCAGGAAGCAGTGACTGAGGGGAAATTCAGCAATGGATGTAAAGATTGAAGACCCAGGAAGTGGTGGACCCACGTTCACCAGGACAGGAACGAGACTAGCAGCACACACAGAGCTGAGACATGTAGAAAATCACCGTGCAAAGGGCCTCTAAGAAGTTGTGCCGCCTGCTATCGGTGTCTGGAAGCCCTGCCCACAGCCCTGGGGTCTGGGCAGCTTTGGAGAACTTGGGGGTTGTAGGACTTCCAGTAAGCACATTCTTAAAAGTCACTGCACATTTATAACATTTCATTGCACGTATGTGTCACATTTTAGGTCCTGCTGCAGCAGACTGATTCATCCTAGTGGGAAAGGATATACACACACCACATACTTAAGGCAGATGGCCTGGTGAAAGTTATAAAACCTGCTGTTGTTTAACTCTCAGGAGAAAAAAATTATGAAATACTTTAAGTATCCAAGGGGACAACCAAATACTTTGACAACCAAATAGTTTGAGAAATGGATTTAAATTAACAACCATGGGCTTTAAAACCAGAAAGATTCTGAAATGAAATCTGATTGTCCTGAAGTCTCTGAGGCCCTTGAAAAAAGGCCTTTTCTAGGATTTTCTCCTCTGTCTTTTCTTCCCACGCCTCAGCAGCATGTAGCAGGATTGGAGTCTTGCCTGTGCACAGTCACCGCTCTCCATACTGCTTTACTAACTGGACAGCCTGACCCTTTGAACTTTAAATATTGCTATAAAGTTCATCGTCCCAAACTCATATCCATCACAAACTTCAGTGCTTCTTTGTAAGAACATTTTTACTCCTTTTGATGGCTCTGTATTTCTTTGCTCTTATGAGTAAAGAACGGCTCTTATGAGAGAGGGATGATTTCCCCTGTTCACAGAGACATCTGCAAGAAAGATGCTGTCTTGGGCACTTTTTTATGCTCTAGAGAACTTTCCTCTTAAGGAGAAATCTAATTCCTGGCCCATAGATTTTACACATACTTACCAACTCTTGACTGATACTTCGAATTTCTCTTCTGGAAAACATCACTGACAAAGAGAGGTGGGCTTACTAAGCCTGAAGTTCTTGGCTCCTTCAAACACAGCTTGAGGGATGTTATCATGAAAATAGAGCTTTTAACTAACTGGCTCTGATCTCCACAAAGCACCACCAAAAACCAGACACCCATTGTGGCCTCCCACTTGCATTGGACGCTATTAACCAGGACGCTATTAACCATTGCAGGACCAAGCAAGAAGAGAGCCTTCACTCACTCTTCTCAGAGCTGATTTATTGGAGTGGCTGGAGACCTCCTTCTCTTTCATGAGGTACTCTTGGTTTCAGAGCCCTACAAGGCTCCCTGCAATCACTTGTTTTTTTTCATTATCTCCGTGCAGCTGCTGCTGGGAGAAGCTGTGATGCAACATGATCTACAGTGTAGGCTGATGACATTCAGCTCTACCTCTCATTTTCATCAGAAGCAGACACAACCATCGCCCGTCTCTCCCAACATTTGGCAGCAGCGTGAATCTGAATTAATGACAGTTGGCTGAAGCTCAGTTCAAATAAGATGGAAGTGCTAGTGACTCTCAAGGAAAGGAGGAGGAGGACCTGGCGAAGTTTGGAGCTGTTTCATCAACTGAAGGAAGATAAAAGACCATTGTCAAAGTGATTGCGGTTTCAGGTTTTGACTAGATTCATCACTTCTCCTAACCTCCCAGCCTGCAGAAACATCGTTTATCATAGATAACTGCCTACAGTGTTCTCTCTTCTCCTGTCAAATTCAGCTCTTAGATTACTCACTTATACTTTTATCATTTCTAGGGCAGTGTGTTCTTGGGCAGGACAAGCAGGAAACAGAAGCTCTCATGAGCAGCCGCCTAATTCCCAAAAGCAGCTTTTTGCAGGAGCATGTTCACTCTCCTTAGGGATCAGTGTGTGATATTCACAATGTTGACCTGCACTCTCAAGGCTGACATGACTTTCAACCCCAGCTATTTCAGAAACCTTCTGAAGCTTCAGCCAGCCTTCTAGAGGGACTTCCAGAGGAGTTTCTGGAGCTATGGACCAAATGGTCCTGGAGCTTTCTTGATAAGGACATAGATGGAGTCTTCTGAATGGTGAACTTCTGCCACTGAAGTTCACAAATTAAGTTCTGGGCTCTCTCGACAGGCACAGGATGGTTCACTAATGCCATTCAAGAAATTATACCCTTCTCTGTAATGTTAAAGGGGCTACTTCCCTTGTTCATTTTCACCTATGATTAGTGGGAGGAGGGAATGAGAATTTAAAAACATAAGATTTTTTTTTTTATATATTCATTAGTAAGTATCTCAATAGAATATTTTCTTCTAATTCAATTCTTCCCCATATTTTTTTTCTATATATGAGCTGTGGACAATCTGTAATGAGTGAGTGAGCCAGCCAGCCAACCCACCCACCAGGCCCAGGCACTTCACAATGGAGTATATATATCTATACCTGCTGCCCGAGTGCTGACTGTAGCATACAGCAGACGCACTGCAGCTAGTTTTAAATCAATACATACGTGCCCTAGCTTCACAACACACGCGTACACAGTGTGTATAGCAGTAGCTGTCTAGCCACAGCACGGGGAGCCCAGGGCGGCCCATCTCACCCTACTTTGCAGACAGGTTTTGCAGCCTGGGCAGAGCTCCAGGCTGCTGTGCTCAGCCTGCTGGCTCCGCTCTGCTCCTCGCCTGCTAGACACAACCATACTGTACGGTGAATTCTAAGGCAAATGGTTTGCTGAGGCTTATTATATAACTCCTTCTTCCTCAGGTGCTTTGGAGGAGAGTGATGGAGGCTGAGCAGCTCTGGTGATAGATGTAGAATTGCTATTTGTGCAGTGCTCCTGGCCAGTGCAGCTTTTATGTGTAATGCTCCACACTGTGGTTACCTCAAGTGTTAGTAGCTGGTATTTGGCAAGCAGATAGGTCTGTGTCTTGGCAAAGAGACTTGGGCACCTTCGAGGAGCGTGCGGCTGTGCAGGAGGCTGTACCTGCACTCCCTTGGGCGACACGTGTGTCTCCTCACAGTGGTTGAGACAGCAGGATCCCCTAAGTAACACTGTAAAAAACTGCAGACCGAACACGGAGATGAAGCAAAATGTATGCAGCTACATCATATGACGTGTGTGCCACGCACCTTTCATTTCTTCTGGCCCTGCCACAGCCCGTCAGGGTCCAGTGTATGTGGTCAAAGGGTGAAGGGTTTTTCCCTTAATCTGGAATAAGACTGAGTTTCTCCCAACAAAAAGAAAAGTATGCCTGAAGTCGTACCTGTGTTATCCAGGCTAACTGGAAGAAAAATACTCCAAATTGGGTAAGGGTTGGGGTAATAGAGTTTTGCTAGGCATAAAGAAACACTTTAAGGAATATTTTTTATACTCTTTAGTATAAGGATAGTATTTCGATACCCTCAAGATTTCTCCTTATTTTGTAAGCTCCTTAGGACACAGAACTGTTCTTTTGTTTCATTCATACATCACCTGTTTGACTCAGTATGGCACAATTAATAATAGCATCTGGTTTATGTTGCTATTTTAAAAATACTTTTACCTATCATACTGTGTGAGGTGTTTGCCACAAAACTCCAGGTCGAAGATGCAATATATACATTTCTTAGCTAAACTCAGTTTCCAATAAGAATAGGAAACTTTGCTGGAGCTGCTGTATTTTGGAGTTTCATTATTTGCTTTCATATACCATGACTTTCTAATAGGATGATTTATCTAATTATTGCTATAATGCCATTGAAAAATAAAATCTGCGAGACACTAGTTAAAGCTCTAGGTTGTGCAGGCCTTTGGAAACAAAATCTGTGGTTTATGTGCTGCTGCCATCTGGTGATCTTTCTCCTAAAATGCTGTGTACGACTGAGACCTGGTATAGAGCGGGGTCACTCCTGCAGCATCACTCCAGTGAGATCTAAGTATTTTCAGACTGATACCTCTTATAAGACAAGCTGCAGTGTCTGGTTAGAAAACAAACACAAATCAGTTATTTCTTACCTTAGTTAGCCTGTTCATCATCATTTCTGCAATGTACAAGCTGCATCAGTGCTATCGAAAGCTGAACTGTGAATTATGAACTGTATTAAGGGAGGACGACACAGCTGGGTGAGGAGTGCTGAGTATGAAGCAGGCGTTTTAGAAAGGATCCGTTAAAGCAAGATCAAGGTTTGTCCCATACGCAGACACTGAGTGTTCCCCTGCTGTCAAACACATGATTTTTTTTATTCTTTTAATTCACCAAAAGTCAGTGTGCTTTGGGAAGTCCCCTGTTCTGGATAACATCACTTGCAAGGGGTTCTTCGTTATTAGCACTAAATGTACATAGAGTGGATAGGTACCCAAGACAAACCCGTTTCTGTTCCTTTCTGTCCTATGACACAAGTTCTTGATTTTTTTTTCCTTTGTGGTGTTGCCAGGTTTTAGAGGATCCGTGCCTGCATGGTTTCCATTCCCTTCTGCTAAACCTGAACGTGCTGAACAGTTTTGGTGGATGGAACCTTTTTAATTTGTGATACCTGTCTTTGAGAAGTAAATCACAGGAAATCCAGTATCTGTTCAGCTCTGGCACTTCCACAGACATGGCAGGACCTTCCTTTTACCCCCTGTCTTACTTCAGTGGAATTTCCATTCAACAATTAGACTTGTAAGTGCCCAATTCAGTGAGGTGCTTATGTGTGTATTTAACTCAGGGCATGGGAATAGTTCTGTATGCATAGACTTAAGGCTGGACCTAATTTCTTTGCTGAATTTATATGAGTATTTGAGTTGTAATGACGCTAATGCCTTGAGAGTTTTGTGTGTGTGATTGCAAAATGCCTTTGTTTATACAGCCAGGTGAATGATTCAGAATAAGTCCTTCTGCTTTTTTTTGCCCCCTGCTTTACAACATACCTGATTACACTGGGACTCCTCTGCATTGCTTAGCCATGTATATTCTAGAAACACTCACCGTTTTCAATGTCCAGGAACATTTAAACAGCTGACAGGTTGACAGCATTGCTAGGTTGCAACTGGCCATTCTCTCTCTCCTATAATAGGATGAGCAGTCTAAATTTAAAATTTAGATTTCCACAAGTGTTCTTGCATTTGAAATTTTTATTTCTAAGCTTCTCCATACTCAAAAGATACAGAAAACAACATCAACAGAATAGAAAATTCATCCATAGCAATGTATTAAAAGACATGCGTGTGGTATTATTTATAAGCAATGTAATGGTCCTCTAGGCATCTTTTGTGGGTTGCACATATTCTCCAGGATAGAAACCAGAAAGAAGTTGTGCTGTTTGTAGCCAAGTCAACACAAGACTAACTGCAGTTTTTAGAGGAACCCAGAACTGCACTCCAACACTTTATTATTATTATTATTAATTAGGGAAATTTCCTTCTTTATTCATAAATGTAGGAACCCCATAGTTTCTGAAAGTTCCTGCACTGAAATCTGCTAAAAATTGAAGCGACTGTATGGGCATGCAAATAAGTAGAGAAAGAGAATCTGCTAATGAAATTGGACTGATCATCTATAGGATTGCAGAACTTTATGGGACTTGGAAAGCGTGTGCTTTCTTATACGATACAAAATGGAGCAGAAACGTGATTAATAAGTGCCTCTGACCTATTTTGATTTAAAATTCAGACAGAACAGAAATGGGATGCAACAGCTAAACTATCCCAGTTCAATTAGCATGGAAAGGCGAAGAGCCAAGGTTTTCCTCACCAAGGTCTTCAGGGGCAATTCTCAGGTTTCCTTTTTGCAGCATAGCCAGATGTACTCTCCGCACAGGGCCCAGAGTTGTAATTTTTAGCTCATAGTTGAATACCGGTCTGTGTCTCTATTTCTTCTCCAAACATACTTTATCTTCCCTTTGTGCGCTGCTTTGCATGTATTTGCAGAATCTCTACAGGTTCGTGTGTCTCCACACACGAGGAGAACTGAGTACAGCTAAATGAATAATGGATATTTTGGTTCAGTGGCTGCACCAAATGATAGGGGAAAAATGTGATTTGGGTAGACTAGAAATTAAAACACTTTTGCTTAATGTTCAGGTGATTTAACCCATTTTTGTACCCTTCTCCTTCAAATGAAAAAGCGCAGTTGCTTTCAGAAGGAAAGCACATTTGAAAGCCAATGGCAAGAGCATTTAAAAATGCTCTTCCCCACAGACCTGATCTCCTCAGAGAAACTTGAGCTACGGTTACCCTCACTGGGGATCACAGCTACCACAACAAACTATTCTGTTACCACTGGCAAACAATTAACATCGTTATTGAAAAATTCACAAAGGAAGAAGCTCTATTCCTCATCAGGGCAGCATCAGGTATGGTCTGATTTTAAGGCAGATGGAGCTTCCTTGCCAAGCCCTTTGATAATCTCTTCACAGGATTGTAACTCGCCTGGAGTTGGAGGGCCATTATAATTTTTACTAAGTCTTTTCCTTCTCTTATGCAGACTTCCACTGAAATCAAGGGAATTTTGACAGACTTTGAATGAAGTGAGTGTCTCAGAGTCAGAAGAATACAAAGGAGAAAATTTCATCCTTTAAAACTCATTTATCCTCATGTGTGTAACTTCTACAGTGCCTGGCACGTTGGGTAGGATCTGGCACATCAATGTGGGATCTAATGATTTAATTAGGCATCTGAATGTAGCTGGAAAAGATCCATAACATGGGCCCTCAGAGACATTGCTTTGCACTGACCATATGGGGAATTTAAGCCTTTACTCTGAGAGGACTAGTTCATTAGACACCTACTATGTAGGTACATGCAATTTGGAGACGTCTAACTTAGATGAAGCTGATTTCACCATCAGTGATTTGATTGAACTCTGCTTGACATAGTTCTCCCACCAAACATTTCCCCTCTTTTGCAAATTTCTGTTTTGATTACAGTAAAACGGTAGAAGCTGGATTCATACTCAGAACGGTCATTAAATCCTTTCAGATACTATTTTTAAATAAACACACGGCCAGCCTTTCAGGTTTGAGGCATAATTTATGTACATATTTTGCATGGTTAATTGCAAAGAGTCATGATGGCCACATGTCGCATTTACTTCTGGGAAAGTCCAAGCAGAAACATGGGTGTCTTTCTATAGCTTGGTTGTAATTATATTAACCTAGCTGCAGAGTTTTAATTCAGTCTTTTATATTTCTCATTTTGCCTATTGACCATCCCAAACTTCACTTCCTCATATATTTTGGGTAGTGCTCTAGCTGGTATATGAATATAAACATTGACAGACAGGCTGCATGGTTTCAATACACAAACCGTATTGACTGTGTAGTGGCAATAGATTAATCACATTTATTGTAATAAGTGGCCTGATTATAACTGTTTGATTTTGACCAGGTAAGAAGGTGAATTCTAACAGCACTATTCTTCCATTAAAAGTTAAGATTTTTTTTTCCTACATGTAATTTCAAGCAGCATCCCAGCTACTTTGGTATGTGTATGTATAATCAGGCATGTTAAAACCCCAAGTGAAAAGATAACAGGCTTCTAATTCTGCCAGCTTCAAAGCTTAAAGGTCAACTGTTACGACTGTTGTATCCTATAATGGAGGGCCTTTCATTTAGAGGGTATTATTTTGAGTCCGTAAGTGATTGGAATTACAGCAACTGAAACATTTCTACTTTTCAAAATTTTTCTAAACCTTTAACTGTTTCTTAATTTTTATTTCTGAAAAACTATAGGCCAGACTGACATACTGGAAGCAACAGCTGGCTAAGATGCAAAGGGTAATTGAAACAGCTTTAAAAAAAGTTTGGAGAATCTGCAGAGCAATCTCCCTGGGGGAGAAAATGAACCATGATGTTGTTTATGGGAAACTGCAAGGATGAGTTTTGAGACCACCCACAAAACAAGCATTTTTCAGCATCCTCACTGCAAATGATGTGATGTGTGAGATGGGGAGGGATTTCTCATCAAAACAAGAAAGTAAGGCACTCAAGTGCTGATGGCAACACCAGCACTGACATTGCAAAAAAAAAAAAAAAATCCAATACGTAACACGGGATCAGATTTTGATTTTACAGTTGCTGCCTGTAAATAGATAAGAAATTGTGTGTTTTTCATTAACAGTTGTTCAAGGTAGATTTAATAAAGTCAATAGTCTGCTAATGTGAACAGATGTTTTTTGTATCTCGCAGTCCTACAAATACGAAATAGTAATTCAGGTCTCAGAACTGCATAGTGAATACCAGGTCGTGTTTTCATGGATATAACCAGCATAGAAAAAGACTTAGAGTTCAACATCAATGTCAAATGTAAGCAACAAGAGAAGAAGTATACTTCTTCTCTTCTATGTACTTCTATGGAAGCATATTGAAGTCTCTGTCTCTTTCCTTCCTACTCCCAACAACCTCATGCTTTCAAAATGGGGTGGATTATATATATTCACGCAATTAGATAGCTGATGGAATTTGTTTTAATCCCAAAGGTTAGGGTAAGAGGTGACTGAGCTAGAAAGGAAGATGATGTGGTTGCTAGATTAGAAACCTCTGGGGTAGATGCAGTGTATGCCCCTTGCCTTCATGTCTTGGCATGCAACCCTGTGCTTGCTACTGTGATTTCCTATTGCACCCCATGGTAAAACTCCGCAAACATGAGACCAGGTGCCTCAGCGTAGAGACAAATTGATCTAGGGCAACAACAAGGGCTGCTCTGCTTCCCTGCAGGAATCACCTGGTTGAATTAAGCCATTGAAACTGTGCAGGTGAGCAGCACGACTGAGCTGTGGTCTGCGCCAGCTCCAACAATCAGCTGTCAGAAGTTAACATTTTTAGCACAACAGTTGGCTGCTTTACAGGTTATTTATGCTCTACCTGTTGCACAGATAAATCAAAAAATGAAATATAAAGATGTTGATCATAATGGAGGATAACTGAGTGCCCAGAGTCATATCAAGAGCTACCCTGAACACATTTTGTTATTTGTTCTGGTTGCAGCAAAATTGCTGGTTTCTGGGGAATAAGATCAAGAATATTTCTAGAAATGGAAGTACACTGAAAGTGCACCTGTTTTGGGTTCTGGTTTGGTCTAGTATTGCTTTCGATCTTTCTCTCTAATTTTTTTTCCTCTTTTTGTGTTTCTCAGCAGAGGTGATGGTCACAAGAACAAACAGCTGCCAGTCAGACAGCAGTGGATTTATGGAGGAGCTGACAGAACCTTCAGTTTTGCAAGTAAGAGCAGAACAGTGGTCTTCAGTAGGTTCATGAAAACTCTGTAACCCCGGAAAAAATAACAAAAAAAAATCAAGGATGCATTAAAGCTTCATAAAAGCCACCACAGTAATGTAGAATTTTGCAAGGATGTGAGCCGTACATTAAAAATATTATCATTAAAATCATTTAAAAATGATTATTTGCTTCCTTTTATATAATGGATACGTACAGCATGATATTTACTAGCATAATAGAACAAGTTTAGTATTTCTGTGCCTCCCTTTTCCTCTTCTTCCAGAATGCATCTTTGTCAGGAAAGATAAGCCTTAGCTCTGATACCCACAACCACCAAATGGCTCTGTCATATAGCACAGAGCTTCCTATGTTAAATGAACATTTTCAAGAAAATCCAGAAGATTGTGTGGCCAAAGCTTTCATGACAGGTTGCAGGAGGATTTTGACCATATCTAGACCAACGAGGGCGTGCAGTGACGAGGGAGAAGAAACCTGTCTTCTGCTAACTGCAGGAGACTGCCAGCATCAGATCTGTGGCACCGAGCCACCGAGTTTTGTCCAAAAAACGTTATGTGATGTGGTCAAGAGTGAAGAGAAAAATGGAACTGAGCCACCAAAAAAAGAGGAATACATGAGAGAGCATACTGCTTGTTTGGAGACAGATAACCGGGATGGAGGACATCCTATCTCCTCAGAACTTCAGTTATATTGCAGTTCAGGACATGAAAGTACGAATGTAACCTTCATTGAACGAAGTGACTCTAACCCTGAGACTGTCGGTGAAAGCAAGGTCATGGTTGAAGAAGAAGGTGAGAGGTGCCTGACAGAAAAGGATTTTGGAACTGTATGTCATGAAGATGTCCATGGAGGTCCTACAGCACACGCGGAAGGAGAGTGGTGGAGAATGGAAGGGGTCGGTGAGGATGGTCCCCTTCTCGCAGGGAGTGAAGTGACAGATGGGCAGAGGTACTGTGCTGGTCCTCTGAAATCTGTTACTGTCCAGATGTCTTCAAGGCTGGATTTTACTTCAAAGATGAGGTACGCGGGGCAGAGTGCTCCTTGCGGTGAGAGCCCTGCTAGGGACCACGCTGTGGGCTTCTCCGCGGTATTAGCGCCCTGCTCTGAGGGCGGCCTGACGACCACTGAGGCCTCCAGTCAAACTGATGTCCCTGCCGGGAGGACCAGGCAGCTCCCCCTGCTCACTCCATCCTGCCGCCGCCTCATGAAATCAGCGTCTCTTGACACCGTGTTTTGTGGCAAACACGGGCTGTGCTTCAAGGGTGACGCACATGGAGCTCAGGGCGCCCAGGGCTATCACTGCTGTCGCTGCTGCCACCGCTGCTGCTGCCTGAGGACCTTCCCTACAGCCCCTTCTCCGCAGTGCCCCACGGGCTGCTGTTCCAACCACGCTGCCACGGAGCTGCAGCTTTGGAAAACGCTGGTGCTCCTGCAGGAAACGGCAGTGCGGAATTTCTCCCCAGTAAGTATATCTCTTCATATAAGGGTGCGTGGAAGGCTGGCACACACGTGTGCTACGTGCCTTTCCCTTCCGCTCGTGTTGCATTTGTTGCTTTAGTGAGGTGGGAACTCACCGAAAGAACTGGGAAATAGGCATTCCCTTCTGGGCAGAGATGGCAAATGCACTTTTATTCATTCAGGTTTGCTGTGCTTCTTATTTTACTAACCTGTGTACCTCAGTTCAGCTCAGTCTTCAAATGGTTTATAGGAATTGGGTAATAAGATTTGCTGATCAAATTAAGAGCTAAGAGTCAGCTCACAGCGTGAGATTCAGTAGGTTCCTATAAGTCAGCTGAGTTACATTAACCAAATAACTTACAGGACTGCAGAAAATGTGAGGCTATATGACTTACTGAAATACGCTTCTACTCTGAAGTTTTCATTAAAGTTGTGCTTAGATGCATATTTGCAGTAAAAGCACAGATGGCAAAAAGTCACCAGGTTTTTGAAGTTTTGAAAGAATAGGGTTTGGGAGGAAGAGAACTGGGAAAGGAGTCAGGAATGGCTTTTGTGTCCTGAGAAATAAATGTGGATTTGAGCACCATATATCCCGCTGATTTACAGAAGTTTCAAATTTTCTTCTTCTCTTTGTGCTTCATAATTGAATGAAATTAGAAATATTTACATATGAGGGGAAGAATCACATGCAGGTTCCAGCAAGTGAAACTGATGTGCTTTATGCTGCTACATTAGTGAACATAGAAATCTGAAATGTCTCTTTGAACGGTACATGGCAAGACAGGTATTTTTCTGGATCTCTTGCTATTGCCACAAGATGGCAGTGAGTCAGTACCTTATGGCAGACTTGGAAGCCTTTTCTCATTGATTGACTATTACTTTATCACTCCTCTGACAGGAGCTAATGGTGATTTTTCTTCTCTAGTCTGTGGATAGGGAGTGTAGGAGGAACAGGCTTTGCACTGCAGTGTTATCCAAGATCTGTTCCATGAGATACAACTCCACATCCAAGCTACTTTGCAGCAAAGGAGGCTGTGAATTTACTGATTATTAGTCACTTTTAGTTTCCCCTCTGTCTCTGCTGCAACTAAACTTTTAAGTCCTCTTTCTGTTCAGATTTGGCAGTCATAAGAAGAAATCGTAAATCCCGTGTGGATGTGCGGTTTACTAGCAACCCAAGCAGTCTCCGCTATGAGTCACCAAACTTCCCGAGTATCAAAACTAAAGACTGCGGAGTGCACGTGTGTTGGGATGGGAGGGAGGAGGGAGGAAATAAGCAATCAGGCGCCACTGGATTTGAAGGTGCCCATAACAAACCTGACTGCCTCAAAGGGAGCTGCAATTGCGGACCTGACCTGCAGTGTTAAGAAAACTAGATGTGATCGATGTAGAGTGGAGACTGAGCGCAGCCTCTGCGGAAACAGAGCAGACCTGTGACCAGTGCTCATGGAGCTTATTACTAGCGGGACCCATCTATGCCTAAAAACATGCTGTCTCCTCCATCTGGAAATTCCCCCATCAAAACAACTATCAGTCCCCGATTGGCCATTTCTGGTACTATTCCATGGCAGCTGGAGTCAGATTTTTCATTTACTGTTAAGGGACTGTTTATGTTTGAGTCATCAGGGTGCCTGACATAGCTGCATTGAAATGGGGATTGAAAATGGGGTTTCTTAAATGCACTGAGGACATATTTTGACCTCCAGTTGAAGCTAGTCTCAATATCCTTATCCTGATAGGGATGACTTCCTGGTGTTTCAGGGTTTGGTGTGATTGAGGCAAATTCATGTACACAAGCATGGTGAAACCATCAAAGCACGTGATTTCAGGGATCCAAAGAGATTGGGCATTTTCCTGCTTTGCACATGTAGCTCTTGTTCACTATCAATTACAGTGATCAGCAGTGGGGTGCAGGTTTCTACACTGCCTTCCTGTGACTTATGAGACCAAAGTCTTACAACATAGGAACATCCCAAACATCTACTTGCACTATAGATGTGTGCATGTGTGCATGGATGACAAAAAGTGCTTCCTTGCAGTACTTGGAGGTACATCTGCAGTGTTAAGCATCTGCAGTTGGTTAGATGAATCCAAATCCAGCTTTCCAAGTGGTATCAACCAAAAATGTATCAGTGTAATATTTAGCAGAACCCATTATGGAAAGTACTTTCTCTTCTTACAGTACTTGCACGTCATCTTATTTTTCTTCTCCAATGGGGTTTCTAACTTCCAGTGGATAGTTATTTAACTTACTATTAATCAAGAGCAACTCATTCTGCTCAGATATAATGACTGATGCCATGATGGTGGTACCAGAATTTAGCCCATTGTGTTAGGTCTTCAATCAAAGTGCTTTTCCTCTTCAGTGCCAAAAGTGAAATTCTCCCTGACTTCAATAGGGCCAGAACTTCATCAAAAATGATTAAAAAAAAGGTGATAACTGCAATCTAATGCACCTAGAACAACTCTCTGGGCATGCCATCTGGACTCGATGGCAGCTGCTCATAGAGTCCCAGCTGCGCAGTTAATAGAAGGACCCCTGCCATTTGGGCCATCAGCTTCAACCATATCTGAACATGGAAGGGCTGGAAGGGGTGTAGTAAAGTAGTGTCTCTTCTTGCTTTTCTGAACAGTGTGTCACCCATGAAACAGAAGTGATGAAGAGCTCCTGTCAGCAGTTCCTGGAGAAGCTGCATGAGATTGAACAGCACCAGGCTGAACAGCAGGTTCTGCTTTCCAGTGCTCTGTCAGACGAAGGAAGGTAATGGAAGCATGGCACCCCTAAATCCAGCTAGCAACAGCAGTATATGCGTGTGCAACGTGTCTAGTCACTTGTGTTACCACAGTGTTCTTGGTCAGGGAGATGCCACTGTGGGTACCTTGCAGGTAGAAGATGATTAATTTACTTTGGTGTGATTTTTTGCCCTGAAGTAAGTATAGCTTCTCTCTACACCGTTCGTTTTGAAGGGTAAGATTGTTCCACAGATGTAGGCTACATTTTTAGTAGGAAATAGTTGTGTTTGGATAGCAGGAGGAATGCAGGAGCAGGTCTCATATGGCTGGAGCTTGGTATCACAGATGAATACAAGATTGGGGGAGGGAGGCAGGCTGATCTTTGATCAGAATCTGTGCCAAGTCGGTCACTTTAAACCATGTTCTTGGTGCTCATTATTAAAGAGGCAATGATGCACAATAATTTGAACTAGCTCTTCATGGACTCAGCCCAAGTTCACAGTGATTATTAAGAAGCCTTATATATATAATAGTTACTAGAGAGCTTCCAGTCTTGGATTGGTTTTAAAGTAGGACATTTATGCAGTCTTTGTGCATAAAAAGTAATAAATCAGAACTAATAAATCCATCCAGACTCAGGTTGGTTCTGCAACTACAAAATGCTAAATCTTACAATAAAGCGACTGGGTGTTGAGTGAGCACAGGGATTATTCGTTATTCCATAAGCTATTTTGTAAACACGGGACAAAACAGCAACAGTGAGAGAGAAATGGGTGTTAAACTGAGGCTGAGGAAGAGGAGTGTGTCTGCTGGTCACATAAGTGTGTGTTTTGCTGCTGTCTCTGCAGAGAGGAAAGAAGATACCTGCAACTTTTAAGGCAAGCTGTTCGTCAGGAGGTTGCAGAGCTGGAATTTCGGCTGAATGATGGAGCTTGCCAGGTCAGGGAAGGCGTTCTCATGGTACGTTGCTGAAATCAGTGCTCTGGGGTCATGAGAGGAGAGTTTAAAGTCTGTCCTGCTGTTCAGTACTTGAACTGTTAAGGCTGAAATATGTATAGATGAACCTTTTGGTACCAAAAAGAAGAGGTTTCTTGTCAACAGATTTACAATTTGTCTTTGAACCTCTTTCTCCCGGACTGTGTTGCTTGGATTTACTCATCAAGTGATAACATTTATAAAATTGACTGTATTCTACTCTGCTCTAAAAAGGTCACTTAGTTTCCAGATTAAAATGGCAGGCAGTTAGCCCATATTATTACTGTAAGTGGTTACTGGTGTTGGCTCTTTTCTGCACCAGCTTTCCACTTGTGGAGGAAAGGTAAGGAAATGCTGATCAGGAGACTAGTTATGTGTCTTTGATTTTTCCCTGAGAAGCTTGGGCTAGAGCAGCAGAGCACAAGAGTTCTCGAGGATCCTAGCTGTACCGCAGTATTTCCTCCTGTCTTCAATGGAATCTCCTCCAGGAAGAATCCATTTCACATCACAATAACTGGATAATTCAAAGTGCTGGTCATACACTAGTGAATGAGGGTGAAAACTTCAACAACCATTGAAAGAAGTCTGTTTGCAGATTCCCTGTAGGCAGTGAGTATCTGTTGGGATAAAATGTTCTTTGAACTTTTCTCCTCTTTTTTATGGCAACATCTCATTTGCCAAATACTGTGTGTCTTCTTTGGACCAAGAATGAGAAGCAGGCATGCTTCATATACTCTTGTGTATTCTGCTTGATTCTTTTTATTATATTTTTATTACGGCAATATGCTTTTCCTTCTATTTTCTCTGCAGCAGCTGGACCAATTACTAGTAGAACAATCCCATCTGTTTTCAGAGCTCGGACTCTCTGATTGGAAGGAGGAAGGAAATGCCCAGAATAAACAGACGTTTGCAGATGCTGCTGATGCTCCGTGTCCTAGAAGTGGGTGCTCAGAAATGGTGCTCCTAAGAGCTCCTAGCACCAGCACAACAGCAGACTCTCTCCCCACTTTGCAGCCAGGGATGCAGTTTCCTACCAGGACAACACTTGAGCCAAATTCTGTTGAGTCCGACCCACAGGAGCTCTCCACCAGTAAAAAGGAAATAAAGGGACAGCTGAAGCCGAAAATGGACTTTAAGGTCTTTATACACAATGTAAGAACCTGTTTTATTCTTGCCCCATAAACGTTAGGTGGAAGGTATCACTGCAGTGCAGTTATACTACTCTGTATCTCACTGCTACAACCAATATCAGGAGCTTTTCCTGCTAAGCCATGTGTTCATCCCAAGGGAAGAGCCTGTGTGCACCAGTGAGCTTTCAGGCTGCATAGGCAAAGCAGGCAAAGGCTGGGACTGGAACTGCTTTCATATATCTCATTAAGTTGGTGGCTCAGAGGCTCCAGAGAGAGAGGCATTTAAATACATGGATGGTATCTGCATGGCTTGCTTGAACTTTGAGCACCACTGTTTGGGTAATTGATGTATTCACCCCTCTGTCCTACTGTGAAATTAGTAATTTATGTCTTCAATTTGCAAAGCCAATTAGCTGGTTCTACAAGGGCAGTAAAAGCAGTGAAATGGAAGGTTTGTTGTTTTTACAGAGGAAATTTTAAGTCAGCATTTCTGACTGATCTGATCCAACTATGTAATCCAAAAACAAAAAAAAAGTCTGCCTTTCTGTATATAAAATGTGTCTGAGAAAAAGTGTGGCCCACCCTTTAAATGACTGATCGTTCTCTTAAGTGAAGGTTAAATTCTGGGTGAACTTCACGAAAAAAACCCTGGAGGAAATGCTCTTTATTGTGCCACTTTCCTGATTTATGTTGGTATTATCATTGATACTACCAAGCACAACCGTGTTCCGTAATTCACATTTCAAAGAATAAGAACAATTACTAGTTAGGAAGAAGGAATTAAAGTTTTTCAATTCTTGCTTTGTGATCTTTTTCATCCATTTTTTTTTTCCCCTAAAACTCTCAGTGATTTTCTCAACCGACTAAAAAAATAATACTTTTTTTTTTCCTTTTTCTTTTCCAGTTGAAGAAATCATTCCGAAATTCTTTAGATAATGACTCAGCAGATGGAAAAGACTGATGGTAGAGGGACTGATGGATTTTGTTTTTAAGAGATGTAGCTTTTTCCTGCAATGTGAGAAGAAATGAACAAGACATTGCACTGTAGAATGTTCTGGTCACAGTAATATAATCTGCAATGAGGTGACTGTCCAAAAAGTGAGCACTTTTGAAAGATGTTCCAAAGAGAGGGGCTATATATTTTGCCAGTGAGAGATTACAAAACTATTATATTCCTCTTGGCCATCATAATGGTCCTTGACGATGTCAAAGAAAAGGGGAGAGGGCATATTTTTATGGATAAATTTATGAACTTGCACTCAGCCTAGGAAATATCTCCAGAAGATCTGATCCTTATAGACATTTATTTTAACACAGACCTTCAAGCAATATTAATTGTCAAGCCCAACTGGCTCGTGTAGTTCTAGAATCGTCAGTGTCTAGTTGACTGCTGAAAGCTCATCTGCCTCTGATTAATTTTACGATGACCGTATCTGCTGTGAGTATCAAATCAGAAACTCTCTGACCATCTATTAAATGTCAAACACGCACTATGGTGAGTTAAACACCAAACTATTCCTGTGGGTGGTCTCCTTATTGGCCTCTTCATATTTACTTCATGTAAATCTAATGAAAAACAAACAAAAATAAAACAACAGAGAGCCTGAAATTGCAAGATTTCTACATTACACGCCTTGAACATCAGTGCTGTCTCAGTTTCCTGGGGAGTGCACAGACCCTGGATTCATGCAGAAAGAGTTGAGAAAATACTTCTCTGATGTGGATTACAGCAAAGAAATGAGACTAGTTAATTTTCCAAGCAGTGCGCTTTGTACTACTGCTTTTAGCTTAGCACTTCCTGGATTGTGAGATGTCCTACTGGCTTGTTTGCTTGATGCTGTGGGGGGAACTTAGGTGTCATTTAGGCTTTTTTGCTGCAAGTCACAGCTGTGCGAAGGTGCAAATAGAAGCAGCATTTGCCCATGCAAGGAGAAAATGGAGTCAAACACGCAGAGCAGCCCTGAGGCTCCCTGCACCTCCATGTTTCCACAGATGTTCAGGGTAATAAAATGAGTGGGAAGAGAAGGGAAAAACAGGAACCTGACAAGATCCTCAACACCCCATTGGGTCATGAATTTTACTGGGTGAAGCCTGCCCCTTCCTTGAGAGCCCTCGTGGGATTTGTACACCACTTCAACACCGCTAAGTGTTTGAGAGTTTATACTTGAAGATTTGTAGTTGACTCCTTTGAAGCTGCTGGGATTAATTCTGACAATGTCTCTAGGCAGAAACATTAGAAACTGGACTAAAACATCCCTTATCCCCACTTTTCAGTGGAACCAACAATAAATTTGCCCTTGTATTTTCTCTCCCTCCGCTGGCTTATAAGCAAATAGAAGCAGCACTACAGAGCAGCGGAAGGTGCACTTGCAGATGTCATACCTCAGTTTATAGAGGATAGGATGAAGAATATAGAGTGTTGCCAGTGCTGAAGACCTGCAAGAAAGGAATATGAAGATGGTTCCCTATCTCACCCGCACTAAGGCTGTGATTCTTCCCGTTAAAATATAAATGTATGTTTTAACTGTCACTGCACTGTATAGAAGCTCTGTGCGTATATGAAGATAAAAAGCACTGTGTGCCTCTCTATGGCCGTGTATACAGATGACAGCAGTGGCAGATGGCAGTTATTGATTAGGAAGACCACACGAGTCCTGTGGCACCATTTGAATTCTACCACTACATTCTCAACCAAGATTGAATTTCACTCTTACTAATAAAACTTTCCCGTTTGAACAGTCTTTAGATAATTGGTTTACACAGTCCAGTTCCTCATTTCACTTTAATTATAAAATAATCTTATGCAAATTGTGCAGGGTTTCCCCATATGTGACACTCAGACTGCCATAAATATATTATTATTTTGAACTTGTTTGCCTTTATGGTTAGATAACCCTTGAAGCAGTGCATAATCTTGTTTCCATAAAAATGTACTATGCAGTGGGAAAGGGAAGAGTCTTTTGACTACTACTCAAGCACAAGTGATACTTTGCTTCATAACTCCTTCAGTTATGTGACAAAAACGGCTGGATTGAGCCTATAATACTGTTATTGAAGATGGGAGCGGAAAAGAAAACACCAATTTTATGACCAAGGAAGTTTGGGTAAGAATAAGAATTCGGCCATGTACCCACTTTTCCTTCTACTTGTAGTATTACCAGCCTTTTAAACTCTAGCATTTCCTTTGCTTTAGGGCACTCGCAAGCAAGTATGCTGGGGACTGATGAAATAATAACGTATCTGATGGAGTGTCCTGTATCGTCATTGCTCTAGTTTAGCTAGAACCGTACAAATTACCTTGTAGGCTCACAAAGCAAGAGCCGTATTGCATGAGGGGGAATCAGAGAAGGAGGCCGCACTGCTTAGCGTGAGGCAGATTGCAAGTTTGAAATCAGACCTGTGACACTGTACAAAAAAGAAAGTAGGTGGAGAAATTGCAATGTATTAGCTAAAAAAATATAGAAACTGTTCACTGGTTCTGTAGCAATTTGTGTCACTTGGATTTTATTTCTTTTGTCATTGTCTTTTGCCTTCATTGTCTTTCCCTGTTGCCCAATATATCTTTAAACCCTGAAGCTAAAAGAGGCTGCATTGTGCCGCAGCTTTAATATTGATTTTGCTAGAGAGTATAAAATCCAGAGAGATAATAAGGAGATCCATCTAAGGTACCCTGCCAAGGGCTCCCATTAGTTGCTTTACCAGGCATCAATTCAATAAACCCTCGAGAGCAGCACATGAATAAACATCAGAGCCTCTCTGGCATGTTAATGCATCAATCGCCTAATTGTCAATGCTGCCAACAGACTCCAAGAAAAGTAGTGTCTTGGGATTTCAGCCCCTTCCAACTTCAAGTCCAAAGCGGATTTGACAGTTGCTTAGAAGAAGGCATCCTGGCGGATGGCATCAGTGTGCCCTTGGTCAGGCCCAGGACTTTGCACATGCAGGTTTGGAAACTGTGATTGGGAAAAAAAAAAGTCACAAATCTTGGCCTCGAGTATTGAAAATAAGTTGATCGGGAGCTGAGAGATGGGAAGGGCTTTCAGTTCACCTGTGAGGCAGCAACCCTGGCTTTAATTCCTGGCTGTACAATGTGCTTTCCATGTGGCCAAGACATTTTTTAACTCTGTGAGCACCCTTATTCATGGCATAGCTTCTTTCTTTTTTTTTTTATCTAATGAGATCTTAAATTCCTTGTAGTTATTCTCTCCTAATGTGTTCATACCATGCCTGGCACAATAGGGGCCCAATATCATTTGGGAGCTGTACTTGCTACTGTAATAATAATTTTATAAGCAGCCTTTCATTAAGATCCATTGCTACTTAAGAAACAGCTGCAGTGTTAGTTTATGAGGCTGTTCACTGTTTTAACTCCCTCTACTTCAGAGAAGAGGCTTTGATCTTCCCCGCAGAAGTGGATATGAGTAAAGGAGGCTGAAGCATGAACAAAAATGCATTTTTTTCTTCCTATCAAATGGGAAATCTCAGAACATTTGAGACTTCCAGGAGTTAAGAGAACATGGAACTATGCTCCCCTCTCATCACTGGATAGACGCATGAGAATTCATCCATCTTCATTTCTTTCTTTTCCATTGTCTTTCAGTGGGCACATCACTCACTCAATTAGCACAGATCAAAGCTAGGAAAGAGAGACACAGGTGTGCCCCATTGTGGCTATTCAACCCAAATACAGGAAACATTTATTATCATGACAAGTAATGCAGAACCTGACAGCATTTTCCTGAAATTAGGTTTTTTTTTCCCATTAAAATACAAAAGAAATGTGTTGGTACATTAGTCCTTTTTGCTAATGGCAGTCACAGACAAAAAGAGCAGGCAAGCCCAATAGACTTCAGGTCTTTGAGCTAAAAGGAAGGTGTTTTTCATCTTATATCCTAGGGAAGCTCCCCAAGACCCAAGCTGAAGCTGTTGCCAGAACGTGTGTGTCTCTTGCCTGCTGCAGGTTTACGTAGCTGGGTATGTCTGACTCTGTCACCTGCAAAAAGATTTCTGGCAAATACACAGACAGGGAAAATATACTCCCCACAACACACAATGCCAATGTTCATGCTCTCTTGCCTAGCCAGCTGCCTCCAGGAATGGTTATAATTATTTAGCAGAGCAGCTTTAGGTGAAGCAAGCAGCTGCCTAGGGTGGTGGACTGTCAGGGGGCCCAGAACAGGGTAGAACAGGGTAGCCTGTGTTCCAAAAGGGTGGTAAAGATCTTAGCTTCCTCCACCCTGAAGCTCCCATAGCATTTCATTGTACACATTTTGGGGAAATTGCTTTGCATAGGTTCCCAACTGGTGAAACGGGGCAGTAATATACACCTTTCTTAATAAAAAGAGCTTCCATTCTCTGATAGCCTGCTCAAATTCAGCTATTCCAGCCTTACTGTGAAGCAAGGTGTAAAAATGAGGTTAGCAATCAGGCATTATCCTGCTGGGGATTTATTTTTTTAAAGGTTGCTTGGAATTTCCTTTCTAAGCTCCAGCCCCAGAGGGAAATTATAGGGAGAAGGATATAGTTATAGATGCTTAAAAAAAAAAAAAAAATCTAATTACTTGAAAACTGGAATATGCCGTAGCAGTGACATTTCTACAAATCTGTAATGGCCTGCATTGCACCTCCAGCATCCTTGATTTTTGACCTACAAGGAATATCAATTACTTATGGTATCAGGAGAGCTGTTCCAAATCTAACATTTCTCCAATCAAACTGGAGCACAGTGGGGCCTGTTAGTGCACTTGTCCCATTTAACCAAGGGAAATGGAAGCAAGGACACTTGAGTCACCCCAGACCAGGCCAAGCTCACCTTCCTGTTCCAGACGAGCCCTTCCTTCCTTGGGCTTGTGTTTGCATCTGAACTAGCCCATGGAGGAGTGTGTTTGTGTGTGTGTGCCCAGCTGGTCTCTAAGAAAGTCTCATTGCGGGTGATGATGCAGCAGCTCCATGACATCAGTTAATGCCAGACCAGCTCGTCACTTTCTGCCCTTGGAGATGGGCACAGTGATGTGACTGGTGTCCCTGCAGGTGGCCGTCCTGTTGACTGCCACTGGACACGAGGTGAATGAGGTGGCTTGAGGGGAACACAGGGGAAAAGTTGTAGCTGGGGACCACCAGCAACATCAAAGCACCACCAGACCAGGCCTAATGCAAATGAGAGGTCTGAATCTAGAGAAAGAAGGGCTGAAGCAGAAGTTAGCATGGGCAACTCGTCTATTTAATGGTAGGCAAAAGGGCTGGGTCCAACACATCAGGCTCCTTTGGTGAAATCACTAAGGTGCCTTAGCCCTCGGCCAGAAACCCAAGGAAATAAATTCACTTGGTGCTCTTCCCAGAGACATCTGAGGACCACACAGAAGCAAAGAGCACAAAGCTCACAGTCAAATTAAGACACAGGACAGAAGAGTAGTCAGAGAGTACAGGGCTATCTGGGCCCTTGCTATGGCCCCCAGTGGTTAAGAATATAAGAACTCTTCTACAGGACCAGACCATTTGAGACAGGACTCTTTGATAGAAGAGCTAGAAAATAGTTTTAGGAAGAGCTGGCCAATTTTTTGTAGTCTGTTATCCTTGTATGGCTCCAACAGCTCTAATATGTGAACATGGGATGTTAAAGTTTATATCTGCCTATCTGCTCATGTCATAGAAACATGCTAATGTCAGAAACACACGTCAGAAAGGAGCTCTTGAGGTCATCTAATCCAAAATCCCACTGTGAGAGGAACCATTCTACCTTCTTGGCCATCTATATGTCTAATTCTTTCTGTGTCCTCTTACCATGTGTTTTCACTATGTGCCATGGAAACAAATGCCAAAAAATTGCTACTTTTTGTATACAAGGATTTTCTTTTATTGGTTTTAAACTAGTCTGCTACTTTCGATGAATGGCCCCTAATTCTAGAACTGCAGGATTTCGAGCATAAGAGTTCTGCATTCACCTTATTCACTGCTTCTCTGATTCGATAAGCCCCAAGGAACTCAAACTCTCCTATCCAACCCTTTTGGTCCCTTTTCTCCAGTCATCTCCTCCATCCCCTTTATCTTTTCGACATGAATCTAGATGGTTTCCAGCAACAAGGTTTCTATATTTTAACTTGGTACATTTTTTTTAATGGAGTTTAACAGATTGTAGCATGCATCACCTCTGGTCCAGTTTACAAAGAGAGCTTCACTAGGGCTGCTCATTTCTGCTGTCATTCTCACAGGCAAGAGCTGAGTCTCTATCTCTTCCATCAGAAATTCCCTAGGAGAAGAGAAGAACTATTAAGAATTTTGAGCAGAATTGTCATAACTTGTAAGCAAATGCTCTGCTTCAAGCTCTTTCAGAATCCTTTCTCAAAAAGACCAACATTTGCTGTGTTTACTTAATTATGACTAGCATCATTAGAGTTGTTATGGGGAACCTACAACCTCTTCTCCGTACCCAAGTTAAGAAAAACTCCACGGAAGAGGGGCTGATAGGTTTAAGCAGCAAAGGAAAGGTTGAATTAGAATTAGAGTTGGTTGCAAACAGGGAAAGCTGGAAGATAGAGTTCCTGTGCAAAGGGCAGTGCTTATGTGTCAGAATACCTGTTGGGAAAGTGAGTCCTCTCTTTCCAGTGAAAGTATCTGTAAGGAAGACAGGGAAGGTCATAACACATCACTTGCCCCCCTGGTGCAGCTATGGGAAAGGAGGCACCTGTGGCGAGAGAAAATTCAGCCCTGATCATCAGCAAAGGGTCTGGTCAGGATAAGTTTACAGGTCTTGGCCAGGGCCTGCTGTGTGCTGAATGACAGAGCAGGCGCTTTTCTGTTACTGTTTTTCCCATGGTTTATTGCTTTACTCCTTTTATACTTCTGCTATGGGAACTCCACACAAATCATCTCAGATTCAGTCTTTTTATTTGTGCTCTGTATGCTATCCAGGTAAAGCTTGGAGCCTCAGAGAGTCTCCATGGGAATGTTTAACCAAGAGGATTTTTTTTTTGTTAAGAAGATAAGAGTGTGAGATTGCAGCAAATTCAGTACAAGAGAGATAATGCTAACACAGTTAAGCATGAATTTAGACATGTCACTGTTAATCCCTAGATTAACAAGAGGGAAGGAAATGTGTCAAAATAATAAAGTACCTATTAAAAAGGCTGTAGAGACAGACACTGATCCATAGTTAGCACTGAAAGATGACAGAAAATCGTCAGCGAAGCGTGAGCCGTCAGCTGGCAACGTCCTGTCTGTGGAAACCAACCGAGTTGGGGACTCGTGTCCGACTCGCCAGGGGTTTCCAGACATTCAAAAAAGGGATGAAGAAGGCAAATTAAAAAAAAAAAAAAAAGTCCTCTGATTAATTTGAGATCTCTGATAGTTTCACTTATTTGCATTAAATTATTGCTCCCTGTGTCCACAGCTGAAAGCGAAGGTCCTGCAGAGGAGACACGCAAACGGTATGAAATTGTTGTCCCAGTCACTTAATGTTGTTTAAAGATGAACTGAGACAAGCCAGAACCCCCATGGAGGAGTTACAGGTAGAGCAGTGCTACAGCCCAGCAGAAAGTGGATGCTGATCGAAGTCAGCACCTTGGGTCAGTCTGGCTATTGGACATCATGTTAGGCACCAGCAAGAGTTCAGAAATCACTAAATAAGGGGAGAAAAAAGGTTGATTTTTTCAAAAATTGCCTTATTGTTTTTGAGCCTAGTTCGAGACTGTTTTTACAAGCAGGAATTCTAACAACTCAGTTGGATGTATCTTTCTATAACTTATTAGAAAAACAAGCAGCATGCAATGATATATGTGTTTGGTTAGGAATAATGAAAAAAATGATAAAATTAAAGAGAAGTCTATTAATCTCTATTTGCTATCCTTTATGAGATGTCTGCTGGACATCCTCTGAAGTTGCCTTTTCCCATCACTCAGAAATAAAGTGTCCTGCCAAATATCCTAGAAGGCATCTTCTTTTTCTCTGCAGTTGTGTTCAAATCTGCCTGTACTCTTTCAAGAAAGGTTTATGTGTCTGTTGGTGTTTTAAACTTGATACCTGATTATTTTATAGCCTGGATGCTCAATTATATCACTCCAAGAGAAACATAACAAGGATAAAGATTAATTACTTTTAATGCTATTTCATATTTGTTATGCTGGAGATAATGCTTATTTTAAGTAAGTGGAAACAGGTGTGTAGCAATTGATTAAATTGAATTAAACAAGCAAATAGGGAATGAAATGCACATGGCTATTTTCAAGGAGAGATATTGTAAACAATAATTAAGCAGCTGGAAATCAATAACCACACAAAACTGTTCCCTCTTCCCAAATGAAGGAAATCACACACAGCCCTCATGTTCTCAATCATGACATTGTTATTTATACCCTGCCGAGGTGTAAATAAGAGGTATCCATAACTAGGCCAATCATGTCATCCCGGGTGCACACAGTCGACTTTTATCAACCAGAGCTGAACTTTTTTAAAACTGGGCCCTAGTGAACCCTGCAGAGGACCAAGAAGGTTTCAGGATGATTTAGCATCACTTTCACACTGACTGTGGAGTCCCAAAAGAGAGAGTGCCTTGACTGAAGCCAATCATTTTCAGAACTAATTAGCAAAAAATAAACCTCCATTCTCCTTCTGACTAAAATAAAATCCTTTTACACAGAATGAGGGATGGCAGGTAGCTTTTTCAAGGCTATACTACCATGCAAGACTATGGTGAACTTTGTGTTTATATGAATAGAAAGGACTTAACAAATGAAGAAAATTCTCAAGAGGCTTCAAGATTTATTTCTGCTCTTAGAAAGTCCCTGTTTGTTTTCACCTTCTCAGTCAGAGATTGGCTCCTGCAGAAGCACAGATAGGCTCTTGACCTCTGAAAAAAAATGTTTGCTTTTTACTGTTACTACTAGCAGGGGTCCACACAGCAAAGGTCGATCAAGAAGACAAATTGCATCTGTCTCATGCAATCCTGCACAGGGATATTTATGAGTCCAAGGGTAACTTTGGGTCTGTGTCCATGGAGACATTAAACGTTGTATTCGTGGAGAAGTTAAGCTCAATAGCATAAAATTGGTAGATATTTTGCCTTATGCGGTTGATTTTCCAAATCCCCATAGGGTTTAAGGAATGGCCTTCACAAATGCCACTCAATGAAGCAAAGTCTGTGCCAGCTGAGGAGGAGGAGCAGGTCCAGGGTCAAAAATGGAAAAAAAAAATCTGTTTGGGCTCTGGGAAAGATGAATGAAACAGATTCAACCAAAGGGGATCCAAACCTGAGGTGGGGTGTTTCCATACAGGGAGAGGAGCATAGTTTGTCCCAAGGTCTAGCACAGAAGTTGTCTGGTTGGATGGAGCTGGCTACTCCCTAGGGAAAAATAAAAGTTATTTGACACAAAAACTGGACCATTCCTGCCTTTCCTTCTCCTCATGGCTCCTCTAGCATCTCCATCCTGACTCCTATGGGTGGATGGGCTCAGAGGGGCAGCGGAGGGAAAGGGATCTCCTTTCTCATGGCTTTACAGGTGCCCAGGTTCTCTTTTGTTCTAACTGTATATTCGCAGATTTGGGCTCTAGAAAACTGGAATTACTCATCCGAAACTCTAGAGAAGTGGATTTACTTACCAGTGGGACCCTCGCTTTCATTTCTTTTATTTGGGATCCTCAATGCTGCTTTCACAGGGTCATAGCTCAATCCACCCACCACTTGCACTGCATGTGTGGAAGCAAGTGACCACAGAAATGGGCATCTGCTGTTGCTCTCCTGCAACATGAATGGATCAGAGTTCATGTAATTGAAAGAGAGTTCAGTTCAATTCAACTTGCTTTCAAAACCTACTTACTGGAAGAACTGGACACCTTTTCTATCATGTTTAATGTTAATAATTTCCTGGCTCTGCCAAAACAGAAAGCAAGCCCTCTGTGGTCTCACTGGACTGTTATAAAACAGAAGCAGCTTGTTTTTTTTCTCTGCAAAATTTCCAGATATTAGAAGCTATTGTTCTGATGTTTCAACACTGATAAGCAGGAAGCCTACCAAAGAACGAGCATTTAATTAAACTACTGGCAAAGAGACACTTGATGCCTGGAGAGTGCTTGAAATGAAGCAACCTTTGTTATGTAACTGAAACACATCCTGACCATCGAATATCAGCTCCACAAAGGCTCCTCTCTATGACATTTGCTCTGGCATTGTTCTCTTCACATAATCTAAGTAAGTAGTCCCTCTTCACTATGAATATTGCTTTAAAAGGAACATTTTCCAGCATAATATGCAATAACTTGGGGGAATGACATAATAACACTGGCATTGAACATGTGCCTGATTGTCCTAAGAGGAAGAAAGGTTTCCCACGTCCTGATGATGGCAAAACTCTCTGCACAAAGCTAAAACTGTACTGCATTAGTTGATAAAACTGAGCCCATTTTCTGTGCATTGTGGCAAGGCTCCTTACTCTAATGATTGTCTCTTTAGAAACAGAATTCGCCATTCTGAGACAGAGAGAGAGATCCATCTCCTGAGATCCAAGCCCTGTTGAAGACACCCTTCTGGAGAATTTCCAGTTTCTCTGTTGCTTCGGGAAATTAACTTTGTGTCATCTTGGCCCCATTAGCTAGTGGGAGTTTTGCTTGGGCTGCAGGAGCATTAGGGTGTTGTGCCCTGTATAGTAACTGAACAGAAAACTACTGGGGCACAATCTTCCTTTTATTCTACTAATGAGCTTAACACCTTGATAGGAGCAATCTTCTTTGGAAAAGAAGAACTCTGTGCAAGTATTTACACAAATCCCACATGAGGCCGAGCTTACACGGCTCTGATGAATGAAACACAATGTGCCCAAGCTAGGCTCCGTGTTAGCTGCTTGCTGCCAAACCTTCAGCTCGGCTCAGCTCTGCTGACATCATATAAAGAACATGTAAAATGCTAAATACCAGCACACCTTTGTAGTATTACAATTGCAAGGCACTGAGTTAGGGGTGATTATAAGCTTGTTTCTAATGGAAGCAGAGCCAATTCTACAAATCCCATCCAGCATGGGTTCTTTGTTGGTTTTTCTCCCTTCCCTTTTAAATACTTTGTGCTGTATCTCATTTGTATGATGGGCAGTAATGAAAGACATTGTCGCAGGCAGAGGCACCATCCTGCTCCTAATAGCAGGCAATAATTTGCTTAGCAATAGGAACCGTGCAAGAGCTATTACAGCATTTTTTTCCTCCTTTCCTTTATACTGCTTTCTAGGTTGGATTGTGAATCTGAAAGCTGAGGGATGCGGATGAAGACATTAAAAAAGCACTGCACACTTGCTGCCACTGTTCATTTTTTGATAGCAGTATCTGTATCAGAGGCACAGTATCTTATACTGCCAGAAATAGTATTCAGGTCAACTTTAAAACCTGTCACAAGCAGAGTGCTGGTAATTGCATTTGAATGCAGCACTGGCTGGCATATGGGCCTGTTACCCTTGACGGTGATCTCGGGCAGGCGTGTTTTGCTTCTATCCTGCTGTTGACGTCGCTTTTGAGGAGCAGATGTGACAAGAGTCCTCCTTGTGTGTGTGACACCCTCCGTGCAGCACCTCGCTGCAGCAGAACTCAGCCCAAAGCTCCCATCACGTCCAGCATGTACCCAACGGGGGGTGAAGAACGGGGCCGTATTAACCGTCCTGTGCAAGAGAAGACACAACCGTGCCCTGCCTGCAAGACCAGAGAGCTGGCAGGCTACAGAGAAATCCTTGTGCTCAGCAGGAGGTTGGAGCGCTCGCCCTGTGCCACCTTCTTGCAGCCACACAACGGGGAAAGGTTTTGTGGGGGGCTTTGGAGTTCAGGACAGAGGCAATCAATAAGATGCCCTTAAGAGAAATGGGAGATGTTTTGACTTGCTTCATTGATCACCAGAATACAGGGCTCTTTTGTGTCTTTGTTATATCTCCTTAACCGAGCAAGTAAAAACTCATCGTCAAAAACCTCCCAGCACTAAGAGAGATAATATTCATAGCATACATACTATAGAAATATATTGCATTTTCAAAAACAAACAAACAAACAAACAAACAAAAAAAAAAACGCTGGAGGCCTTTATAGTCCTTCTAAAATTGGGAGGCCTCATGAAATTAGTTTGACATTTCACACCAGAAAGTTCCTCCTCTCAGTCAGCTGTGGGCACTGGGGCTCTGACTGGACCACCCAGGTGGCCAAGAAGGGGCTTACATTAGATATTAGTCAATGATGGCAGCCAAAATAAAGTGGCAAAGATGTGGCATGGAGAACTCTGCTCCCTCCACCCCACATCGTCTGTCTCTGCCTGGCCAGCATTGATTAATCCTTTATAGTTTCTCATGTAATGATTTTTTCAGGAATGTAAGTACTGAAAACTAGATTTATTTTTCTTTGTAAGGCCAAAGGAAAAATTCGCAGAATATATAAAAGCTAATGTTTTTATTGTCTCCTCCAGGGAAGAACTGCTCAGAATTGCCAGGGATGTAACTCTGAGCTTTGCCGCAGACTGAGTTATGCTGAATGGACAAGTCATCATCTCTGACCAGATTCCCCCTTGTGAACTGAGCTAGCTATGAAACTGCCTTTGGCTGTTAAAGTGGATTTTTTCAGCACAAATATGAGCTCTAAATCCACTTCTGGCGAACTACTAGAAAAGGGCTGATGATGCTGCTGTAATGCAAAAAATAAAAGATGAGTGGAGTTTTCAAGAGGCTTGCAACAAACTGAAAAATTCCTCATGAAGAAGTGCCCAACATCCTTAAGTTTCTTTGGAAACGCTCCCATCTGTAATGCTCTGTTCCTTGCTTCTTTGTTTCATGTCCTGGGTTGAAAGTCTTGTGGTCTGGGTTCTATCATGTTTTAATGCAATGTTTACTGGATAGTGCATACTGAAATACCCTTATCAGGAGAGGTCACAAGCACAAGGGCTCCTATCACCGTCTCTTGCTCCTCTTCTGCCGTTAGGCACAGAGAGGCCCGGGGACAGCAGAGTTTGCTAACGAGTTCCTGCCTCTTGCTTGGCAGATGAGCACATGCTGTAAGAAGCAAAGTTTCCTGCTATCATCCATGTAAATCTCCAGTCATGTAGGTAGTTTTTTTTTTTTTTTTTTTCCTAGAAGAACCCTCTGCACCTATGCAGGGGATTCAGCACTGTTACTGCTTTGTCCTTGGTCTCTCTGGAATATAGTTTTCTGTTGCCATCTGCCATTTACTGGATTTCTACATCTGTCTTTCCCTAAGAACAAGCCCCAAACCCTCCTGATTCAAGGATCAGTGAAAAAACCTGGAACAGAGACCTTAGCAGCTGCAAGCTGGAGAACTTTTCTCTCTCATTTAAAGTTGGGTCTTATTCTTTCTTTGCCTTCTCCAGCCTTATCCTCTTGAAATAAGCAAGAACACTCACTTGTAGACTAGATACAGCAGAAAATACTGACTTATCTAAACATAGATGCACAGGATAAGCTGCAGCCATTTTCATGACAACTTGAGGTGACTTCCCTTCTGCTCAGCATTGCACAAGGGGCTTGGTAAGACACTCTGACGCTTGATGTAGAAACTCCCTTTACCCTCTGCATGGGGTTATTCTCTCACAGTGCTCTGGGTCTCCTCCATAGCCCCCGTAATATTTGCAGGGGCAGCAGGGGGAACGTCTGTATGGACCATCTGTCACAGTAGATTCAAATCTCCGACTCCTTTGGGCCTTGGAGACTGCTTCGGCCTCAAAGGTTTCGCTCGGCAGTACAGCAAACACAGATGGTTTCCCTCTTGGACCTGAGACAAACATGCTGTCTTCCAGGACATGGCAATGATTTGCCTTATGTGAGGCTGGTTTTAAAAATCTTGATCTAGCAGTAAGTTTGGGTCTGTGGTAACCTATAATTTGCTTTACATGCAGGGTGCTTTATTTGCAAGGGAAAATGCAGATGTTTATAAACATTTGCCTGAAAAGCTAGGCATACTGAGCATGTATTTGAGTCTATTACATTTTTAACCTCCACAACTAAAAGGGAAACCACCTAAGATAAATGTATAAATGTTAACCATACATTATGCAGTTTATTTGATAAAGGACAACACTGTGCACTGATTTATTGATCAAACCACTCTGCCTGCAAAGTAACTTATTAAATCAACCATTGTTTATTTTATTCCTGTGACAACATTTATATAGTGACTAAATAATTAAATGTGTCTTTACAAGATATAGTTCCTAAACTGTGCAAAAAGTGGCGTTGGACACGTGCTTGTATGCAACAGCTCAGAAGCTAGCATAAATCTCACCAAATTGCCTACACATGCAGCATACTTTCACACAGAAATAAGCAGCCCAGGATGGAGCTATGCTTGAGCACATCAGAATGAGGCAGGGTTTGCTGCAGTTGCTTAGCCAGAGGAAGTATTAGCTTAGATATCCTAGGGCTGTCAAATAACAAAGGCCCCTGAGTCTGTATCAGTAGTGTTTTTTAAACGTCTAAAACATGTTAAAATGAAACTTCTCCTCCTACTTCATCTATAAAGAGTACCAGGGTTCAAAGTAGAACCTGAGCAACCTATGGCTTAAGCAGATGAATGAATATGAAACCCCTCAGCCACAGGGAAACAGCTCCCCTTATAACTTGATTTGCACATTGCTTTTTCAGGCCTTTCTGCAGTAGCTATGCAAAAGTGACCACCCCAGCACCTATGGAGCAGTGGAGCTTCTCGTAGGAGCATCCCTGCTTGCTCTAACCTCAGTAGAGAGGGCTTTGCATATAAACACTGTGATGTGAGGCTCACCCGATGGCCCTGATTTTTCCCTTACAGAGCCCTGCTCCTTCCCAGCAGACTGGCCCTCTCCTCTGCAGGCGGGATCACCCTGCTCCTCACTCGTGCCTTGCATGGAGCTTTCCTTGCTTATTAGGTGTTCTTTCCAGACTACGGCGTTTGCAGAAAAAAAGGCAGCATATTTTAAAGAGGGCTAGCACTGCCATCCATCACCGGTTGAACTATTTTAATGAAGGTACAGAGAGGAACGCAGGAAATGAGAAAACACTGACCTCGGCGTTTTATAGAGTCTCATGGAGTCTGAGGTTTTGCTGGTTTCATAAGTCACGTAGGAATACGGCAAACTGTAATGATTAGGTCTCCGTGTGGCTTCCACCTTATAAATCCAGTGTTTCAGCTCAGTCAGACTGGACTGACACCGCTATGAGTGAGATCTGATTTTGCTCCTCAGACTCAGAGCAAGCTGCCTGCGAGGCAAAACTGCAGCTGGGAAAAAAAAAACCTTTACAAGTCAGTGCGGTGCTAAAAAGCCAGCTGTGTTTGCACGGCAAAACCATCTCTAGGCCTAGGACGGAAAAACAAGCAAAACATCAAGGGGCATCATGCATCTTCCAAGAAATCACTCAGTTTGTAATGCCATGGCATCTGAAATGCTTCGTTAAGCAAAAGTTTTTGTACATAAAGGTAAAGTTTTTACAGTAGGAAGAACCAAAGGGAGGGCAAATTCTCACCATCATTGGGACACTTGGAAAAGTTACCCCTGAAATGCACACCAAACCAGAAAAATACAAATATTTTACATGGGTAGATATGAAATATTTATATGTATGTGTGTATATTTTCTATAAAGTTGTTCTCTCCTTTCCCATCTGTCAAAGCTGCACTGCACTGTCTCTAAAGAACTAGTCTGGAAAACTTAGACCTGTGCCTATCCTTAACTACATGACTAGTTCCCTGAGTGCCAAGTGGAACATTCACATCCAAGGGAAGAGAAGGGTTAAAGTGCAGAGTTGTGACAGACTCAGACAATTTTTCTGGCCCACATTGTGAGATAATTGAGCAGGAAGGACTGCAAAGCTGGAAGGATTCCTAACCCTCTTACAAGCGGGACAATAAACAACTGGAAACATTTAAATGAAAAGATCTGGGAGTAAATCCTTGGCCGCACTGTTCATGTGAAAGTCCCACTGGAGAGACTAGAAGAAATCTTCTACTAGAGTGAGATGATTTCTGACATCTTACAATACTTGATATTTTTGCCAAATATATTAAATAAAAAGAGTCAGGCGTGAGATTTTACCACATGTGATAAGCTTCTTTCCTTATGATTAAATCTATGATACTCCAAAAGCATCCTTATGACTTGGGGGCTAGAATAGGCAATGGTTTTCTCATCCCCGAGAACCCTTTTTTCCAGCATTATAAATTACTTTTTGTTATTTTCAGCTGGAACAACCAAAACATGGAAATCTTGAGCTGAGATTCCAAAAATATTTCAGATTTGATTGTTTGTTTCGGTGATCATATGGCAATTTTTCTCACTTCCTAGAAAAATGTATAATAACTTGTGTTTCTAAGGGAAGGAGATTTTGACAATTCTGAAGGAAAAAGTGAAAATGGTGCTGAAATGGGTAATACAATGAAGTTTTTATTTTTTTTCTCGGGGTTTGGAGTGTATTTTTTTTTTTCAGTTAGCAAACCCCAACTTTCCTTCTGCCTCCTCCTGCTTCAAAATCCTACTCTGTTTTTTGGGAGCGATTTACGCATTTTTGAGCTTGCTTTTACAAAGGGGTCTCTGGGACCCTCCTCTGCAGGACGAGGAACATCCTGGTCTCAGAGACGGATTCGTGGGGAAACTCGCGGTGTTTCCAGGTGGTGCCACCTCGGTTGCTCAGTGTTTTCCATAACTGGACCTGAAAGAAGCAGGATCAGGGGGTAACGTTCCCAGCATTGCTAGTTGAGAACTAGCCCTTCACCCCTTTGGGGCATCTGCGTGATATATTATTTATGAAAGATTGATTAATTTAGAGCATGAAGCCTGTTGCTGGTGGATGGTGATCACTGCGCGGAGAGGGATAAAAGGCGCCAGACAACAAAAATGTGGGGGCGGCCGCCGTTTTCGAGGCTGGTTTAGCGCAAGGACAAAACTGGCCTTGTTGCAGGGGAGCACCAAGAGAGGCTCCATTCATAACGGCGTCCCGCGCTTCGGCCGGAGCGCTCCCACTGTTTGTATGTTTTTCCTTCGGCCGCAATAACAGCTCCAGCCCAAGCCGCGGGCTAAAACCGGCGAGCGCGGGCCGCGGGGGCAAACACCAGGCGCCCGCGGCGGACGCCCCGTCAATGCGAGGCTTGTTG